>JAHRHZ010000034.1:9317409-9395544 GCA_024137785.1 Ginglymostoma cirratum | reverse complement strand
TCAAGTTTTCCTGCTCCTATGATGCTGCTTGACCTGCTGTGTTCATCCAGCCCCACGCTTGTTAATTCAGTAAACTTACCTGTTGAGTAGCCAAGCCATAAATACTACGTTCATAGGCTGCATTCAAGTTTTATCTAAACCTGACCTTGGACACTACAATGATGAAAGCACATTTGTACTGACCATGTTAAAAATTATCAGTGCATATACGAGAATTCATCTCAGTAATGATACTTTTTGCAGCAATGGAACCTGCCACATTTTAATTTCAATATCCTGTGTTACAAATTGGAAATCAAGTGAGGTAACCAGAGTGTGAACTCTATAGTGAAATATACCTGGGCAGAAATTCAGCTTCTTCAGGAGCAAACTGGAGAAAATCATCAAGGAAAAGGATATTCTGGACAGAATTACAAAAATAGAAGGGAAATGGAATGTTGGCCTTTATTTAGAGAGAGTGGAGTATAAAAGTAGAGAGGTAATACTAAAACTATACAAGACTCTAGTCAGACTGGGATACTGTGAGCAGTTTTGGGCCCCCTATCTAAGGAACGATGTACTCGCATTGGAGGCAGGGAAGATTCACTAGGCTGATACCAGATATAGATAGATTGTCTTCTGAGGAGAAGTTGAGTCAGTAGGGCCTGTACTCATTCTGATGTAGAAGAATCAGAAGTGACATACAGAAACATGTAAGAATCTTAGAGACTTGACAGGGTAGATGCAGAGAGGTCCTTTCCCCTTGTTGGACAGTCTAGAACCAGAGAGACCTATTTCTGCTTCTATGTCTTATGCTCTTAATTGTATTCTGTAGGTATAAGTTTAAGTATCATAACTTGATGCAACCTTTATTATTTTCAGTTCAGAGCCATTTTGATATATTTACTTCTTGTCTCACTCTTAGGAATTGGTGGGTTTATGGTACGTCAGAGGAGCCGGACAGGACAGAACAAGACAAAACGCTCACTGTCAAGGAAGAACTCCACTGGTTCAGTCTCTGAAATGATAACTGGGAAGGAGGATGGTAAGTGATCTATCCAGTATGCAGGGAGTTGTTTGAAGCAAATTTCCTACCATAGAGAAAAAAGAATACAGATACTTAGAATCACATGGATTAGTGTTCTTGGGAAGCCTATACTGTAGGTTGGGCAGCATCTGTGGAGAAAGAAACACAGCTAACATTTAGATTGTTTACTTTATCAAAGGTCATTGATCTGAAACATTAACTCTTCATTTCCCCATAATTACGTCCTGATCTCCTGAACATTTCTAGCATCGTCAGTTTTTATTTCAGATTACCAGTATTCACACTGTATTTTTATTTTTGTACTGTGTTCAGAAAGGGAAAATAACACGACTGCTCACGAGTGCTAGACAATCTGGGCATCCAAGATATTTTTTGGCAGGTACCAATGAGACTTCCTTTGAGATTTGCATTATTTAATGCCCAGAACACCTCTGTCAGAACTCATGAATGTTGATTTTCTCCTCACAATGTAAATCAAATTTCTCAAATCATCCATCGCTCATCTAAAGAGGGAACACATAATTAGCACTTTTTTTTGCAAATGTATTTGCAAATGACCTCCGCTACATCATAAGGCCAGAAGTGGTTTGCTTATCATTGCACAATATTCAGAATCATTCACAACTCCTCAGATTCATGTTCAAACGCAACAAGATCTGGACAATATCCAGGCATGGGCTGATTAATGGCAACTAACATTTGCACCACACAAATGCCAGGCAATGACCATCTCCAGTGAGAGACTAACTAACCGCCACTGCTTGGCATTCATTGGCGTCAAGCTTACTGAATTCCCCACTATCAACATCCTGCGGGCTATTACTGATCAGAAAGTCAACTGGATTTGCCACATAAATGTAGCAGCTACAAGAGTAGGTCAATCTTAGAATACTGCATCAAATAACTTGCCTCCTACCTCCTCGATCCTGTCCACTATCTACAAATCACGAGTCAGGATTGTGATGGATTACTCCCCACTTGTCTGGATGGGTGCAGTTCCAACAACACTCAAGCTCGACAACATCTAGGACAAAGCAGCCGGTTGATTGGCTCCACATCTGCAAGCATCCATTCCCTGCACCACAGACGCTCAGTAGTAGTAGTGTGTACTATCTATAAAAATGCGTTGCAGGAAGTCACCAAGATCCTTAGACAGCACATTTCCAAGCCCATGACATTAAATAGTGTTACAATTACTGAATCCCGCACCGTTAACATCCTAGGGGTGTTATCATTGACCTAGAAACTGAACTGGACTCACCACATCAACACAGTGACTACAAGAGCAAGTCAGAGGCTAGGAGCACTGTGGCGAGTAACTCACTTCCTGCCTCCCCAAAGCCTGTCTACCATCTACAAGGTACAAGTCAGGGGCGTGATGGAATACTCCCCACTTGCCTGGATGAGTGCAGCCCCAACAACACTCAAGAAGCTAGACACCATCCAGGACAAAGCAGCCCATTTGATCGGCACTACATCCACAAGCGTCCACTCCCTCCACCGTTGATGCTCAGTAGGAACAGTGTGCATGATCTACAAGATACACTGCAGAAATTCATCAAAAATCCTCAGACAGCACCTTCCAAACCCACAACCACTTCTTTCTAGAAGGACAAGGACAGCAGAAACTTGGAATGCCACCACCTGCAAGTTCCCCTCCAAGCCACTCACCATCCCCACTTGGAATTATATTGCCGTTCCTTCACTTTCACTTGGTCAAAATCCTGGAATTCTTTTCCCGAAGGCATTGTAGGTCAACTACAGCATGTGAACTGCAGTGGTTCAAGAAGGCAGCTCACTACAGGCTTCTCGAAGGCATCTAGGAATAGCCAGTAAATGCTGGCCCAGCCAGTGGCGCCCAAGTCCCATAAATGGGAAAAAAAGTACCTGTTCTCAAGTGGTGACTCTATCTTGTCATACTGCTCAAAATTGGATCGTGCAAAATTATTTTTAGGTGTAAACAATTTAAGTTCTTTTCTCATTTGTAGTAGGTTGGGTGGAACAACTACAAGAGCTACCTGGCGATGAGGCAGCTGTTGCCCCTGAGATTGTGGAGAAAATGAAAAAGCGATACAGGAAGAAAAAGAACAAATTGGAAGAGACTTTTCCAGCATATCTGCAGGTATATTTACTTAACAAATGTGCTTTCCCATCTGCTCCTGTGTATTTCGAAGCAAGACTTCTAATGTGTTCTAAAGAAGTGGACGTCATTATGTACTCATCACAATTGTCTAATTTGCTTCAAAGTTAACAGGGTTTCAGTGAAGGAAGCTACATCTTGCTGTTTTAGACGTGAGAGCGTTCTAACAAAGAGCGGCTTTGTGCAGTGGTCTACCCTAACCAAGTTCTGAGTGATATTAAAAATCTTTATTGTGGCATGTTCTAATTCCAACTCAAAAAATTTACAGCTTGTAACATCACTCTGCTGCTAAATGCATTTCTTGGCAGATATCATCTTGCACCCAAAAAAATTTTCAGATTTGAAAGCCTCAAGTTTTTAAATGTTTCGAATTGGTGAGGTAAGGAGAAAAACCAAAAAATGGCTAGTGGAAAAGGAGTAAGACGATTTCTAAAAGATGAAAGAGGTTTGTTATTCTTCAATGTTGCTTAGAGGGAAACATAGAATATAGAACAGTACTGCACAGTACAGATCCTTTAGCCCACGATGTTGTGCCGACCTATTATCCGACTAAGATCAAACTACCCTGCATACCCTACATTTTATTATCATCCATGTGCCTGTTCAAGAGTCGCTTAAATGTCCCAAACGTATCTGACGCCACTACCACTGCTGGCAGCACATACCACGCACTCACCACTCTCTGTGTAAAGAACCTACCTCTGACATCTCCCCTATACCTTCCTTCAATCACCTTAAAATTATGCCCCCTCATAATAGTCATTTCCACCCTGGGAAAAAGTCTCTGACTATCCACTCTATCTATACCTCTCATCATCTTGTACACCTCCATCAAGTCACCTCTCATCCTTCTTCGCTCCAATGAGAAAAGTCCTAGCTCCCTCAACGTTTCCTCATAAGACCTGCCCTCTAGTCCAGGCAGCATCCTGGTAAATCTCCTTTGCAGCCTATCTAAAGCTTTCACGTCCTCCCTATAATGAGGTGACCAGAACGGAACACAATATTCCAAGTGTGGTCTAACCAGGGTTTTATAGAGCTGCAGCATTACCTCACGGCTCTTAAACTCAATTCGTCCCTGCCAATGAAAGCCAACACCCTATACGCCTTCTTAACAACCCTGTCAACTTGGGTGGCAACTTTTGAGGGCTCTGTGGACGTGGACACCAAGATCCCTCTGTTCCTCCACACTGCTAAGAATTAACCCTGTATTCTGCATTCAAATTCGACCTTCCAAAATGAATCACTTCACACTTTTCTGGGTTGAATTCCATCCGCCACTTCTTTGCCCAGCTCTGCATCCTGTTAATGTCCCATTGCCAACTACAACAGCCTCCACACTATCCACACTATCCACAACTCCACCAGTTGATGAACCAGTCGTACATTAATAAAAGAAATGAAAATAAAAGAAATCAAACTGTCTACATAATAACAGACATTCAAAGATTTTTAAACACGTAACAGAAGTATCATGTCATCAATCGCAAAACACGCCTTATGGATCGAAAAGAAAATCAACAGTTTTTGTATAGTGCCCAAAACCACACCTTGTATAGTACCCCAATACACCTCTTGTAGTACTCACATCAAACTCCCTGTCTGAACAAAGAACAATGAAAATTACAGCACAGGAACAGGCCCTTCGGTCCTCCAAGCCTGCGCGAATCCAGGTCCTCTATCTAAACCTGTTGCCTATTTTCCAAGGATCTGTATCCCTCTGTTCCCTGCCCATCAGGTCCCCCCTCAACCTCTGTCTTTCTAATGTAAATAAACCTAATCTACTCAACCTCTCTTCATAGCTAGCGCCCAGGGTGGAAATGACTATTATGAGGGGGCATAATTTTAAGGTGATTGAAGGAAGGTATAGGGGAGATGTCAGAGGTAGGTTCTTTACACAGAGAGTAGTGAGTGCGTGGTATGTGCTGCCTGCCAGCAGTGGTAGTGGCGTCAGATACGTTTGGGACATTTAAGCGACTCTTGAACAGGCACATGGATGATAATAAAATGTAGGGTATGCAGGGTAGTTTGATCTTAGTTGGATAATAGGTCGGCACAACATCGTGGGCTAAAGGATCTGTACTGTGCTGTACTGTTCTATATTCTATGTTTCCCTCTAAGCAACATTGAAGAATAACAAGATCCTGGTGAACCTCCTCTGCACCCTCTCCAAAGCATCCACATCCTTTTTCAAATGTGGCGACCAGAACTGTACGCAGTATTCCAAATGTGGTCAAACCAAAGTCTGATACAAATGCAACATGACCTGCCACCTCTTGTACTCAATACCCCGTCCGATGATTGAATGCATGCCGTATGCCTTCTTGACCACTCTATCGACCTGCGTGGCGATTTTCAGGGTACAGTGAACCTGAAAGCCCGGATCTCTCTGTGAATCAACTTTCTCCAGGGCTTTTCCGTTTACCATATAGTTCGCTCTTGAATTGGATCTTCCAAAATGCATCACTTCGCATTTGCCTGGATTGAACTCCATCTGCCATTTCTCCACCAACTCTCCAATCTATCTATATTCTGCTGCATTCCCCGACAGTCCCCTTCACTATCTGCTACTCCACTAATCTTAGTGTCATCTGCAAACTTGCTAATCAGACCATCTATACCTTCCTCCGGATCATCTATGTATATCACAAACAGCAGTGGTCCCAACACGGATCCCTATGGAACACCAGTGGTCACAGTTCTTCATTTTGAGAAACTCCCTTCCACTACAACCCTCTGTCTCCTGTTGCCCAGCCAGTTCTCTGTCCATCTAGCTCGTACACCCTAGACCCCATGTGATCACTTTCTTCATCAGCCTACCATGAGGAACCTTCTCAAACGCCTTACTGAAGTCCATGTGTATGACATCTACAGCCCTTCCCTCATGTATCAACTTGGTCACTTCCTCAAACAATTCTATCAAGTTGGTAAGACATGACCTTCCCTGCATAAAAACCATGCTGCCTATCACTAATAAACCCATTGTCTTGCAAATGTGAATAGATCCTATCCCTCAGTATCTTCTCCAGCAGCTTCCCCACCACTGACGTCAGGCTCACCGGTCTGTAATTACCTTGATTATCCTTGCTACCCTCCTTAAACAAGGGGACAACATTAGCAACTCTCCAGCCCTCCGGGACCTCAACATCCGTCATGTCCCTCGTGAATACCAACACAAAGTACTTAATGAGGTCCTGTAGCACCTCATCAGATTTAAGTAACTTGTGATTTAACATAGACTGGAACTGCAAATAGCTTCTTCCTGGAGCCGTACTCATACACCTGATCTTAAAGTAACCCTTTCAGTGTTTTATCCAAGCACTTCAGGTCTGGACCTAACACTAACTTTTTTAAAGTAATCTAGTTTCTTTGTATTCTTCTGAGAAATCTGTCTATTGCACAACGATGAGTTCACACAGCTTTGTTTAATTCTGGACTTGTAGACAGCTTGTTTCACAATTGTCATGGGTGTTAAGGTCATTAGCTTATTTGTTTTTATACATCTCGGGCTATGTCCTACATTATTTGCCCATCTTAGCAGTCTTTAGAAAGTAATGGTGGACCAACTGATTGACATATTGGGCCAGTTCAGAGGGTATTTAAAAATGAGCCACGTTACCATGGGACTGTAGTCAGATGTGGAAAAGAACCTGTTCACAGTGGCAGATTTCCTTCCATAATTAGCATTATGGAACAAAGTTTATTCATTTAGATGAACTTGTCAGGTTCATGATACTGATCAAAGATGTTTATTTCCAGATTTTATTTTAAACTGAATTTAAAATATTAAACCAGCTGAGTGGAATTTATCCTGCAAGGTACTTCATACAATCAAATCAAGCCACAACCTATTAAAAAATAGATGAGATAGACTGTTTTAACATTAAAACATATAACACAGACTTTGTAAAGTACGGTATATGTATGAAACTGAACTTTTCAAGGAGCAGCAAGCAATATTGGCCTGCCACGCTCCTCCTGTTTTCCACTTGGCCGGGTCTGGGCCTTTCAATCCCATTCTCTTCAGAAATGCGAATCATACCTGAAATCAGACTCCTTTCTCATTGTGTGAGATTGTCAGGGGAAGACAGACTACACACCCTCGTTGCAGCATTAGTTGCCGTATTCTGGTAAGTATTCATTCACTCATATACTGAAAAACTTTGGGATATTTAAACAGCATTTTCCTATTATTGCATAAATATGGGCCAGTGTATGTATAGTCCTGAATGAGTGAGTTGGGTACTCCAGTGGGCAATGTTGTCCAGTCAGGGCCTGGTCAGTTCAGTTTGGGTGGGGTGAATTGGAGCTTCAGACAAGGGGGAGTCAAGGACAGGGCTCTGTTGTATAGGAGTTAGGCATGGATTTTTTTTGCCTAAGGTGACAATTTAGATAAGTAAGACAGAACTTTCTTAAGTTTCTGACGCTTAACTCAGAGTTGGAGACTTTGTTCAAGTGGTTAAGGGAGCTGGGCAATGTGTGTCCTCCTTCAAGGAGACAAGATCCAAGATGTTGTTTTCTCATGGAAAAGAAGCAACAGGTAAACAGGAGTAGATCTTTTATTGAGTGGCTAAGGTCTGAAGCGTCCTGATCACTGTAGGTGGTGCCATTTCGCGGCCTATGCTGATTTCCATCTTCTGATAGACAATGTGCGCTGCTGTATCTTATGAAAAATACCTTCCTGTGCCAAGCAGAGCAATACTGTTCACATCTATTTTCCCAGCCATCAAGCATTCTCCACCATTTGTTGTTTCATGTCTCCACATGGGGTTGGGTTTTACTTAAGTTTTGCCTGATATTTATTTTCTTTCCCATGAGCTTCATCCTCAGATTTAACATTGACACCAAATTAAAGGGATCTTACAGCATAGAAAAGTGCCATTTGTCCTGTTGTGCCTATCCTGATTCAGAGGAAGGGCTATTGAATTAGTCTCACTCTCGCCCCGGTCCTGTAAATGTTTCATTTTCAGGTTGTATAAGTCGAATTCCTGTTTTATTCCTTAAGAGTAAATCAATATTTGTCCCCAAATGTAGCCCCTTAATTTTTAAGCACCAATATCCCTTGAGATTTGAACTGCTGGGTAGATTTTCTGCAGATCTCGTAGGTTAGTTTCTGGCATTGAATTAAAGCTGTGCTTCAAGTTCTAGGCGATAAATCCAATAACCTGGCAATGCAGAATTGAGCTTAGTCACCTCAGTGCAGTTCAGCTTGCTTTGTGTTGACAGCTAGATGTTTCTGGCACCGGTTTTGCTGAAGTTTCAAAATCGGGTCATGACTCCCAAAGTAGGGAAAAGGGCATTCTTTGGTAATGACTGTGAGCCGTCAACTACCCACAACATCATGCAACGAGAGTATTAGAGTCATAGACTCTAGACACAGAAACAGACCCTACGGTGGAACTCATCCATGCCAACCACACACCCTAAATAAATCCAGTCCCATTTGCCAGAATATGGTTCATGTCACGCTAAACCCTTGCTATTCATTTACCCATTCAGATGCCTTTTAAATGTTGTAACTGTACCAGCTTCCTCCACTTCTTTTGACAGCTCATTCCATACACACACCATCCTCTGCGTGAAAAAGTTGCCCCTTAAGTCCCTTTTAAATCTTTCCCCTCTCACCTAAAGTGTATGCCCTCTAGTTTTGGACTCCTCCACCCTGGGGAAAAGACTTTGTCTATTTACCTTATCCAGGCCCCGCATGAAAACCTTTATAAGCGTCTCCCTTCAACCTGCGACACTCCAGGGAAAATAGCCCCAGCGTATTCAGCCTCTCCCTATAGCTCAAACCCTCCATCACTGGCAACGTCCTTGTAAATCTTTTCTGAACCCTTTCAAGTTTCACCACATTCTTCGTATAACGGGGAGACCAGAATTGCACACAGTTTTGGTATTCCTCTATACAGTCTTATCTCAAATGCATTTATTAGAATAAAAGATCAATACAATCCTTAGTTTCTAGGGTTGACCTTTGTTGATTTGTCAACTCTAACCAAAATACGTAAAGTATGCTCTATAACTCATGAAATGAAATATTTAAATTCTCCCTTTTGAAATGTACTGCTAGTGAAATGATGAAAAATGAAAGCACACTCCTTGATTCAGCATTCTGAAGGCACTGGCATAGAACTTTTTTTAAAGAAAGGAAAGACGTTGGTTCCACCCAACCAAAAGCTAGGCCATTTATTTATCTTTTAAATTCTGCTTTCATGGAATGTGGATGTTGCTGTCCTGGCCAACAATTGTTGACCGTCGCTATTTGTAGTGTCATAGAGAACTACGACACAGAAAAAAGGCCCTTCAGCACATCACATCCACGCTGGTCAAAAACAACCACCTAACAATTCTAATCCCCCGTTCCAAGACTTGAACATAACCTTGTATGCGCCAGCAGCGAAATGCACATCTAAGTACTTCTTAAATATTGTGAGGGTTTCTGCCTCTAAATACTCTTTAAAGGCAGTGAGTTCCAGATCCTCAAAAGATTTTCCTCATATTCCCTCTTAATCTTCTGCCTCAAACCTTGAATCTATGTTCTATGATTATTGATCCCTTCTTCAAGGTTTATTTCTGTCTCCCCCATCTATGCCACTCATAATTCTATACATCTCAGTCATGTCCCTTCTCAATCTCTTATGGTCTAAAAAGAATAATCCCAGTTTGTCCAATCTCACTTCACGCCTAAAACTATCCAGCCCAGGGAATAGCCTCGTAAATCTCCTGTACACTCTCTCCAGTGCTGTCACATCCCTCCTATAATGTGAATTCCAAAACTGCACACCATCTCCTAGCTGTGGCCTAACCAACTTTTTATACAGTTCCAGCAAACCTCCCTGCTGTCAAACTCTGTGCATCTGGTAATAAAGGCAAATTTCCCATATACCGCCTCAAACACATTTTCCACCTGCATGTTTTTTTCTATTCAGTTGTAGGATTTGGGTGTTGCTGACTAGGCCAGCATTTATTGCCCATCCCTAGTTGCCCTTGAGAAGGTAGTGATGAGCTGCCGCCTTGAACCACTGCAATCCACCTGCTGTAGGTTGACCCACAATGCCATTAGAGAGGGAATTTCAGTATTTTGACCCAGCGACAGTACAAACGGACTGGTCTACACCTGAACCAGAGGGGTACCAGTATCCTTGGGGTGGGGGGGATGTTTGCTAATGCTCTTTGGGAGGGTTTAAACTAATTCAGCAGGGGGATGGGAACCTGAATTGTAGCTCAGATGTACAGGAGGTTGAGAGTAGTGAGGTCATGAATAAGGTTTCAAGGTCGCAGGAGTGTACTGGCAGGCAGGAAGGTGGTTTGAAGTATGTCTACTTCAACGCCAGGAGCATCCGGAATAAAGTGGGTAAACTTGCAGCATGGGTTGGTACCTGGGACTTCGATGTTGTGGCCATTTTGGAGACACGGATAGAGCAGGGACAAGAATGGTTGTTGCAGGTTCTGGGGGTTTAGATGTTTCCGTAAGATCAGGGAAGGTGGTACAAGAGTGGGGTGGTGTGGCATTGTTAGTCAAGGACAGCATTACGGTGGCAGAAAGGATGTTTGATGAGGACTCATCTACTTAGGTAGTATGGGCTGAGGTTAGAAACCTGAAAGGAGAGGTCACCCTGTTGGGAGTTTTCTATAGGCCTCCGAATAGTTCCAGAGATGTAGAGGAAAGGATAGCAAAGATGATTCTGTCTCGGAGCGAAAGGAACAGGGTAGTTGTTAAGGGGGACTTTTACTTTCCAAATAATGACCGGAAATGCTATAGTTCAAGTACTTTAAATGGGTCAGTTTTTGTCCAATGTGTGCAGGAGGGTTTCCTGACACAGTCTGTAGATAGGCCAACAAGAGGCGACGCAACACTGGATTTGGTATTGGGTAATGAACCAGGCCAGGTGTTAGATTTGGAGGTAGGTGAGCACTTCGGTGATAGTGACCACAATTCGGTTACGTTTACTTTGGCGATGGGAAGGGATAGGCATTTACCACAGGGCAAGAGTTATAGCTGGGGGAAAGGCAATTATGAGGCGATTAGGCAAGATTTAGGATGCATCGGATGGGGAAGGAAACTGCAGGGGCTGGGCACAATTGAAATGTGGAGCTTATTCAAGGAACTGTGTGTCCTTGATAAGTATGTACCTGTCAGGCAGGGAGGAAGCAGTCAAGCGAGGGAACCGTGGTTTACCAAAGAAGTTGTATCTCTTGTCAAGAGGAAGAAGGAGGCTTATGTAAAGATGAGGCATGAAGGCTCTGTTAGGGCGCTTGAGAGTTACAAGTTAGCCAGGAAGGAGCTAAAGAGAGAGCTAAGAAGAGCCAGGAGGGGACGTGAGAAGTCTTTGGCAGGTAGGATCAAGGAAAACCCTAAAGCTTTCTATAAGTATGTCAGGAGTAAAAGAATGACTAGAGTAAGATTAGGGCCAGTCAAGGACAGTAGTGGGAAGTTGTGCGTGGAGTCCGAAGAGATAGGAGAGGCGCTAAATGAATATTTTTCATCAGTATTCACAAAGGAAAAAGACAATGTTGTCGAGGAGAATACTGAGATACAGGCTATTAGACTAGACAGGATTGAGGTTCATGAGGAGGAGGTGTTCAATTGTGGAAAGTGTGAAAATAGATAAGTTCCCTGGGCCGGATGGGATTTATCCTAGGATTCTCTGGGAAGCTAGGGAGGAGATTGCAGAGCCTTTGGCTTTGATCTTTATGTCATCATTGTCTACAGGAATAGTGCCAGAAGACTGGAGGATAGCAAATGTCGTCCCCTTGTTCAAGAAGGGGAGTAGAGACAACCCTGGTAATTACAGACCAGTGAGCCTTACTTCGGTTGTGGGTAAAGTGTTGGAAAGGATTATAAGAGAGAGGATTTATAATCATCCAGAAAGGAATAATTTGATTAAGGATAGTCAACACGGTTTGGTGAAGGGTAGGTCGTGCCTCACAAACCTTATTGAGTTCTTTGAGAAGGTGACCAAACAGGTGGATGAGGGTAAAGCGGTTGATGTGGTGTAATATGGATTTCAGTAAAGCGTTTGATAAGGTTCCCCACAGTAGGCTATTGCAGAAAATACGGAGGCATGGGATTGAGGGTGATTTAGCGGTTTGGATCAGAAATTGGCTAGCTGTAAGAAGACAGTGGTGGTCGATGGGAAATGTTCATCCTGGAGTTCAGTTACTAGTGGTGTACCGCAAGGATCTGTTTTGGGGCCACTGCTGTTTGTCATTTTTATAAATGACCTGGATGAGGGCATAGAAGGATGGGTTAGTAAATTTGCAGATGACACTAAAGTCGGTGGAGTTGTGGATAGTGCGGAAGGATGTCGCAGGTTGCAGATGGACATAGATAAGCTGCAGAGCTGGGCTGAGAGGTGGCAAATGGAAAAGTGAGAGGTGAATCACTTTGGAAGGAGCAACAGGAATAGAGAGTACAGGGCTAATGGTAAGATTCTTGGTAGTGTGGATGAGCAGAGAGATCTCGGTGTCCACGTGCATGGATCCCTGAAAGTTGCCACCCAGGTTGATAGGGTTGTTAAGGTGGTGTACGGCGTGTTAGGTTTTATTGGTAGAGAGATTGAGTTTCGGAGCCGTGAGGTCATGTTGCATGTGTACAAAACTCTAGATCGGCCGCACTTGGAGTATTGCGTACAGTTCTGGTCGCCGCATTATAGGAAGGATGTGGAAGCATTAGAAAGGGTGCAGAGGAGATTTACCAGAATGTTGCCTGGTATGGAGGGAAGGTCTTATGAGGAAAGGCTGAGGGACTTGAGGCTGTTTTCGTTAGAGAGAAGCAGGTTAAGAGGTGACTTCATAGAGACATACAAGATGATCAGAGAATTAGATAGGGTGGACAGGAAGAGCCTTTTTCCTCGGATGGTGATGACTAGCACGAGGGGCCATAGCTTTAAATTGAGGGGTGATAGATATAGGACAGATGTCAGAAGTAGGTTCTTTACTCGGAGAGTAGTAAAGGTGTGGAATGCCCTGCCTTCAACAGTAGTAGACTCGCCAACTTTAATAGTATTTAAATGGTCATTGGATAAACATATGGATGATAATGGAATAGTGTAGGTTAGATGGGCTTCAGATTGGTTTCACAGGTCGACGCAACATCAAGGGCTGAAGGGCCTGTACTGTGCTGTAATGTTCTATGTTCTATAAGTCAGGATGGTAATTGGCTTGGAGGGGAGCTTGAAGGTGGTGGTGTTTCCATATGTCTACTGCCTCTGTCCTTTCAGATGGAAGGGGTTGTGGGCTTGGAAGATGCTGTCTGATGATCTTTGGTGAATTTCTAAGGTACTTTTCCACCTTAGGACTGGTGTACAGGCATGCCAATGCCCCTCCTAATCCTTGGTGCTTCCCAGGGTCTGATAGTTCATCATGTATTTCTTTGCCTTGTTTGTCATGCCCAAGTACAACAGTTCACCTTTATCTTGATTGAATTCTATTTGCTACTGATCAGCCCATCTGACCAGCCTGTCTGTCCTTGTAACCTAAGGCTATCCTCCTCACTAGACCATATCAGAGAGCATTCAGGAGACAGCCACCTTGTTCTTGGTCTAGCATCCCGTGTAAGGTACCACCAGGCAAGAATGGCAGATTTCCTTCCCAAAAGGACATTAGTGAACCATATGGGTTTTATAACATTTACTATTTTGTTGCTATCATTACAGAGACTAGCTTTCAGTTCCAGTTTCCATACTTTTTATGAATCGAAGTTAAATTCCATGAGCTACCATGGTATAATTTACACCCATGTCACCAGGGAATTAGTCTTGGTCTCTGGATAACTAGTCCAGAGATGTTGGCACTGTTTCTCCATCTCTCCCAAACTATAACCCTTGTTTACTTTACAGTACAGTTGTTTTAATATCATTATCTTATTGCCTAATTTGTTCCCTGTACAGGAAGCCTTCTTTGGAAAAAGTCTTCTTCTTGCAAGTCAACACAGCAAACTGACTCTGGATGCTCTTTCTGATGATGAATTATCTCGGCCACCAAACAGAGTTCTGAATGCAAATTTAAGTTTCTTGGATCCTTCCTCTGATCCACTGTTGAGTTCAGCCACAACTCAGGTGGCAACAAAACATCAGGGAGGACAAGGTATGTGTAGGCACACAACACTCAGTTATTAATGTTTCCCATTAAGGAAGTAAAATAACTACATTATTTGCTTTTTGTCATCTAGAGGAGCCATATTGTGACGTAGAAGTTGCCAGCATACAAACTAATATTGAGTTTGGTACACTTGTTTAACATCTTACTGCACAGTTATGTGCAAATGAGCTTTGCCTCATAGGTTGCCACAAAATAGTGATTCTAAAGAGCAGAAAGGTGGGTGTGAGGAATGTTGGATCAGTCATGATGCTATTGAATTGCAGAACAGGCTCAAGAGGCCAAATAGTCTACTCTTGTTCCTGTTTCTGATAATGTAAAGTCTCTCCATCATCCTATTAACTTGTGCCTCCAGAAGAGTCCACTGAGTTTTTGACACAGTACCCCACTCGGAGAATGCCATTTCAGGTGCAAACGTTTCTGGTATAACATGATAGCTCCGTTCTCAAGAGATCTCGCATTATAAGAAAAATGTGCAATGGCTATGCCATATAAACTAATGGGGCCGGAAATGCATTATAGCCAATACAGGTAGGAAAGTTCACGTTCCACGGACAGCGGTCTAAACTCTTCAAGCATGTTAAAGCCAATTTGCATTGAAGAAACATGCGTTAAAGCAAAACTGACTGTATCACTTATTCTGTATGTGGTTTATATGTCTTAAACTTGCGTTTTGCTAGTTAATACATACCTCCCCTCATCTGTAGTTGCTATTTTATCTTAGTGTTCAAAGTTAACTACTTTAATTGTACACAGTAGCTTGCTTACCAAAGGTTTTCTACAATTAGACTTACTGGCCTGAAAACCAAAACTTTTTATAACTTTGTTTCATCAAGCTCAATCTGCTGATATCGGCAACCTCTTCTCTGCTTCCAGGGTGGTTATTGGTATTTCCCTTGTGGTTTGAATACTTCGCTTCATCACAAGGGCCTCAATATTCTGCTTGATTTTCTTTTATCGCTGCTGTACAAAGGCAGTGAACGTGGTCAGTGTGGAGTCCAGTAATGCTTTCAGATCAATCTCTTCACCAGCTGGCTCAGCGTCATGTATATATGAGCACATGCATACAGCTACATTAATTTGTATAAGCCATTTTTCAACATGCAAGTTTTGTTTAGGTCATTCTGTAATTCCTTAGCTGTGCTATCAGATTCTACTGCATCTGATGTCATTTTCTTGTCTTTTGCCTCTACACCTTGTAAAGTTTTTTTTTTTTTTGTATTTCTAGCAATCCATTTATGATTGAATTTCTTTGTTTTCATTTGTTAGACCTTAAAGTGTACTTAACCTGTACATGTACAATGTGGTCCATTTGGTTTTCTTTCATTGCCAGGTCTTTGTTGGTCCGTTTAAGCACTTGGTTTACTGAAGTTGTTCCCTTCAAAATTAACTGAATCTTGTTTTATTGGCTTATCTCACATGTATATAATATGTCATATTTAATCCTCTTGCAGTTATTATCATCTAGGTGTATTCGTTCTCAGAATGGTACCTTTATCATTGGTTATTGTTATGTCAAGATGTAACTTGTCTTGTTGCATACGTTAATCAATCATTTCAAAAATAAGTTACGTTGACTGGATCAGATTCAAAAACTGCTTGAACATTCATATTAAGGACGTTTCCAAGTTATGACGGGATCATCAAATTTCTACTTCTGTGTAATCTTTTCACTCGATACTTCCTTGACTATGGTGCAAGCTGCACTTATGATTAATATTGGCTCAGTGATCTAGTCCAAATTTATCATTGAAACAACTTGAAATATTGAACTTCATCACTATGTTACAGTCATTAATGTAGTCAGCATTCTTTACAAATACTAATATCCTTGGTATTCTTATTGGTCAAAGAAGTAATGTTGGTTAGGATTCAAGGAAATTATATACGTTTCTTTCATTAATATTAAATGATCTTTTGGATCCAGCTGAAAAGGTGCTATTATCAGGCAATGACCATTTGCAATAAGAGATAATCTAATCAAACCCCTTTGACATTCAATAGTGTTACCATCACTGAATCCCATGCCCCCCCGCCATCAAAATCCTTGGGATGACCATTGACTGTACTCGCCACATAAGCACATTGGCTACAAGAGCAGGTCAGAGGCAAGGAATTTTTACCTCCTGTCACCTACAAAGCTTTCCACCATCTACAGACACACGCCAGGAGTGTGATATAATACTCCCCACTTAGCTGGATGCTGTAGATTCAACAACACTCAAGAAGCATGACATCATCCAGGACAAAGCAGCTCACTTGATTGGCGCTGTTCCCACTCCTTCCACCACTGACACTCAGTAGCAGCAGTGTATGCTATCTACATGATCACTGCTGAAATCCACCAAAGATCCTCTGATAGAACTTTCCAAACCACGAACACTTCCATCTAGAAGGACAAGGGCAGCTGATACATGTGAATACCACCATCTGCAAGTTCCCTCTAAGTCACTCACCATCCTGACTTGCAAATATATTGCTGTTCATTCACTTTCACTGGGTCAAACTTGAGGAATTCCCTTCCGAATAGCTTTATAGGTCAACCTACAGCATGTGGACTGTTGTGGTTCAAGAAGGCAGCTTACCACAGCCTTCTCAAAGGCAACTAGGAACAGACAATAAAAGTTGGCAACCGGTAATATCCCTGTTCTATGAGTGAATTTTAAAAAAAAGTCAAAGTTAATACTGTGCTAAACTTGATTTTCTATAGGTAGCAGTGAAGACCCTCTTGCTGATCTCTCAGAAGTCCTAACCACAGAAGATGATATCCTTGGAATACTCTCTGATGAATTGGACAAAACAGGAGATGAGACCGGTATGTTGTGTGCAGCATTGTTGAGCTCATGAACAGCATCTTTGTAGTGGCAGAATGGTTTCCTGTGAAGTTTGAGCATGCCAATTTACATAAATTTCTGTTGCTTTTATTCTAGTTCTGATTTGTCATAAAACACATTTGTGCCTGAATAGCTGTTTGAATATATTTCCCCAAAATTTCTTTTGCTGTAAGTTGCTTGGCTGCTTGATGCAATTGTGTGAAGAAATTAACAATCAATAATTATGCTGCTTTAATCTCTACTGCCCAATAAATGTAGCATGCTCTTCAATTGGGTATATTATGTGTGCTGCTTTCGTTTTTGTTTGGTCTTTATTTCCCAGTTATTCATCCATTTTATCTGGTTTGGGTCCCGTAGGTCTTGATTTATGCACTTTCCAGGTCGAGAATTCACCTTCTCCATTTGGTAAGACTAAATGGTGGATAGCAGTAGTCCCATGTCTGGTGCTTTTTGTCTTTCTCCAGAGCAAGTGTGCATGCCTGTGTGTGTGGTTTTTTTTGAGAATCTCCTTATCAATGCTCTGTCTGTTTGTTCTGTATCACTAACAAATTATACCATGGCTGACTTGTTTGCTTCAAATATTAGCACGTGAGTGACTAAACTGCATTTTTTTAAAATTGGCTTTAGAATAACTCTGAATTCAAGCAGTATTGTTGATGTATTGATCTTGAATCATGATCCTAATATTCATTTGAAAATATAGCCAGATTCTGCTGTGGATTTGGTGGTTAGCTTCTATGGCCTGTTTGGGGAACTTAGTGATAACAGTGACACCTTGAAAGGAAAAGAACAAATTTAATGACAGCCATCTGAATGGAATGTGGAGAAGCATTCTAAATCTTCAACTAAATAAACCTATACCTGGGTTGAACATATTTGTGGCCTTTAAAGATGCATTGGATAGGGAGATTATGCATTTGAGATTAAAAATAACATTTCAATATTGGTTCTTGGACCACACACAAGATCTTGCTTTTAAAACAAATAAAACAAAATGCTCATGAACAAGAGAGTGGGGACAGAGGTGAGTGTAGTGGCTGTTCCTAAGAAGGTGATGCTCGGTACACTGAAAGGTCTGAACATGGATAAACCACCTGAACCCCATGCACTATACCCCAGAGTTCTGAAGGAGATAGCTGAGGAGATTGTAAAGGCATTGGTGGAGATCTTTCAGGAATATTGGAGTCAGGAGGGGTCCCAGAGGACTGGGAAATGGCTAATGTGTAACACCCTTAAGAAGGCAGGGAGGCACACAACAGGAAACTATGGACCAATTAGTCTGACCTCAGTTGTTGGTAAGATTTTAGAGACCATTATTAAGGATGAGGTTTTAGAGTACTAGAAGCACATGGTAAAATAGGGCTGAGTCAGCACGGTTTGGTCAAGGGGAGGTCATTCCTGACAAATCTGTTAGAATTCTTTGAGGTGGTAATGAACAAGTTAGACAAAGGAGAGCCAGTCAACGTGATCCATTTGGATCTCCGCAAGGCCTTTGACAAGGTGCCAAATGGGAGCCTGCTAAATAAGATGCGAGTCTACAGTGTTTGGGACAAGTTAATGGCATGGGTGGAGGATTGACTGCCTGGCAGAAGGCAGTGTGTGGGATAAAGGGGTCTTTTTCACATTGGCAGCTGGTGACTATTAGCGTTCTACATGAGTCATGTCGATACCTCAACGATTCACGTTTACATTAACGATTTGAGTATAGGAACTGAGGGCATTGTTGCTAGGTTTGCAGATGACACAAAGCTAGATGGAGGGACAGGTCATGTTGAGGAGGCAGGTAGGCTGCAGAAGGACTTGACAGGCTAGGAGAGTGGTCAAAGAAGTGGAAGACACGATGTGAAACTGTGAGGTTGTGCATTTTGGTAGGAAGATTTGAGGGTCTCTTTTCTTCTAAATGGGAAAGACTTTGGATATCTGAAGCACAAAGGGACATGGGAGCCCTAGTTCAGGACACTCTTAATCTTAACATGCAGGCTCAGTGGCTGTTAGGAAGGTAAATACAATGTTAGCATTTATTTCAAAAGAGCTAGAATACAAGAACAGGGATGTACTGCTGAGGCTGTACAAGGTTCTGGTCAGACAGGATTTGAAATACTGTAAGCACTTTTGGGCCCTGTATCTAAGGAAGGATGTGCTCGTGATGGAGGGGGTCCAGAGGAGGCTTTCAAGAATGATGCTGGAGATGAAGAGTTTATCAGTTGAGGAGTGTTTGAGGACTCTGGGCCAGTACTCAATGGAGTTTAGAAGAATGGGGGAATCTTATTGAAACTTGCATAATACTGATAGGCCTAATACAGTTGATATGGAGAAGATAATTCCGTTAGTAGGAGAGTCTAGGACCAGACGGCACAACCTTAGAGTGAGGGGATAGCCCTTTAGAACTGAAATGAGGAGCAATTTCTTCAGCCAGAGGGTGGCGAATCTGTGGATCTCATTACTGTCATTGAGTATTTACCAGAGATAGATGTGTTCTTGATTAGTAAGGGGAACAAAGGTTACAAGGAGAATGGGTTTGAGAAACATATCAGCCGTGATGGAATGGCGGAGCAGACTCTGGGCCAAATCACCTAATCCTATATTTTATAGTCTGAATCAGCCGCAAATTTGAGGAATTAAGAGTTGTGAATCTCTGGAACTTGTCGGTCACCGTTTACTTTTCAGAAACAGAGTTTCACCCTTTTATTCTTTAGCTTTTTATTTTAAAGAATTTCACTATTTTTCATGGTAGCTGCATACTAAACTTGCCATAGAAATTTTAGGACTGGTGATTAAGAGCATAAACTATCCTTTCAAACACATGATAATTGTTAACAACCTGCCTGACGGAAAGGGAACAATTTAAAATCCATAGACCATGTATATGTTAGTTGTGGGCAATTAGAATCCCTTTTTTTGTTCAGTTATTTGAAACATCAGTTATTCTTTTGGTTGCACTTCACCCCAAGCTTCTGACCTTTTGAACATATGGTGCAGAGTTTTGGTTGAGGGCGGGTGGTCGCAAATCAGAGGACCCACTTGTGGGCCTGCTCTTGGGCCTGGCTAAAATAATCATCAACCAGTCTAGGCAGTGGCCATGGCGGGGGCAGGTCATAGTTCCCGACTGCTGGCTCTCTTTGGAGGCTACGTTCGTGCCCTGATGCCCTTAGAGAGGGATTATGTGATGCCACCACCTTCAGAGCTTTCACAGGAAGCCCTAGTAGATGGTGCTTGTAATTTGTTGTTTTAACAAGTGACACAGGTGATTTGGTGGTGTTCTAATTTCTTAAAAAAACACAAATTAAACTGTTCGACTTTTGTTCTTGTATGTGGCAAATTGTTTTGAGATTTCATAAACTTTAAATTTAAATTTTTCTTCCTTTTATTTTCCTTTTTGTCTTTTTCTTTCCACTTTCAATCTATTCTTCATCAATAATTCTTTAGACCAAGAAAGCTACAGTCTTTCCAACAAGCAGATGCAATGGTAGGAATAAACAAACATATTTATATCTACATAAGTGAAGAATCACTGGACTCAAAACATTGACTGCGCTTTTTCTACACAGTTGCTGCCTACTTCCTGTCATTGCGTCTGCTTGTTGGAAAGACTATTGCATTCTTGGTTGTCAAGAATATACGCACTATGATGCCGACAAATTGACTGTTGAAGATATAAGAAATAAAGGAACAGGCTCAATGTTTATTGAGGAACTTTTTTTAGTCTGATCATTTGCATGTAATTCTTGGCCATATTTCTTATTCTGGTTGCTATCTCAAGTTAGATAACTTGAAAAAACAATTTACTACATCAACAACATGCAAGTAATAACATGTAAGTCAATTAAGATAAAAACAAATAATCAATAGTTCCACTGTGGTGTGTCAAAACTTCTGACAACCTGACCTTAAAGTGTAGGCAGATTACTACCTCTCATTTCTTCCGATTGAACTGTATCTGCCGTACTTTTGTCCACTTACTTTGTCTGTATCTGTTTATAACATCCTACTGCAACCCACACAACCTATCATACTTCATAAAATAATGTGATCCAAAAATGTTGTCTATACAATTCCCTGTCTCTTGCCTTTTCCTGTCCAGTGGCCTTCGATGAACTATTCTGGTCTCTTACCGACTCCAGTTTCTTAGCTTCTTCGTTCTAAGCCATATCTTCAGCCCCGTACAACCGGTGTTATGTAATTCCTTCCTTAAATTTTATGGCATCTTTACCTCTTGAGTTTTTTTTCTTAAGAAACAACCTTGCATTTATCAGTTTATGCCAATATCAGTCATATTGAACATTGTGGAGCCCAATAGTCTGACAAATCAGCTAACTAAAGCTGTAATGAATACTTTGAACAAAAGCTAGTCTTGCCGATAGCTAATCTTGAAATATGAAAGCAAAATAGCTGAGAGGAGATTTGATAGAGATTTTCAAAATCATGAGGGGGCTGGATAGAATAGACAGGGAAAAGGTGGTCCCACTCGTAAGAACAAGAATGAGAGGGCATTGGATTCAAACGATGTACAAAAAGAAACGAGTGATGCAAGAAAAAAAAGATTTTCACGCATATGGAATGCACTGACTGAAAGTGTGGAAGCAGGTTCAGTTGACGCATTCAAGAGGTCATTGAATGACTGTTTGGATTGAAAGAGTATGCAAGGGTGTGGGGAAGAGGAAGATTAGCACTAGGTAATGATGCTCGTTTGAAGAGCCAGTTCGGACATGATGGGTTAAATGGCCTCTGGGCTGTAACAATTCTATGGTTCTGAGAACACAGAAGATGCTATAAATACTGAGGTCATGGCAGAAACTCAAAATCATAGAGTAAATATGTGACCTTTTATCAGAATTGGGAAAAGTTAGAAATGTAATCGATTTTGACCAGATAAAAGAGAAAAGGCTGGGGAATGAAGGAACATCTATGACAAGATGGAAGGAAGGAGAGAGTAAGTGACAAAATATTTCATGATACAAGGTCAATGGAGGTGATAATGGAGCAAGCAAAGGAATGATAGATGCGTCTGGAGGAGATGTGAATGGCAGGGCATGGAGCTCAGCATAGTGACAAGCACGGTTCATTGAGGTGGGGGGCATGAAGCTGGCGTGTTTGCTAAGGATAGATCATTCGGGGTCAAAGAGAGGAGGCATGAGCAATTTATGGCAAGAGTTGAAATTGGAAGAAGGAATTGAGTGGGGGGAAGTGAATAAGAACAATAATGAGCTGTATTAGTTGTTAAAACATGTAATCCTTCATATCTGAAAGGAAGATTACATTTTTGTTAAAAGTGCTGAATGAGGAAGTGGAAGGACTAGGGACTACTTCAAGATACAGTGCATCAGTGTTACTAAAGAGAGAAGAGTCCATAGTATGTCTATGATTATGTTGAATGTGGATCTCCAAATGTAGCAAAGACATGGTTTGCAAGCAATGGTGTACTGAATGTCTAGGACATTTGTAATTTTGAAACTGAAATGCAGTGCAATTTCAGTTGGAATGCTAATGGAATAAATTGGAGCTAGCAGCTGTTGCTAAGGAAACATGTAACTGTGAAAGCAAATTTTGGCATATATGTAATCAAATGCAGGAAGGGAAATTGAAGGCAATAAAGGATAACAATGTAGAGGAGATAACAGAAAATCCCATCAGAGCAGTAGAACTGTTTCAAAGTGGACATTCTTGGAGGAGCAATGCTAGTGTCTTAAATTTAAATACAAAGGCAGAATATTGCAGATACTGGAAATCTGAAAAAAAAAAGTTAGAAATGCTCAACAGTCAAAAGGAATGGTAATAGGACAGGTAATGAAATAAAAGCCATCTAGGGGAGGTTTTCTCTAGAATTTAGAAGGTTAAGGGATGATCTGATTGAAGTTTCAAAAAATTAACACTAAAGGGAAGGGTCGATAAAGATGAACTATTTCTACTGGAATGTGGATTCTGAAACAGTGGGCCGTAGTCTGAGGATTAGGGTCAGACCATTCAGTAGAGATGTTAGGAAGCACTTACACACACAAAAGGTGGTAGGTATTTTGAACATTCTTCCACAAATGACAGTGGGTGCAGGACCAGTTAATTTTAAAGCTGAAATAGATAAATTTTGTTAAGCAAAGGTATTAAAGGATATGGGTCAAAGGCAGGTATATGGAGTGAGGCCGCAGATATTACCAGTGATCTCATTAAACGGTGGACCAGGCTCGAGGGCCTGAATGGCCTACTTGTCTTCCTATGTGTGAAGGACAGGATCCTGAATAACTGCCATCTATAAAGGAAATTCAAGGAATAAATACCAGTATGGCAGGAGCCAGTTGTGTAGGTGAGCAGACAGAAGAGTTCAAAGATGTAAGTAGGGCAAAGTTAATGTTAAAATACAAGTGAGAAAATAAAGGAAAGTAGCTTGACTTTTTTTTCCCCAAGAAGTGCTTGTACACTGATACTCAGACCTTTAAGTTACCCATCCAAATAACTCCTCCTTTGACTCTTGTGTTTTGTTTTGGCAACTGTACTTTTATGTAGGCCATGAAACATTTTGCTAGATTGAAAGACTGCTTAGAAGTGCACAGAATAATGCTGTAATCAGTCTTGACAATAAAACTTGTTAATAAAATATCTTGAGTCAGTAAATGGAACAAAATTATTGAACATTCAGAAGGTAGTCAGCAAGATTTCTGAAAGGGATTTGTGCTTGGCCAAATTTGATAAATTCCTTAGAGAATAACTTAGAAAGTTGTTTAATTGATATACACGATCGTCGGCCATTCTTAAAACAGTCCTGAAATAGTCATTTGAAAACAAGTTAAAGGGTGTGAGAGTGTGATTAGGCTTGACGACTTGTGAAGAAAAGTAACAACAATGCAATGAGTCATTGAGCATTACAACACAGACCTGTTGCTTGACTATCTCTTCCTCTGCTTTTTATATTTCAGTTGTTGTGGTTGATCTGCCACTTCTAGCCAAGTAAAAATCTGCACTTGACTTTACAGTTTAGAATATTCAGAATGAGTTACTGGTGATAAATTTTGACAACTCTAATTTTAGAAGATGTGATGAATGACCACTGTCACCACCTTCAAATGCAGATTTTCTGTGCGTTTATTGATTGATATCAAAATAACACAACCAATTTTTTGTTTAGCTGGACTGGATATTGGCCCCATTACAGAGGATCCATCTGCAGTTCCCCAGTCATGTGGAGGCCAAAGTTCGCGACCTTTGACCGAGGAACAACTAGACCGCATACTTAGCCCTGATCTTGAGAAAATCGTTTCAGACGGTAAGATGCATCTTCCATACTTTCTAAGATATTTATTTCGTGTCACGTTGTGGAATGGTTTTCTGGTAAATGACAGAACATGTTATTTTCTTGTACAGGTACAATTCTAAGTAAGCTGTACAAAATTCCAGGTATTCATTTTCAAATATTAATGCAATTTAATGAATAATCCACATCACCAAAGTTTAATTCTTACTAACGTTTTCACCTTTTTTTGTCCCCCAAATCAAGAGCTGGAGGGAAAGGAAGTGGAAGATCTGTTCACGGCTGTGTTAAGTCCTTCAGCTAACCAGGCACCTCCGCCGCCGCCCCCACCACCTTTGCCTCCTTTGCCTCCGCCTGAACATGGTATAGTCTAACTACGTATAATAATCCTGCCAGGTTTCATTGTTCTTGAACCGTTAACGGCTGTGGTTATTTTTCATATTGTCACCTACTGCAGTTCAAGTAAACATGTTTCTGGATATTGGCAAAATTGTACTAACCTCTTGTTTCATTCAAATTCCGTTACACTTCAGTCTATTGTCATTTCTTTCTTTTGATAAAAGTGGTGTATTGATAATGGCAGTGATATTTAAATATTATAAAATCTGAAATGCTTATTACATGATTTTAGTTTCATGCCATTTTACCCCACACTCATCATCAAACTGCAATTGCGCCCCACGTTAATGGCTCAACCTGTAATTTCAAAGAAGCAATTAAAATTACAGTTGCCCAGTTTACTGTAATATTTAAAGTTTAGATTAAATGACAAACTCCAGTTTAATTTGTGAGCCATCAGTTATTTAAGTATACATATCCTGTAGAATCTAGTTTCACATTCCCAAAAGAAGTGAAGCTAATGAAATGTCACTCTCTTGTTCTTCTTATAATTTGGTATCTAATTTATACAGGCATTGATTCAATTTGGAGATTGACTCTGTGCAAGTTAAGCAACTGCTGAATTTAGCATACGCTATTTTCAATCGATCATCTTAACTAGATGTGCTGATACTAAAATGTCCCTAAGAACAGCAAGCTATTGTAGTGATCTGAAACTTGCAGCATATCCTCAAAGTCTGAGGCAAAGCTGAACTCTGTCAGTGCCAATCTCACCTCATTCAAGACGAATGAGATTTTAAATGGCAAATCACTGCATGGGTACAACTCAAGACATGCTTGGAAACATGGAGTTTGAAAAGATTGCCAATGCCACTGATGAATTGGCATTTTTAAGTAGATTTCATGTATTCCGCTGAGGTTGAAAATATAAAAGCAGTATTATTGTATTTACTTGACTGATCATAATTTTCTGTCTTGATGGGCATGCAAATAACTTAGTGCCTTATATTTCCTTTTGTTTTATTACTCATGAGATGAGGTATTGAACAAATTAAATAGGAGCAGAAGTAGACCACTTGAATCAACTTCACTATTCAATAAGGTTATGGCTGATCTGTTTGTGTTTCGAATTCCACATTCCCATCTACTCTTAATAACGCTCAGATTATTGTTAGGCAGACGTATTATCCACCTTTCATAATAATAAATGATCCCGCCTCCACTGGCTTCCCACACAGAAAGTACCAAAGTTGACACACAAGTTTCTCCTCACTTAAAAGGGTGGTGCCTAGTTCGAGACTGACTGGCAAGAGGGAACATATTTTCCACGTCTACCTTTTCAGGACCATTCAAGATCTTTAGTCAAGACAATCCTCACTCTTTTAAACTCCAGTGCAATTAAGCCCAGCCTGCCCAAACTATCCTCATAAGATGTTTAATTCATCTCATAGTAGAAAGGTAGCATCCTTGTGCACCTTGGAATTCTGTAGTCATTCTCAATTCAAGTGATACTATGCTTTTTCATTCTCAATTTCCTACATTATACTCCATCCACTAGATTTATGCCTGCTCACTCAACCAATATGTCTATTCTTGCAATTTACTTTTACTGTCGTCACAGTATACGTTTGTAACTATCTTCATGTCATCTGCAAAATTAGCTGCCATGCCTCAATTCCCCTCTTCTAAGTCATTAATATAAATTTAACAACTTGAGACCCCTAAACAGAACCTTTTGGGCCTCCACTCATCATCTGCCAATCAGACAAGGGCCCATTTATGCATACTTCCTAATTTTTGCCAGCAGCCTAGCTTCTGTCCTTGCTGATATGTTGCCACCTATGCTATAAGCATTTATTTTCTGCAGTAATCTTTGATGTGGCATTTTACCAACAACGTTTAAAAATTCCCCTCTATCCAAATTATTTTTTCAAAGAATTACTATAACTTGATTAAATATGATATCCCTTTGTTAAAACCATGCTGACTGTTTCCAGTTACTTGAAATTTTTTCCAACTTATCACCTATAATCTCTCTAACGATCAACTCAAACATGTTTCACATGACAGACATCAAGCTAGCTGGCAAAGCAAACATTTATTGGACTTGAGAATGTGGCAATCAAGCAACTTCTTGAGATGTTGCAATTATCCCACTTCCCAAGTAAATTCTCTGCATTTCTTCCACCACTAAAATGCATAAATTAGTCATCCATCTCATTGATATTTGCACGGCCTTGTTTTGCACAGCTTGTTTGGCTACCAAAACTGCTAAAGTATAGTGAGTGCATTTTGCTAAGTAGCTCATTGACCATAATGTATTTTGGGAATATACCACTCTTAAAAGATTTTACATAATCATCAGTTTTTTTCCCTTTGTTTTTCCCGAGATTTTCGCAATAAGTTCACTGTCGACAGAACATCTGTTGTAAATTGCTTTGGGATTTTGAGGTCAATTCACAGTGGAAATACCTTAATGATCGCTTAACAGTTAATAAATTTTCTTTCACTTATTCCTGTCATGAAGGAGACGGTGGATTTGCCAGGATGCCGGCAATGAATGGTGTGATCGGGCCACATCCACAGCAACAAACATCTTTAGCACCTGGAGGTGGACGATGTCTCACAAGTTCTTATTCTTCAATTCCTCAGTCACCATTCTCCGATAACAGGTGAGTATGCAGTGTTATAGAATAGAATATATAGAATCCCTACAGTGTGGAAACAGGCCCTTTGGCCCAACAAGTCCACACCGAACCTCAGAGCATCCCACCCACACCCATCCCCCTATAACACCCTAATCTACACCTCCCTGAACACTACGGGCAATTTAGCATGGCCAAACAACCTAACCTGCACATCTTTGGCCTGTGGGAGGAAACCGGAGCACCCAGAGGAAACCCACGCAGACACGGGGAGAATGTGCAAACTCCACACAGACAGTCGCCCGAGGGTGGAATTGAACCCAGGTCCCTGGTGCTGTGAGGCAGCAGTGCTAACCACTGTGCCACCATGGTCTGCCCATTACCATTATAGCAAATGCATTTTAACATGGCAAAAGGAAAAACAAGTTCACCCAATAGGCATTTTTAAAAATTGTAAGAAATGGATTTCATTGAAAATGATCGCTTCCTTCCTTTTGTAGGAACCTAGCTTATAAAATGGCTATTTCTCCATACTGCAAAAATATGATAAGTGCCAAAGTCAGGATAAGTGATTCACCCTTAGCCCCCCCACCACCACCAACAAATCTACTAACTTAAGCAATCATTCCCTCCACCACCAATGCACAGTGGCAGCAGTATAAGATGCCCTGCAGGAACTCTCAAAAGCTCCTTCGACAGTACCTTCCAAGTTCACCGCTTTGACCACGTAGAAAGGCGAGGGCAGCAGATGCAATATTCCCTACAAACCATGTGTGTTCTGACTTGGATCTATGTCTTTCACTGTTACTGTGTCAATATCCTGCAACTCCCTTCGCAGCAGCGCTGTGGGTGTAATCTGAACTAGATGGACCACAGAATTTGGCTCACTATTGCCTCCTTTTGGGCAAGTGAGGAGGCAATGGCCTGGTGGTTTTATCACTGGGCTGTTAATCCAGAGATCCAGATAATGTCCTGGGGACCTGGTGCGAATCCTACCATGGCAGATGGTGGAATTTGAATTCAATAAATATCTGGAATTAAGAATCTAACGATGATCATGAATCCATTGTAGATTGTCAGAAAAACCTATCTGGTTCGCTAATGTCCTTTAGGGAAGAAAACTGCCATCCTTACCTGATCTGGCCTACATGTGCTCTAGACCTATAGCAATGTGGTTGACTCTTAACTGCCCACTGGGCAATTAGGGATGGGCAATAAATGCTGCCCCGCCAGCGACACTATCATCCTGCGAATGAATGAAGGAAGTAGGGATAAGCAACAAATGGTAGCCTTTCCAGTGATGCCCATATCCCTTGAAAGAATAAAGAAAGAAAACACGGTATGACATCACAGTGTTACTATCTATGACAGCTGTTTCACAATTTGGACTCTGGTCGTTCGCAAACATTCCGGTTTTTAAAAATTGCAGCTATCCGGTGCAATGCACACTGTAGCCAGGATTAATCAGATTCTGATTTGCACGTTGTGTTCCCAATTTCAGTACATTTTAATTGCAAGGTAGACGAATTTACAGCAAGAATTGATCAACTTCACTGGTGCACACCACATGTAACAATAGAATGCCATTGAGTGTAAAATGTAATGTAAATGGTACATGAACTTGAAAGGCTATAGACCAAGAGCTGGACAGTGGCTGTCTTTAGTCAGCAGTGATACACCACCTCATGCTGTGCTTTGCTGACTTGAAGCTTTAGGTGAAAAAGATGTAATTTTCATAGAAGTAGGAAATAATTTGTTTCTGATGTGTCCTAGATTTTTTTTCTATTATTTAAATACATGTACCTAGCATTCCAACAACTAATTGATGTTTCTGGCAGTACTTTTAACTACATGTTTGAACTGGATCAATTTAACAGAGACAAGAATCATATGTTTAGTCAAGTTGTAACTGAACCTCCTAACCCATGGGTTCCCTCTGCTCCTGCTGTGGAGGCGGAAGGAGACACGCTGAACTACACACAACGGAGTACTCTGAAATGGGAAAAGGAAGAATCTCTGGGTGAGATGGCAACTGTCGCCCCTGTTTTATATACAAATACAAACTTCCCCAACTTGAAAGAAGATTTTCCAGGTAATCCCATATAGTGAGATCGTATTTCTGGAAGTATCAGTATGTTCTCAAATGAAAGATTTAATGCTACTTTAAAAATTATAATTTATACTAATTGCACATAGTATGAAATCATTTAATGTTGATGTATTGATTTGCTTTTCAAATATTTTACCAAAACAGATGTGTATCTTGATTACATCATAGTATTGCCTCCAAGTTCAAGGATTTGCACTTGATATTGTCATAGAAATTGCACTTTGTAATGTTACAAAGCAGTGCTACCTGAAACAATCTTGTAAGAGATTACCACACTGAATTTAAGACATGCACGCAATGCCACTTAAGTCACAGACTGATTTTCTAAACATTTGGATGTACTTATTTAAGACAGATAGTGGAAGGAATAATCATTAATGTAGTTCAGTAATATCAAGACATGTTTAACAACACAGTGTATGCTGATGCCTTTGCCACAACTCCAGTTGGTGTGAAAACTGTTAGGCCAATGTTTGCACTGCACCAGATTACTGCACAGATTTTTCTGTTGAAATTTGGCAGTATTAATTCTGTAAAATGAATTACAAGTATCTACACTGAAATGAAAATAATTATTTTTAAAAGTAGTAACAGCATAACTCTAGCGTCACACCATTTGCCTGTCTTGTGAAGAATATGCTGTTCATTAAAGGCTGAAGAAAGTTTTTACTCTGTGAAGTGGAAAAAAAAGATCTGTTGCATATTTGTCCAAAAATGTCTTGACCACTATTTTGAAGTTTTAATTTTAATTGATCTTGTACAGTTTAGGGAAAGTTGCAAGTACAATGCGATCATATATTTACAGTTATAGTCACTTGTTCCTTTCCACAGATGACGACAATCTGTATATCAAGAGGGATTACATGAAGTAGATATTTGTCAGAAGTTTAGAAGGAAACTATGCATATCCCTGTTCAGACCTTTCCATATGCAAATACAAACAATTCTGAACTACTGTAATCTGAATGTTAGTGATGAGTTTCGTAAGTCTACTGAAGCATCATCTGAATAAAGCTAGTCTTTCGCTTTGATTTGACATTTGAAGGTGATTCAACTGTCGTTATCAATAGTTGCTAAACTGGTCCATTAGATGAATGTATAGTTGTGCCTTTATAGGAAGGATCTGGAGGCTTTGCAGGGGGTGCAGAAGCGGTTTACCAGGATCCTCCTCGATTAGAGGATATGAGCTATAAGGAGCAGCTAGAAAAACTTGGGTTGTTTTCTCTAGAGTGGCGGAGGCTGAGGGGAGATGTGATAGAAATCCATAAAATTGAGATATGTAGATTCTGACTGTCTGTCTGGGGTGTTTAAGGGATTTTTAGACAAGCGCATGAATATGCAAGGAATGGAGGGATGTGGACCAAAGGCAGGCAGAAGGGATTAGTTTAATTTGTTGTCATGTTCAGCAGAACATCATGGGCTGAAGGGCCTGTTCTTGTGCTGTACAGTTCTATATAACAGACAGTGCTTCCTAAGTAGATCATTTAACTGCCTGATATGATATTGCACACATAGTTCAGAAACATAATATGCTCAGTCATACATTTGTGTTGAATGAGCAGTTGTGAGCTGAGGAGGATTCAACTTTTTTAACATTGTCTTTAGTTTTTAGACTTTTTTCAGATTTTGTTTGGTTTCCATTGGTTAAAGAGCTGTTAGCAATCGCAGTGTTTGCCGTAACAATTTTTCATATTTTTAAAGGCCTGTTTCAGTTGTCTGGGATTATATTGTTCAATCCAAACCTACTCTTTTACAAAGCAGAGAATTGCAGATGCTGGAGACCTGAAACAAAAACAGACACCGCTGGAGAAACTCAACATGTCTGGCTGAATCTATGGAGAGAAAAATAGAGTTAATGTTTCAATTCTAATGTCACTGGACTCTAATGTTAATTCTAATTTTTTCTCCACAGGTGCTGCCAGACCTGTTGAATTTCTTCAGCACTTTGTTTTTGTTTTTGTGCTCTTCTCTCCAATCTTAATCGGATTCCATAAAGTCAAAAAGTGCAATGCCTTGTTTGTACCACAGTTTCTTGAGGCAGCTCCAAAATCATACCTGTGCAAGTGTTTTTCCTTTATGCTAGTGTATATATAAAGCAGGTAATTCAGCACCTAATCTACTTAACCACATTTACATCCCACTCCTTCCAAATTAATCATGGTGACCACAATTTTATTTAAGACTGAGCAGTTTGGAATTCAGGATTCCACTTCCAATGTTGATCTGAAGTCAGACATTATCAAGTGTTGCCTCACTAATTGCCAGTGTAAATGAGATGTAAGCATGAGATTTTGCAACCAGTAGAAGTCATTGCAGAGTTTTAGTAAGGTGAACACTCAAATGAAGTTGATGGTAGGTTATATGGCTTTTTTGTTATATTTCTTACTGCATACAAGCTTGTATTTCCAGAAATCACAAAGTATTTTCAGTCCACAAATCAGACACTGTATCTCTTTATGATTTAGATTGGGCTACCAGGGTGAAACAAATAGCTAAACTGTGGAGGAAGGCAAGCTCCCAAGAGAGGGCCCCTTATGTGGTAAGCTTTGTTTTCTCTGCATGGTTTTTTTTTCTCTGCTGGATGTTTGAATTGTATAAGGAATAAAACTCAGACTTTTAAATGAGATAAAAATACTGCAGATGCTGGAAATCTGAAATAAAAAAACAAAAGGCACTGGAGAAACTCAGTTCAGGGCAGCCAGGTAGCCAAAGGGCAAGAGAAGAAGACTTGAAATGTTAAATCTGCTTGCCTCTTCCCAGATGCAAATTCGAAGAATTATGTACCTGAACTCCTAGGTTCTCTGATTTACAATACTACCCAGGGCCTTGCCATCAACTGTATGTCATGTCCTTGTTTGCTTAACCAAAATACAATACCTCACATTTATCCACATCAAACTCCATCTGCCATTCCTCAGCCCAATTGATCAAGATCTCTTTGTAATATTTGATAACCTTTTTCACTGGCTACCATACCACCAATTTTGGTGTCATGCGCAAACTTGCTAACCATGCCTCCTATATTCTTATCCAGATCATTAATGTAAATGACAAACAACAGTGGAACACTGCTGGTCACAGGCCTCCAGTCTGTAAAACAACTTTCCACCACCACCTTCTGTCTCCTACCATCGAGCTAATTTTGTAGCTGGTTGACAAGCTCATACTGATTCCCATGACATCTAACTTTACTAATTAACCTACCATGTGGAACCCTGTCAAAGGCTTTACTAAAGTCCATGTAAACAACATCTACCCCTCTGCCCTCTGCAATTTTTTTGGTTACTTCCTTAAGTTTGTGAGACATTATTTCCCTCATACAAAACCATGCTGACTATCCCTAATCAGTCCTTGTCTCTCCAAATGCATGCAAATCCTATCTCTCAGAATCACCCCCACCAATGTCAGGTTCACAGGTCTGCAGTCCCCAGGCTTCTCCTTACATCTTTCTTAAGTAAAGGTACAACATTTGTCACCCTCCAGTCCTCCTCTACCTCAGCTGTGGTTTTAGATGATACAAATATTTCTTCCCTAACTTCCCACAATGTCCTGAGATACACTTGGAAAGGTCTCGGAGATTTAACGACCTTCATGTTTTCTAAGACTTCCAGCACTTCATCTTCAGTAATGTGATCTCATAGAATCTCTGCAGTGTGGAAGCAGGCCATTTAGCCCATTGAGGCTGCATCAACCTACCGAACAGCATCACACCCCGCCCCACTCCTATCCCTGTAACGCTACACGTTCCTGGATGATATGGGCAGTTCAGCATGGCCAATCCACCTAACCCACACATCTTTGGACTGTGGGAGGAAACCAGAGGAAATCCACACAGACACAGGGAGATTGTGCAAGCTCCATACTGACAGTTGCCTGAGGGCGGTATCGAACTCGGGTCCCTGGTGCTGTGAAGCAGCAGTGCTAACCACTGGGTCAACCTGCCGCCCTGTTTTCAAGCTGTTTTCAAAACATTAGTATTTATTTCCCTGAGTTCTCTAGCCTCCATTTCTTTCTCCACAGTAAAAACTGACGGGAAATATTAATTTAGTATCTTTCAATCTTTTGAGGTTCAACACATAGACGACCTCATCGATCTTTAAGGGACTTATTCTCTCTCCAGTTGCTCTTTTGCTCTTAATATACTTGCAGAATCTCTGGATTATCCTTAACCTTACCTGCCAAGGCTATCTCATTGCCCTCCTTCACCTTCCTGATTTCCCTCTTAACAATACCCCTACATTCTTTATACTGTTCAAGAGTTCCATTTAATTCCAGTTGTCTGAATCTAAGATACGATTCTTTCTTATTCTTGACTAGAACTTCAACTTATTCATCCAATGTCCCCTACTTTTACCAGCCTTACTCTTCGCTCTTACGGGAACATAACGCCTCTGACCTCCTAGTTATCACGTTTTTGAAAGCCTCCCACTTGCAAGTTGGCCCTTTACCTGCAGACAGTCTACTCCAAACAACTTTTGAAGTTGTTGTTCACACCATTAAAATTTGCCTTAATCCAGTTGAGAATTTAATTTTTATGGAAGGCTTATCTTTTTCCATAACCATTTTAAACCTAATAGAATGATGATCGTTGGCCCCAAAGTGTTCCTATCCTAACATTTCAGTCACTTGCCCTGCCTTATTGCCCAAGAGAAGGTCAAGTTTTGCTTCTTCTCTAGCAGGTATGTTTACATATTGATAAAGAACATTTTCTTGTACACATTTAACAGATTCTTCACCATCCTAGTCTTTAACACCTGTGCCAGTCCCAGTTAATGTTTGGAAAATTAAAATCCCCTACAATTACAGCACTGTTATTCTTACATATATCTGAGATCTCTACATATTTGATTACTGATTTTTCAAAAATAAAACTAGGCCATCACTCTGTTTCCGTGTTATTCCTGCATATCACAGTGCTACATACAATAGGACTGACATTATTAACAAAGGGCAATTTGAGACATTACAACAATGACAAAATAAGTTTTAGGAAATCTAACAAATAAATTGAAAATGCCGTTGATACAGTCACTAGCCCCAGACAACATCCATTCACTCCCTGTCATTGAAGTTAAAATCTTTTACATAAAGTCAAGACACCTGAAGAAGGAGTGAGCCTCAAAAAGCTTGTGCCTTCAAATAAACCTATTGGACTATAACTTGGTTTCGTGTGACTTTTCACCTTGTCCACCCCAGTCCAACCCCGGCACCTCCACATCTTTCGCATAAAGAATAGATTAGAAGCCAGGGATACCTTGCCTTAATGAAATATACTGATTCCATTTTAGAAATAATGGCATTGCTAAGGTTCTGTCCAAAACAGACTGGCAGGATCAAAGCAGGTGCTCAGCACTGATCCTTCAACAGGATTTCCTAAGGAGACATGGTATTGTTTACTAGAACCAACCACACATCTGCAAAGTTGCATTGCTGTTTTACAGTTTGTAGGCTGTGCATACAAGAATTATTCTAACCCCAAATTTGGGGAGGTGCTGGCGTAGTGGTATTATCACCAGACTATTAATCCAGAAACCCAGGTAATGTTCTGGGACAGGTTTAAATCCTGCCATGGCAGATTGTGGAATTTGAACCCAATGAAGAGGAATTAAGAGTCCTAATGATGACCATGAAACCACTGTCGATTATCAGAAAATCCCATCTGGTTCATTAATGTCCCTTCAGGAGAGAAATTGCCATCCTTACCTTGTCTGGCCTATATGTGACTTCAGACCCACAGCAGTGTGGTTGACATTAACTGCCCTCTGGGCGATTAGGGATGGGCAATAATGCCAACCTAACCGGCAATGCCCACATCCCACCAATGACTTTGAAGAAAACAATGTTTTCTGAAAAATGTTCACCTTTTACAAGTGGAAACTTTCATATTTTCTGAAAAGTAATCTCTGACTTGACAATGTGCATTTGAAGTACTCCCAAAGAAAGGGCAATGGAAATACATTCTTTTGAGAATAGTCCATGAGCTAATACTGAATATTGTAGATATTGAGACTGAATTTAAAAATAGAGAAAGTTTGAGAGCAAATGGTTTTTGGAACGGAATTTGAATAGAATGAACAACTTTTAAACTTCACTTCATTCAATATTTATAATGTTTAAAAAATACTCAAGGTATTTCATGGCAGTAAACGTCAATAAAATTTTTCCACTGGGTTAGCTAATTTAGATTAAGTGCGTTTTTTGGGGCCAGCCTTGTTTGGGTTACTTGGACTCTCGTCTTATATATAACCAATCCTCTAATCTTAAGTATACTTCAGAGGAATAGAACATAATTTTCAAAAATGTTGAAAGCGACCCTCCTTTTTCCAGTCACACAAATTGGTATTCTCTGCCATGTGTTGTGGAGAAATGCCTTTACCTCACAGCATAGATAGAACAGAGGGAATTCTATTCTTTAGGCCTTGTACAATATCTTTAAAAGTTGATAATAAAATAAGTCACTAGACCGAATAGTACAATTTTTAACTTGCTAACTGAAACATAATTGCAATAAAATTGCAGCAAAAGGCAAGAGATAATCGAGCAGCACTGCGTATAAACAAAGTTCAAATGACCAGCGAGTCTTTGAGAAGGCAGCAGCAAGAATGCATTGATTCAGTCTCTCGACCTGACTTAGACTTGCCATTCAAAGATCAAATGAAGCAAAAAGAATCTGAACACGAACAAGAATGGAAGCTAAGACAGGTAAGAAGATTTATTTAAATTACAATTGGTAATTTGTTATGCTCATGGATCACAACTTTCTTAGAAATGTGTGGTTACAGTGCACATGTGGCAGCATAATCTTAGTTCAAAAAATACCATTAACCAAATTTAGGTTGTCTGTGATGACACTAGTTAATTTGAAGGGTACATGTTCAAATTATCATAATTGATTTTGCCACCATTGTTTTAGGTTTCGTCTAGATTCAGACTTGCATTTTGAGGAATTATTTTTTGCCAAAGTTAATGTGCGTCTTAGCAAAGAAGCAACATTGATAGCAGCCAGTGTGTTCAACGGCACAGAATGTTCTTCATTAATCACAGCTAACAAGTCATTTAATTTGTAACTAAAAATGGATCCAAAAATGTTTACTGCAGACATACTAACTTTTATTAAGGAAAATGAGGTCCTATCTTCTCTTACCTGTCCAAGCAGTTTTTTGAAACTGGTTAAAAGAAAAGACCTGATCTGATGCTTTTGTTGGGGAGGGAGTAGGAGAGCATAACAAGACATGTCAATCAGGAAGGAAGTATGAATGAGCAATATTTTACAAGAAAATATGTACTCGTAAAAATCTCATCATTTCTACATCAGATTATATGGGAAGTAAGGGCTTGAGAAGGCAAACCTTTAAATCTCTCCAGTCTTCACTCTGTTTAAAAGTTTGCTTTTTAGTGTATGTAAAATATGCAGTCTTATAAATCAAACTTCACCTTCCAAATCTCCTGTACAAACTATTAACCTGTCAATGTTGTTTAATATTCCTTGTTGACATGATTGTTAACTGCACTCCGTGATTTTTACGCTACTTACAGAGTTTAATATTGTAGCCCTGCACTCAAGATTAGATCTTTTGCCCTCGCTTTCACGCGCTCGCTGTCATGCCATCACACTCGCTCGTACATATGCAAGCAGGCACATGCGCAGACAGACTACACATAGATGGGCAAGTAGGCACAGGCCCACATGCACGTAAACACATGTTAAATTGCTAGATTTGACACAACAGAAATGCTAGTTTTTATACCCTTTTCACTATTTCCATTTCCTTTTCACTATTTCCATTTCATCTGTTACCGGTTACAGGAATAGGTGAGTACTGAAGTGGTCCAGAATTACCGGTCCTAACAATGCAAGTTATGCAATCGAACTTAATATGTTGTGTGAGCCAGCACTAGGACAACTAAAGCTGTTCGTCTACAATAAAAACTCAATTGATTGCTTACGGTGTTTCAGAGAAGGGAACTTATCGCCCATCTCTCCTCTGTGTTTGATTCAAAATACTCTCATGGAAACTGGAGTTGAGCATTGAAAGTTGTCTTGCCATATCTCAAAATTAAATGATAAAATATCTATGAACTAGTATCGCTACTGAACCATAAACCAAAGTAACACAGAACTTAAATTCAGAAAGACGCAGCATGCTTTTGTGAGATGGAAGTTGGATTTAATTCATTTATTAGAGTCTTTTAAGGAACTAACAAGCAAAGTGGATAAAGGGGAACTTGTGAAGGTGGTGTAATTGGATTTACGATAAGCATTTGATACAATGCTCCCTTTTAAAGAAAAAATAAAAGTTCATGACTTTAGGATTTAAGGGCTCGTGGTGCACTGGCAGCAGTCCGTGAGGGTGTTGTGTTTCATTTTGACAGTGACCACTGAGCTGTACTGAGGCTGGTGTCTTTGTGAGCCACATAACTGCAGAAGTAGAGAGGATTTTAAATTGAGTAGTCAGGACAAAGGATCAAATTTGAGAAGATCTTGTAAACCAAAGAGTACAGACAAGGTAAAAGAGAGTGTCAGGAAGACAAGGAGAAAACAAATCTAACAGTCAATCAATGGGTCAGACAGGAGGATACAGGGAGGATAAAAGTAAAACTCTGTGCATAGCATTTGAAACAAATCAAATGAACTGAGAGCACAAATAGAAATAAACTAAGTAAATTCTGTAGACTGTACTGAGTCGTGTTGCAGGATGAATATTAAAGGACACAGGAAGCTGTGGAAAGTTGGATAAGTAGCTTTTAATTAATAATGGTATTAGCACATCGGAGAGGGATAATGTAAGTTTTTTTTTAAATTTCGCTTGCTCTTTGGATGCAGGCATAGCTTGCTGTTCTAGCATTTATTGTCCATCTCTAGTTGCCTTTGGGAAAATGGTGGTGAGCTGCCTTCTTGAACTGCTGAGTCTGTTTGGTGTTGGTAGATTCTCAGTGCCGTTGGGGAGGGAGTTGGACGGAATCAGGATGGTGAGTGGCTTGGAGGGGAACTTGCAGACAGTTGTATTCCCGTGTATCTGCTATGCTTGTCCATCTAGATGGTAATGGTCGTTAGTATAAAAGGCTCTGTCTAAGGATCCTTGATGAATTTTTCTGTCAGCCAACTGAGAGAATTTGTTTGAAAAAAAAGTGTTAAATTTTTCACTTCAGCTTCTTGATTAAGTGTAAGTCATCCAGGTGACACATGTATGATCTTTTTTCCTTTTTCGCAAAACAAACAGCAAATGCGGCAGAAGAGTAAGCAGCAAGCCAAGATTGAAGCTACACAAAAACTGGAACAGGTGAAACACGAGCAGCAGCAACAACAGCAATTTGGGTGCCAGCAACCTTCTGCAGGGGAGGATTCTAACAGTCCAAAAGCAGGTGAACAGGACAGTGGACGCTTGTCTCCTCTACATTTGCCCAAAGAAGGGTTTGCAAGGCCTCGGGCTCTTGGCACTTCAGTATCCACGTCATCAGATGATGTCTTTCTCAGACCTCAGGCTCCTCCCCCAACACCAACAAGGATACCACTGCAGGATCCATTTGCACAGCCTCAGACTTCACAGTCACCATCACCACAGATGTTTTCTCCAGTTGCTAATGTGTCAAGACCATCATCTCCTTGGGATCCATATGCTAAAATGGTTGGAACACCAAGACCGCCACCAGTTGTAAGAAGAAATTCACTGTCCTCTGTAGATTCTTGTGCTGTTCCTCAAAGTGCAACCAGGCCTTCACCAGCTACTGAACAGATCGAGAGAAATAGGCCTTCATTAGCAGATGAGTCTTATGGGTCACCATCACCAACTGGCAGTGATCCTTACGCAAAGGCACCCGATACTCCAAGACCTTCCATGACAATATCAACAGATCATTTTTCAAAGCCGTTAGGATTGCCTAGACCACCTATGAATCCTGATCCATCAGGGAATATGCCTGTAAATGTAAATGATCCTTTTGCTAAACCTGCACACAGACCTGATATGTTGCCTAGACAACAAGTGCCACATAATCGAATGGGGCCTCTTGATCTGTATTCAAGATCACAACATGCACCTAATCCAGCTAGTGTTGAAGATGGAAGTGGACAATTATTTAAGACACCAATGCCACCAATTCAGTCACCTCAAGATCCTTATGCATCTATGCCTTTAACTCCAAGACGCACATCTGTTGATCCATATGAAAGAACTGTGTTGAATTCAAGACCTGTGGATAATTTTTCACAAAGCCCAGCACAGTCGCAGTCCCAGTCAATGGAATCTTATGCACAGCAACCACAGACACCTCATACTGTGAATGAGCCGTTTTCGCACAGTCAGAGAGTTCCCCGGCAAACCCAGGGTGACACGTTTGTTCAACAGGCGTCAATATCAAGACGGTCTCCTCAGGATCCTTATTCGCAGCCTCCAGGAACCCCTCGACCTGCAGCTGACCCCTATTCACAACCTCCAGCAACCCCTCGACCTGGAGCTGACCCTTATTCGCAGCCTCCAGGTACTCCTCGACCTGCGGCTGACCCCTATTCACAGCCTCCCGGAACCCCTCGACCTGCGGCTGACTCTTATTCGCAGCCCCCAGAGACCCCTCGACCTGCGGCTGACCCTTATTCACAGCCCCCAGGAACCCCTCGACCTGCGACTGACCCTTATTCACAGCCTCCAGGTACTCCTCGACCTGCGGTTGACCCTTATTCGCAACCTCCAGGTACTCCCCGACCTGCAGCTGATCAGTATACACAGCAGTCACTAACTCCAAGAGCCCCTTCACAACAAGCAGATCCGTATTCCCAGCCACCTGGTACTCCAAGGCCTCTCGTTGCAAATCGTTTTGTACAATCACCAATTAATCAGAGGTATTCAGATCCATATGCACACCCTCCTTTAACCCCAAGACCAGTTGGCTCTGATCCCTTTGCCCAATCTGCAAGACCAGTAATTTCTGACCGACAAACATTGACAAGGTCGAGTCAGTTGGTAAATCAGGATCCATTTTTGCAACCGCCTCACAACAGAGTTCCAAATTCGAAAGATTCATTTGTGCGACCAGCTGACGTGCGTGGTCGGACACCTCAAACTTCCAGACCAGCTGGAATACATGATGATGCATTTTCACCCCATGCACCAGCAGTGAGACCATCTTCGGACACATATGGACAAACAGTACACGACCCATACGATCAGTCGCCAAGGACCCCAAGACCTCAAACTAACGACAAGTTTGTGCCAGGGAGACTTAATCACGATATTAGTGACCAACAAGGACCTGCATCAGATTCCACAAATTTTAGCAGCTCCACAGGAACACCCTTGAATTCACAAGTACATCAGTTTCATAATGTACCCCCAACACTTGACCAAGGCCAATCTATTTTGACATCTGAGGCACAGAATAATGTAAACACAGGTCATATGGACACAGAAGAAAAGCAGCAGCAGGTAAGTCAATTTGCATACTGTGAACTAGTTTTAATAATTTGTGATTAATAGGTAGTGAATATGCATCAATAAATGTGCACTACAAGTCCCTGCTAGAGTTGGAACAGTCTACAAATTAAATGGGAGAAATAAAGAATATTTTAAATCTAAACTCTGAAGGGGGTCAATATTTGGAACCAGCTAGATTACCATATGAAAACAAAATAGTGCAAGGCTAGGAAATGTCTTTTTAATCGATTGGCTGGTCCCAAAATATGTTCCTCTCTACTCTCACAACATGCTCAATATACGTCTTCCGAAAGAAAAAAAAAATGCATTTTACATTCATATTTACAAATAGTGCCTTCTGCAGAAAAGATTTACCAGAACTGCGAGATTTCTTGATTGTACAAGTTTGTTGCAGGATGTCTGTTGCCAAAACAATTCACATTAGCACCTTATGATGCTAGAACAACGGAGGAAACTACCATTAAATGCAGAAATTAATAATTAGGCGTAGAAATAAATGGTTTCAACAGTGCGATTGGTTGCACTTTAACCGGAACACATGGTTGACAATTCCTGCACTTTGGTCACCATTATTAGTTGAATCAGTATAGTATCAAGTATTTAGACCAGTGCTGTTGGTCAGATTGATGTGGTCTCTTAGGTTGACAGTAATCTTTTGTTTCTACAAATGGTCAATCTGAAACATTCCACAGATGCACTGCGACCTGCTAAATGGTTCTAGCATCTTCTGTATTCTATTTCAGATTTCCAACAGCTGTTGTTTTGTAGTATTGAGTTAGAACAATGTAACTTGGTTGTTGATCTCAAACAAAACCAGGCCTGATGGCTTACCTGTTCGTCAGCGACAGAACGGCTGTTACATCTTTATAAGCATTCTGTATAAAATTGAAAGACCATCCCAATGGAGAAGTGCAGTGTCGAGCAATGCATCATTAATGGCTAAATTAAGATAATACATTAATTGTTTGTAATTGTAAATTTGTTTTATTTGATAGAGGCTGAGATTACGGGAACTGATACTTCGACAACAACAGCAGAAGAATGCAGTCCGTCAGGAAAAAGGCCTGCAAGAGCAAGCAATGACATCTGCAGCAACTCCACTTAGACACTGGCCACAAGAGGATTTAAAACGTCAAAGTGAACTATTTGGAAGACCACCTCCCCCCTATCCTGGTATTGTGAGAATCCCTCGTGCATCTCAAACTGGACAAAGATTTCCAGGCCTTTTTGCAAATGAACCTCGCAGTCGTTTAATGACTGATGGTCAATTTAACAGACCACCATTTTCTGGAGATGTTGCCAGAATGGTCATGAGGTCACAAGGTCCAAGGTAACTATTTTTTCAGTATAAAACTTTTTACTGTTACAGGGCTCCATCAAGTACCATTTTAGTTTTGTTTGATATGTTATATTATTCAAAAAGAAACTGGCACCTGATGACTAAAAGTGTTCTAAGTAAATATGGAGCTTTGAAAATGCTTCATTAGAGTTGGGCAATAAATGCTGGCCTAGCCAGCGATAACCACATCTCGTGAATGAATTTTTAAAAATAAAATTGATTTGAACTATTGCAAAAATGAGTTGTAACTGCAAATATTTTGATAAAATTTTACTTCCTGTTTCATGCAGTAAACCTTAGAGGTTAGGAGATAGTCACACGACAGAGCAAATGCTTTTACGAAGTGCTTGTCCTTCTGCATCTCGTCTGATTTCTGCAATAGTGGTACTTTCGTTAGGGGGTCAGTTAGCTCAGTTGATTGGATGGCTGGTTCATAGTGCAGAGCAACGCCAACAGCATAGGCTCAGTTCCCACACCAGCTGAGATTACCATGAAGGTCTCACCTTGCTAATTTCACCTGAGGTGGTTAAACCACCGCACGCCATCTCTCAGTCTGATTTGAGAGCAGCCCAAAGTTCAACTGTACCTTAGGAACGTGCCCTGTTACAAGCTGTTATGAGTAGATATAATCTATTATAATATCTTACCGTGCTGATTTGCAAACTTGTATGTTGAACTAATTGGCTTGGTATGTTATTCTTCCTTCTAGGAACTCTTTTGCAGGAAATGGACAGAGACCATTTGCAAATCAGGAACACTTTCTTGGGCAACACCAGATGCAGGCAAATGTTCCTGGCCTTCCACAGCAGCTAAGGCGATCACTATCTGTGGACTTTACCAGGTCTTTAAACAATCCACAGGTGAACAATGGTATAATTATCCCTCAACATTTTCCTCCTCGGGGTATGCAGATGCCCCAGCACAATATTTCAGGACAACCATTCATAGAACTACGGCACAGAATACCAGAAAACAGGCCACGACTTCCTTTTGCATCAATGGTGCCTTCACGTGGTTTAGATCCAGCTAGCCAGCAACAAAGACCTGGTGGAGTTCCTATACCAGGGCAGGGTGCTTTCTCTCCGAGTCAGGGACCAAAGTCACTGGATTCTGTGTCAAATCAACAGCATGGCATACATAATCAAATGGAAAATTGTGGTAATTTAGATCAACTTAATCAGCACCAACAGCAAATGCATATAAATCATCCAGCCATGCCCCTTTCTCGTTCTTTGAGCAATCCACCTGCCAGTGAAGCTTTTACATCAACAGTCTCCTTGTCTGCCAGTGCATCTACGCAAGGAGACAGTATGGTAGAAAAACTTGATTCTGAAGAGCCTTCAGTGAAAGATCTTGATGTTAAGGACCTTGATGGAGTGAGAGACCTAGAAGTTAAAGACTTGGATGATGAAGATTTAGAAAACTTAAATTTAGATCCAGTAGATGGGAAAGGTGATCCTGACTTGGATAATTTAGACAACCTAGAAACAAATGACCCACATTTGGATGACCTCTTAAAATCAGGGGAGTTTGACCTTATTGCTTATACAGATCCTGAGCTTGATCTAGGTGACAAGAAGGATATGTTCAATGAAGAATTAGAGCTGAATGATCCAATAGATGATAAATTGGATGAACAGAATAAAACTGGAGAAGAAATTAAATGTGACCAAGCAGCCAAAGCAGGAAAACAATCTGATTGTTGCCCTGAGAAAGCAGAAACTGCAAAATCAAGTGGTGGATCTGATGAACATAGTCCTAAAGATTCAAAGCATTCTGTAAAATCTGAAAATGGTGTTAATGATGGTAATCACGAAGCTTCTTTTAGTGCAGGTACACCTGAGACTGAGATAAAAGATACAATAGCAGATAATGGACCTGCTTCTAACCCTTGCATTGAAGGAGAACTGGAAATGGCAAAGGGAGAGGAAAAAGTTGATGATAACACAGAATCTAAGGAGGCTAGCCCAGGTTTCAATGATTCACAATCTTCTACCCAAACATCTAATTCTATAGGGGGCAATTCTTGCAATCTAACTGGTTCTACTCCAGTCCTTTCAAGTTTGTTAACTGAGAAGCCAAGTAGTTCTGGACTTGCATCATTGGGTTCACCAGCCCAGGTTGTACCATCACCTCAACCACATCCAAATATCGGTATCTCACAATCTCCTAATATGGCAGTCTCTCCAGGGCAAATTCCTGACAATGCAATAAATCAAAATTTGCAGATGGGTCAAAGATTAAACCGTAGCTTTTCACAAGGCACTTCAGGAAATCGGGCCTTTTTCCAGACACAGCCGCCTGGCCAGAATTATACAGCAGGCCAACAGCCAAGTCAAAATGTGGTTATTGCAAATCAACCAGGTCCCAATAACCTACCCAGCACACAACAAATTATGCTGCCTCAGGCAGTGGGTCCTCAGGGTCAGCGTGAGCGACCCCTTCTTTTAGAAGAGCAACCTCTCCTTTTACAGGACCTTTTGGAACAAGAAAGGCAGGAGCAGCAGCAGCAGCGACAAATGCAGGCTATGATACGTCATCGATCCACTGATTCTTTCTTTCCCAATATTGGTGAGTTTACCTTGATTTATCTTTTTCAATAATCAGCGATGTGAACAATGAATTTAATAATACATCAGTGTTAGGAATATTGAAGTATAAATGGTGATCTGATCTTTTTCGTTTTGCTCCTTTGTCTTAGAACATTGAACAGTACAGCATAGGAACAGGCCCTACGGCCTACCGTGTCTGTGCCGATGACAATACAATTCTAAACTAATCCCATCTGCCTACAAATGGTCCGTATCCCTCTATACCCTGCCTGTTCAAGTGGCTCGACAAGAGAAAAATTGTTTGCTTTTTCAGCATATTCCAGTGTACTTTTTGTGTTAGATTTTATTCACACCTGTCGTCTTGTGCATGCGCAATTAAATCACTTCTTTGTTTTCTTGTTACATTGTCATTTGTAAATACAGCAAATGTTTTTATCCCAAGTTTTTTCTTAATTCTTTCATGGAATGTGACTGACAGTGACAAGGCTGGCATTTGTTGCCTACCCCTTCCTCGAACTGTGCAGCTTGCTAGGTCATTGCCAAAGGCAATTAAGAGTCAGCCATGTTGCTATAAGTCTGGAGTCAGGTATAGATCAGGCCAGGTAAGGATTGCACAGTTCCTTCCTTAAAGAACCTGAGTGAAACAGGTTGATTTTTACCACAAACAGTGACAGTTGTTAAGATTGAGGAGGTGATGCTCTCGTGGTATTATCACTGGACTGTTAATCCAGTGATCCATATAACATTCTGGTGACCTGGGTTTGAATCCTGCCATGGCTGATGGTAGAATTAGAAGTCAATAAAATATCTGGAATTAAGAATCTAAAGATGACCATGAGTCCATAGTCAGTTGTCAGGAAAACCCCATCTGGATCACTGATGTCCTTTAGGGAAGGAAACTGCCATCCTCACCTGGTCTGACCTACATGTGACTCCAGACCCATAGCAATGTGGTCGACTCTCAACTGCTCTCTGAGCAGTTAGGGATGGGCAATAAATGCTGCCTCACCAGCGATACCCTCATCCTGTTAATGAAATTTTTAAAAATTATTACAAGTGATGTGCATTTAATGACTGCCACTGGCTGCACGCAAGAAGTTATATCAAAGAAAGAAGTTACAAGGCTGCAACAAGCTAGCAGTGCACAAAGTGTCCAGTTGCATTTCTTCAAACATCCCTCTTTTCGTTTCTAAAAAAAAATGCACAATTATTTGCAATTACAAGTTTCCCAATATACATGGTCACAAAAAAATGTATGATTCGATTAATAACACAATGTTAACTTTCATCAGTTTCACTTTTGATCTCGGCACGTGCATTGCATCCATGGTTTTTAAATCATGCAAGCCTCCTAGTGGTGTGCATTTGTGTTGGCGTTTGCTATTCCCCGGTACCTGCTCTTTCCTTTGTGATGTTCCATCTCCAGGGAATGTTGTTTGCATTGTAACTTTTGATGGGAAATAGTGGACACTTGGGACTGATGTCTGCTCTGTACTTTGCAGGTGATGAGATCACTCCTTCTCTGATGCGTTGCATTGTGGCAGAGATGGCACTGTTTCTCTAGTTTTACATAGATGTTTATGGTTGCAATAATGTATCTAGTTATTGACATTCACCTCATGACCAAGGTGATATCTGTTCTGAACAGGTCTAAATTGCCATGTGGGCTGAGTTTCCTTAAGTGTTGAACGTCTGACTGGCTCTCATATGCTCAAAAGTGGCAATGAACTAGCAATTTACCAATGTGAAATTTGGCATTCTGTCATTTCACATTGATTTTGTCTCATGTATGTAGTTATGCCTGAGTTCAGTAATTGTTTTGCAATACAGCAGAGATGTATTGTAATATATAGGGATGAAAACGTAGCTTGTCTGATTAGTAAGTTTGCAGGCAACACAAAATTAGTGAAGTTGTAATTAGTAAGGAAGGTTGTCAAAGGATAGAGCATGCTAAAAGTTAGTTGGAAAGTTGCATGGGAACATAGCAGATAGATACTAATCTGGACAGTGGGGGGGATGCATTTTGGGAGGCTAAATACAAGTGGAAAGTATACAGTATACAGTAAGTACCCTTATGAGCATTGATATACAGAGCGATCTTGGGGTGCAAGTCCATAGATCCCTGAAAGTGGCAACACAGATATATCAAGTAGTCAAGAAAGCATACAGCATACTTACCTTTATCAGTCGGAGCAAGGAGTATAAAAGTTAGCAAGTCATGTTGCAGCCTTATAAAATTTTAGTTGGATCATTTCAGGAGTATTGTGTGCAGTTCTGGTTGTCACACTAAAGGAAGCATGTGGAGGCTACAAAAGAGGTTTACCAGGATGTTGCCTGGATTGGAGTATATTAGCCATAAAGATAAGTTGGACAAACTTAGATTGTTCTTGCTAGTGTTGGAGGTTGAGGGGCAAATGGATAGAAGTATATAAAATTGAGAGGCATGGATAGGGTGGACAGTCAACCTTTTTTCCACGGTGGAAATGTCAAGTACTAGGATATGTGGGTTTAAGGTGAGAGGAGGTAAACTTAAAGGAAATGTGCAAGGCGTGTTTTTAGTGCTTAGACAGATACATGCACAGGCAGGGAATAAAGGTATGCAGATCATGTTCTCAGGCGGAGGGGATTAGTTTAAAATAGTATCATTTTCGGCACAGGCATGGTGGGCCACGCAGCCTGCTCCTAAGCTGTACTGTTCTATGTTATTCCCTTGCTTGAATTTACATCCAGGTGATATCTATACAAATGAAATAACATTATTTGCCGAATCAGTGAAGCAGTTGGGGAAGATGCTTTGAAGTGATTTACGAACCCAAATTACCCCATGCTAGCTTTACAGCACAAGCAAATTGACAGACTTCATCAGATCCAGCAGTGCTACATGATCAGGAGGCAGTTGATGTGATGGTTCACCGAGAGAAAGTATTGGGTCTTTGTTCTTTCCTGGAAAGTTGGTGTCACTGGCAAGGCCACTGTGAAGTTGTCTACCCTTGAGACTGCCATCAGATCTCTGTAATCAGGTTTTCATTTTGATCAAGACTATTGTATTGCATATTTCACCTTCCACATCTGATGCCACAGATGTGAGGTAAGTGTGCCTTAATGTGACCCACATTGAAACTGATAATCAACCTTGTCTGTGTAACTAAATGCTGACTACCTGGGACAGTTACCCACTTGGCCATTTATATGGTTAGTATTGAAGTGTATCACTACCTTGGAATGTTCTTCTGACACGGTATACGTTTCAGAAGCAGAGGAAATGAATCGTGCTGCTAGGATAGATGTTACTTCTGGTCTCTGAGTTAGGTGGCATTTACATTGGTGCTAAAACCTAATAAATTCTTTCTGGTTCCAATGAACCAGAACCTTTCTAAAATAAAATTATAATGTATTACTTTGTATACTTCACAAATGTGAAAATATTTTTATTAAATTGTACTGAATTGTCTTGTATTCTTTTTCTAGATTTTGACGCAATCACTGATCCAATAATGAAAGCAAAAATGGTGGCCTTGAAGGGGATCAATAGAGTTATGGCCCAAAGTAATTTGGGAATGCCACAAATAGTAATGAATAGGTAAAGATTACATGTGTTCTAAAATATTTGCTTTTGTAGTAGTTCTTGATTCAGTCACTTTCTTTCAGAAAGAATAGCTGATTAATTAAAAGAAATGAGTTAGAAATTAGCCTATAAATAAAATTGATGGGCAAGTGAGTCATCCCCCTTTGACCCTGGCTTCATGGTTCCATTTTTTGTAAGACATTCTATCGTATTTCCTGCACATTGCTTCTTCTGAGCATGCTTTTGGGATCCAGTGGCTGGCCTTCCATGCAATTACCCATAAAATTACTGTTTTTTTAACTTTGGCACAAAAAGTGCTATTTTGTGCTTGACCTCCCTTCCCCCGAACATAGTCTTCTCCTCCGGCATCTTCTCATCAACCATAGTTATGCATTTACTGAAATACTCTCTTATCTCCCAAAACACATGTAAATGAATCGTCCAGTTAGTGCTTGCTTGGTTCATACCAGTAGCCTACCACTTCATTGTAATTAAGCACAGGCCATACTTCCTGTGTGGCTTTGTTATGCCCCTACTTGCTATCCACCAGTAAAATTCTCTGGTTTACTTGTTTCTGTAGAGCAGCATGGTGCAAGTTTAATAAAAGTTTCTTCCAGCTATTAATGTTTCTCCAGTATCCTCAAAATTGTTTCCTTGTACATAGCTCATTTAACTGAATCATTTATTTCTTTACCCACTTGGCAATGAAAGAAATCCAGGAATGAGTAATCGTATTGTATCCTGAAATCTCGACATCAAATCTGTATTCTGCTGAAAGAGCACAAGCTGAGCAAGTGATTTAATTACCCAACTCCTCTTAATATGAAGCGTGCAAGGGTAGTCCATTAACTTAGTTTCCCCACTTCCAAAAGCCTCAAGCTGCATTGCATATTTTTGGAGCATTAATAATTGAGCAAAGATCAGTTTTCCTAACATTGATGTACAATTAGGTGGTGAATTGGCCCTATATTAGAGTCATGGTCATAAAGCTATGAAATAAGCCCTTTGGTCCACCATCTATGTGCCAACCAACTAACACCAAACTACACAAATAAAAACCGAAAGAACTGCGGGTGCTGTAAATCGGGAACAAAACCAAAGTTGCTGAAAAAGCCCAGCGGGTCTGGCAGCATCTGTGAAGGAGAAAACAGAGTTAACGTTTCTGGTCCAGTGACCCGAATGCCATTTACCTGCACTTAGTCTACTGTCTGCTATGCCCTGGCATTTTGTGTGCTCGTCCAGATGTTTCTTAAAAATTGTGACTTTTTTCACTTTCCAAATGTAGTCTTACCTTCAAGTAGTTGAGCCAATTCTGTGTTTGCCACATCCTGTCTCATGGTATTGAAACTGACCTATTATCAAATAATACTTGAAGTCATTTGGGGTCATAACTTCAGTCCAAGGTGTTTAATATTGCTGTGTGCCTGTTCTGTCCACACAGCAACTAGTTGCACTATATGCAAATTGATACAAAGTATATTTTTGGCTATGGTGGTTCTACTAATACTTCCTCCGCTATCAAGGTTTGTTGTCATACGATTCCTGTATTGTGGTTTTGAAATCATGCTGCTATTGTGGTGACATGTAAAGTTTTCAATAGGACATATGCAATAGGAGCACAAATCTTTTGTCAGAATCAGGGATGGGACATTTGAGGAAGAATAGCCCAGTGTGGTTCTTGTACATCACCGTATAGTTCTTTATAATGTAGGATAACTACAGATCTGGCAGTGTTTCCTGACTTTTGAGTGTGCTGGCATGTTTGATGCAACAGCATAGTTAAAAGTCAGAGATTGTTCACAATACCTTTTTCTGGACAATCTTGAGGGTTGAATCAGTATGAATAATTCGAGACACTTAGTATTATTTCTAAATCCGAAGAAGTGCACGTATGTTATCATTGGATTTGCATTGTTGTTGGAATTTGTGTGCAAAAAATTGATTTTCAAATGAAATTATGTGAAGTCTAAACTATAAACAAATGTCCTTTCGAGTTGAACACAACAAAAAGGTAAAGACTCTCTATTCCAACCACTGTATCTCCGAATTACATTGTGGTTAAGTGAAACCCAAAATTAAGTTCCCACTCTGTCAAATTCCAATCTAATCAATCTAGGTGGTCAAAACTAGTCCAAGGGATCACTCTGATCCTAAATTCCATACCTTACACGTCTTTGGTTAGAGATGATGTCCACCCCACCTAAGGTATCTCAAAGAATTCAAATCAGTATGCACTCCAGGGGTCTGTAGTTCTCAGGGAGACAGCTCACCTGCCAATATCTAACCTAGACTTCGCTTGTAGAACTTAAATTTGCAACTGAGAACCAAACGAACTGCGTATGCTGTAAATCAGGAACAAAAACAGAAGTTACAGGTAAAGCTCAGCAGGTCTGGCTATATCTGTGAATAAAAATCACAGTTAATGTTTCAGGCCCAGTGACCCTCCCTCAGAACTGCTGGTAGCTAGGAAATGTCGGTTTATAAGCAGAAGTTAGGGTAGGGGAGGAGGTAAGGAGTAAGCGATAGGTAGAGATAGGGCTGAAAGAGAGAAAAGAACAGTTGACAGACAGAGTTGATAACAATCAGACTGCGAGGGTGAATAGTTGTTAATGAGGACTGTTTGTGACCAACAGCAGGTGGAGTGTAATGGCAGGCTATGTGATAACATGGCCTGGCGTGTGAGGTAGGGGGTGCTAGGACATGGGAGGGTTCAGGCCCTAAAATTATTAAACCCAATATTGAGTCTGGAGGGCTGCAGGGTCCCCAAGCATTCTTCCACCTTGCGAACACTGCAGCAAACCAGAGACACGTATGTTGGCTAGGGAGCAGGATGGTGTGTTAAAGTGGTAGGCAACTGGAAGTTCAGGGTCTTTTTTGGGAGCAGAACGTGAATGTTCTGTGAAGCGATCACCCAGTCTATAGTTTGTTTTCCCAATGTAAAGGAGACCACATTGTCAGCAGCAAATACAGCAGACTAGATTGTGGGAAGTGCAGGTAAAATGCTGATTCACCTGGAAGGTGTGTTTGGGCCCTTGGATAGTGCGGAGGGAGGAGGTAAATGGTCAGTTGTTACACCTTTGGCGGTTGCAGGGTAAAGTGCTGTGGGGGGTGTGTTGGGTGTGTCGGAAGAATGGACCAGGGCATCCCGGAGGGAATGGTCCCTGCAGAAGGCACACGAGGGGTGGGAGGGGAATATGTGTCTGGTGGTGACATCTTGCTGGAGGTGGTGGAAATGCCAGCTGATGATCTTCTGGATGTGGATGCTGGTGGGATGGGGAACCCTATTGCTGTTGCACGAGGAAAGAGAAGGGGTGAAGGTGGAAGTGCAGGAGATGGGTTGGACCCGGTTGAGGGCCCTGTCGACAGTGGTATTGGGGAATCCTCGATTGAGGAAGACAGTGGACATTTCGGAGGCTCCCTTGTCAAAGTTGGCCCGTTGGAACATATGCGACGGAGACGAAGGAACTGAGAAAATGGGATGGAGTCTTTACAGGAAGCGGTGTGCGAGGTATGGTTCATGTAGCTGTGGGAGTCAATGGGTCTATAGTGGATATTAGTGGCCAGTGTATCCCCAGAATTGGGAACAGACATGTCGAGGAAGGGAAGGGAGGAGTGAGAGATACACCAGGTGAAAGTGAGGGCAGGGTGGAAATTGGAAGTGAAATCGATTAACTTTTCCAATTCCGGATGAGAGAGGGAAGCAGCACTGATGATATCATCAATATATCGGAGAAAGAGTTGTGGTTGTGGACTGGAAAAAGGAATGTTCGCCATACTCCACGAAGAGACAGGCATAACTCGGGCCCATTTGCCTACCCCTGACCACCCGTCTGACATGAAAATAAGAGGAGTTGAGAGAGTTATTGAGGGTGAGGACGAGCTTGCCCAAGCAGAAGAGGGTGGTGGTGGGTGGTGGTTTGCTCCTGGAAGAAACGGAGAGCCCTAAGACCCTCCTGGTGAAAAATGGACATGTAAAGAGGAGGTGGCTGGAGCCTGCAAACTGGAAATTATGAAACTAGTGTAAAGCGTCAGAGGAATTAAAGGTGTACGTGGGCAGGGAAGAGAAGACTGAGTCAAGGTAGGAAGAGATGAGTTCTGTGAGGCAGGAGCAGGCTGAGACAATGGTTCTACCAGGGCAGTCCTGTGTGTGGATTTTGGGAAGGAGGTCGGAGTGAGCTGTGCAGGACAGGGAGACAAACAGCTTGGAGGCAGTAGCGGGGAAAAGTCACCAGATGAACTGAGGTCAGTTACCATAGTTGATGCAGTGGCCTGATGTGCATGCCATGGTGGGCGTCATGATCCAGGGAAAATAGGAGGAGGTATCTGAGAGCTGGTGCTCGGCCTCTGCAATGTAGAGGTCAATATGCTATACTACAACCCTTATCGGCCACTCTCCAACTTACCTTCACTTTTGCCTGGTCTATCTCTGATTCCTCCCTTCCCTTCCCTTCCTCAACATCTCTGTTACCAGTTCTGGGGATAGGCATGGCCACTAATATCCAGTGTAAACCCATTGACTCCCACAGCTGCATGGACTATACATTCTCGCACCCTGCTTCCTGTAAAGACTCCGTTCCGTTCTCTGTTCCTCCGTCTCTGTCGCATATGTTCAGATGAGGCCAACTTTGACAAGGGAACCTCTGAAATGACCACCTTCTTCCTCAACCAAGGATTCCCCAGTACCACTGTCGACAGGCCCCTCAACCAGGTCCAACCCATCTCCTGCACTTCCGCCCTCACGCCCTCTCCTCCCTCAACTGCAATAGGATTCTCCTTGTCCTTACCTACCATCCCACAGCATCCACATCCAGAAGATCATCAGACGCCATTTCTGTCACCTCCAGCAAAATGCTACCGCTAGGCACACATTCCCCTCCCGTCCCTTGTCTGCCTTCTGCCGAGACTGTTCCCTCTGGGACACCCTGATTTACTCCTCCTTCACTCCCAACACCCCCGCATGACACCTTCCCCTGCAACTGCTAAAGGTATAACACCTGCACATTTACCTCTTCCCTCCCCAGTATCCAAGGGCCCAAACATACATTCCAGGTGAATCAGCACTTTACCTGCACTTCCCACAATCTAGTCTATTGTATTTGCTGCTCATGATGTGGTGTCCTGTACATTGGGGAGACAAAACATAAACTGGGTGACTGCTTCGCAGAACATTTACATTCTGCTCGCAAGAAAAGACCCTGAGCTTTCAAGTCCTTGCCACTTTAACACACCACTCTGTTCCCTGGCCAACATCTCTGTTTCTGGCTTGCTGCAGTGTTTCAGTGAAGCTCAGCGCAAGCTGGAAGAACAATACCTCATTTACCACTTGGGGACCCTCTGGACTCGATATCAAGTTTAATAATTTTAAGGCTTGAACTCGTCCCATGTCCTAGCTCCTTACCCCACACACCAGGCCTTGTTATCACATAGCCTGCCATTACACACTACCTGTTGTTAGCCACTAACAGTGTTCATTAAAAGCTATTTACTCTCATAACCAGATCCTTTATCTAACTCCTTTTGTCTATCCAACTGTTCCTCTCTGTCTTTTGCATCTAACCCCACATATTGTTTACTCCCCGCCCCAACCCTATCTTCCGCATATAAATTGACATTTTCCTCGCTACCATCAGTTCTGAGGAACAAGTTAAATACTCAGGAAGGCAAGCGTAACATTGCAGTTTATTGCCAGAGGGATGGAACATCAAAGTAAGTGTGTTTTGCAGCAGTTGTATTGCGCTGAAAAAGTTCAGCGAATGTTCACACACCTAATTTCTGGCATGAGGGTTTTATCTTAAGAGGAAAGGTTAGTCAGAATGACCAGTATCCATTGAAGTTTAGAGGAATGAAAGGTAATTATGTTGAAACTTGCAAGATTCTAATTGGACTCGATGGATAGGGGCATTTGACAGGTGGATGCTGAAATGATGTTTTCCCCCAGTGGAAGAGATGAATCTAAGGAACAGCAGCAGTTCACAAAAGTTTCTCACAATCACATTCCCAAGGGCAGTTAGGGATGGCCAGTGCTATTCACATCCTGTGAACGAGTTCAACAAAGTAAGGGATCTCACATTTAAGTCAGAGCTGAGAATTCTTTCCCTGCCAAAGGTTAAGAGTCCAGAGAGCAGTGGAGACCAGATAATTGAATATTTTTGAGGCAAAGACAGATTCTTGACAAACAAGAGACTTTAAAGGTGTTGGAGGGTGTGTAGGGAAATGCATTTGAGGCCGCAATTAAATCAACCAGGATCTTGTTATATGGCAAAGCAGGCTTTAAGACCCTGAATGGCCTATGCTTGCCCCTAATTCACAGTATTGTACGCATCTGGTGTTAATTTGCAAAGTGGAAAGTGAGTTACTGATTGAAACCAAACCGGTTCATCTGTGGCTGTTTGGAGGATTCATTAATTCTTCAACACTCAATGGAATTTGAGATGTGCGCAGCAAATAAACAAAATTTGGGATAACAAGCATGGGGCTGGATGAACACAGCAGGTCAAGCAGCATCATAGGAGCAGGAAAACTTGATGTTTCGGGCCTAGACCCTTCATCAGAAATGGGGGAGGGGAAGAGGGTTCTGAAATAAATAGGGAGAGGGGGAGGCGGATAGAGGATGGATAGGTGGATAGAGGAGATAGGTTAGTCCAAGGAGGACAGACAGGTCAAGGGGGCGGGATGATGTTAGTAGATAGGAGATGGGGGTGGGGCTTGAGGTGGAAGGAGGGGATAGGTGAGAGGAGAAACAGGTTAGGGAGGTGGAGATGAGCTGGGCTGGTTTTGGGATAGGGTTGGGGGTGGGGAGATTTTGAAGCTTGTGAAATCCACATTGATGCCATTGGGCTGCAGGGTTCCCAGGCTGAATATGATTTGCTGTTCCTGCAGCCTTCGGGTGGCATCACTGTGGCATTGCAGGAGGCCCAGGATGGACATGTCATCTGAGGAATGGGAGGGGGAGTTGAAATGGTTCGCGACTGGGAGGTGCAGTTGTTTGTTGCAAACTGGGCGCAGGTGTTCTGCAAAGCGGTCCCCCAACCTCCGCTTGGTTTCCCCGATGTAGAGGAAGCCGCGACGGGTACAGCGGATGCAGTATACCACATTGGCAGATGTTTTTTGCTATGACCACTTTCTTATGGACAGAAAAGTCGCTACACTGTCACGATGCACATTAAGAGTTTCTGGACTGTCAAATGTCCATGTTTAGCATGTTCTTTACAGAGTTTTTTATTTTATAAATGTTGAAACCGGGAAAATGCTTTGTGTTTGTGACTCAAGATCATGGGGAATGATCATTGTTATCTTTCACTTTAAGATTAAAGTTTGCTTGAAGAAACCAGTCAGTGTTTCTAACTGCATTTATTCTTTGTTTCTTAAAGATTTCCATTTGTGAGTCAGCAAATGTCTAGTACACAGAGTGGTGACAGTGGACAGAATCCCGTCCTTCAAGGAGTTGGCCCGGTAATTATTTAATTAGACGAACTAAAATATCTTCTGTGTGTATTTTGAAATTTGTGAAGCATATTATAAGTAATTTCAACCTGCTAGTTCTTATCCACAATTTGCCTCCTATCCACTCCAAAGAATCACAACAATACAGAAATCAAACATAGATAACAAGGTGTGGAGCTGGGTGAACACAGCAGGCCGAGCAGGAAAGCTTGACGTTTCGGGTCTAGACCCTTCATCATTTGGCTTATTGAATCTGTGCTTGTATTTTTCGGTGTATTCTACTTGTTGAATCCTACTCGATGTAACATGGCATCTTTCATTTTCCCTTCTTAAGTATAGTTGAAAAGAACTTGTGGGCTCTTGAAGTAATATTAGTTCTTTGTAACATCCTGCACAAAGAATTATGCTTACAGCTAATTCATCATTGTCAATTGGACTCTGTGACACCGTTGTGCATACAAAAGCGACATACATTTATACGTATGGCCCTGTTCTTTAAAAACAGAATTTAGAATGAGAGTTAGATTTTATTGTCACATGTGCTCAAGTACAGTAACACAGGAGTAGATTTAAAAATATGCAATGTCATCATTCCTGGCACCATCTTAGGTACAAAGGTAGAATCATAGAACTCCTATACTGTGGAAGTTGGCCATTCAACCCATCAAGTCCACACTGCCTCTCTGAAGCGCATCCCACTCCTCTATCCTATACTTGTAACCCTACCTTTCCCATGGCTAATCCACGTAGGCTGCACAGCCCTGCACACAACAACACAATTTTTTAGCATGTTACCTAGGTAACACGTATAAAAGTAAGGAAAAATAGTTAAAAGTCCAACAGAAAAATCCTTCTTAGAAAAATTAGAAAAATAAGGAAATAAAGTTAAAAGTTCAACATTGCAGTCCTTCTTAAGTGCTTAACCATGCTGGGCTCGTACTCCCGGAAAGGATTCGTTCCCTTTTGGGGCTTGATCTTCCCACACTTGACACAGCTACAGTCGCCGGGAGACCTCGGGCTACCTGCTGTCACTGTCACCAAAGATGCCAGCAGACCTCGGGCTGCCTGGTCTCACTGCCACGTCAGAAGCTGGAAGATCTCTGTCACCGCTGCATTGGCTCACTGTCCTGCAAGTTGTGCTCACTCTTCCCTGCACATTGTTACTGTCCCCTGTGCAGGCTCGCTGTACTCCACATGGGCTCCTTTTCTCGCTGTCCCCTGTGCGCTGTCACGGTCCCCATGCTGGCTCGATCTCTCCACAGAAGGTGAGTTGATTAGAGGAAGAAAAAATAAACCAGACAGAGCAGATGAGCTCCGGGCAGGAGCCTCACACTGCACTGCTGCTCCACCACCATCTTGTTGCTGGAACACAGTCTCTACCTGTTGCAGCCCGACCAAATAGATGGCAATATTTTCTGGTTCATCCAAGGCAGTGCCTTGACTAATCAAAGCCAAACTGACTGGTTTAAAATTTAAACACAGCTTGGCAGTCATGATCTAATTGTTCCATTCTCCATGACAGCATCTCTTCAAAAACAAAAATTAATATTCCATTGTGGGTCAGCAGTTCTTTGTGTAGTAGTTAAATTTTTCTGGTGTAGAAATCTATTTGACTGAAAATGATGAATATTCTTTGATTGAATTTATTTTCAGGATGGGAGTTTGCCACCCCAAATGTCACGACCAAATCCTCCATCTTTTGGTCCAGGTTTTATGAGTAAGTAACTTGTTTAATTTTAAAAAGTGCAACTAGAGAGTCGTAGAGGCACACAGCACAGAAACAGACCCTTCGGCCCAACTCATCCATGGTGACCAGGTTTACCAAACTAAACAAGTCCAATTTGCCTCCGTTTAGCCCGTATCTCTGTAAACCTTTCCTATTCATGTACCTGTCCAATTGTCTTTTAAATGTTGTAACTGTACCTGCATCTACCACTTCTGGCAGTTCATTCCACATACAAGCTTGCCCTCGGGTCACTTTTTAAATCTTTCTCCTCTCACCTTAAAATTATACTCTCTACTTTTGAACTCCCTAACCCTAGAGCGAAGACCTTGCATTTCACCTTATTTTTGCCCCTCATGATTTTATAAACCTCTACAGTCACCCTTCAACCTCCTACACTCCAGTAGAATAAGTCCCAGCTTGTCCAACCTCAGCTTGTGACTAAAACTCTCCAGTTCCTGTAAATCTTTTCTGCACACTTTCCTAAGCTTGTTAAATTTATATACCTACTTAATTGAACATTTGTGTTTGGCTCTTTAGATGCTTGCATCAATGTACTTCCCCCAGTGAAATAATGTAAAAGATTCCTTGGCACCACTTTTAATATTAAAAAATCAGACAAGTTATCTTGGCCAATATCCATTCCTCAACCATCACCAAAATGTGGAATGTTTGTCCTAGCTTGCTGTGCACAAATTAGTCACTATTTACCTCAATTTCTAACCATCACTACAGTTCAGAAGTACTTCATTGGCTACAAAGCCCTTTTGAGATGTTCTGTGATTGAAAGGCATTGTAGTAAATGCAAGTATTTTTCTTCCTATTCTGATTAAGTGTTAGAAATAGAAATAGAATAACAAAAAAAAAACACACTCTTTCAGATAATGCACAGAAGAAACAGTATGAGAAATGGCTGCAGGATACCCAGCAGCTCCTCCAAATACAGCAAAAATATCTTGAGGAACAAATTGGGACACACCGAAAATCGAAGAAGGCACTCTCTGCTAAGCAGCGTACTGCCAAAAAGGCTGGACGAGAGTTTCCAGAAGAAGATGCAGAACAGCTTAAGCATGTAACTGAGCAGCAGAGTATGGTGCAGAAGCAGTTGGAACAGGTATTCTTCCGTTCTTCAGCCCAATATTACAGCTTGGGAAATTTTAAAAGTCATCCAACATGCTGCGTGTCCCAACACAGTAGGCTTTGCAGTTGGTCTCAATCCTGCACTCAGCTTCATACGTAGGTATGGAGACAATGGCAGGAGTTGGTGTCCTGGCCAGACTTCTTTTCCTAAGCCTTTGCTGAGATTATTTATAGTTCCTGCACTTTTGGCTCAGCTGAGGTCAACCGATTTAGTCCAGGCCACAGCATTCCTGGACTGTGTGATACAGATATTCACCATTTTAACTAGCCAGAGCCATTGAAGCTCAGACTAGTCTAGTATTCAAACAAATACCACATGAATTTAATTTTTGATGCATAAAATGTTACTTTTCAGATTCGAAAACAACAAAAGGAACATTCAGAACTTATGGAGGAATATCGTCTGAAACAGCAGCAACAATGTGCAATGCCATCATCTACCATGATGCCGACTGGATCAGTCCAGCCCCCCTCAGTCCAAGGTGGGGCACCATCCTCAGTAAATCAACAGAGTTTCTCAGTAATGCCACAACAACCCCAACAACAACTTCAGCCACCTGTTCCAAACCAGCCAAATGCTACTAGAATGACTAATGCTCCTCAATGGCAACCTTGCAATGCTAATGCAACTGCTCCTCCCCACGTGCCAATGGGGGTGGGTAACGCAGGGATGCAACACCCTGCACCATCTCAGTTGCCAGTAACGAGCACACAATCTACTCAAGCGGCAACTGTCACAACAAATCAACAGTCCAGTGTACCACCACGAGTCGAATTTGATGACAACAATCCATTCAGTGAAAGTTTTCAGGAGAGGGAACGGAGGGAGCGTTTACGAGAGCAACAGGAAAGGCAGAGAATCCAGCTCATGAAGGAAGTGGAACGCCATCGTGCTATGCAGAAGAGGATGGAAATGGAGCAACAGCAAGGCATGGCAGCTTTAAACACACCTGCCCTCTCTCAAATGCCATATTTTAATTCTGATTTGCTTTGTGATTTCATGCAGTCTCAAAGGCCTCAGCAGCAGCAGCAAGTTCAGCAGATGGGACTTGTTCCTTCCCAGCAACAGAATCTATTTCCACAGTTCATGAACTCATCACCTCAACCATCTTTCATGCAGTGCAATGATGGTAGACCAGTGGGAGCACCAGGATTTGGGCCTGAGGCCCATACTGTCCCAGGTGGATGCCCACCTGTCCATCCTATGAATCAGGTACCATCTGGACTTGGCTTTCCACAAAACCAGCCAAGAGCTCCCTTTGGGCCATGTATGCCTGCAGGCTCTCAGGGAAATAGCGATGGAGCTTCTTTTAGCCCAGATAATGGAATGCAACTACCAGGCAGTTACCCAGGTCCAGGTCAATCTCTCATTCAACTTTATTCCAACATTATACCAGAGGAAAAAGGGAAGAAGAGAAGAAACAGAAAGAAGAAGAAAGACGATGACAGTGACTCAGTCAAGACGCCATCTACTCCTCATTCTGACATCACAGCACCAGCTACACCCACTATTTCTGACTCTGCTTCTAACCCATCGGTTAATCTGCCTGGGGAATTTGGGTTTAATCAGAGTGAACAGGAGAATGAAGAGGTAAACCAATCGGTTGATAATTCAAATGACCACCAACCTCCATCTGAACTTGAACGGCAACTTTCTTCCAGTGCCAGTGCACCACACAGACTTATGACACAACAAGTTGGTCTGCCATCTGGTACAGATCACAGTTCATCAAATGACGATGCTCAGACAAACACTGTGAAAGTGGAACAGGCAGGAACCACACATTGCCAAGATAATTCTCAGTCCAAGGTGGAAACACAGAATTCAGTAAAGGTAGAGGGAAAGGTCAGTTTGCAGCAGCCTGCTGTTTCAACACAGAGTCCAGCTGCAGGAAACATGTCAGGATCAAAGCAAGAATCAGGAAATGAGCTTTTGAAACATCTACTGAAGAACAAAAATGTTCCATTGCCTCCCCACCAAATAGCAGAAGAAAAACCTGAAGGTGAATCATGTATGGAAAGCAAATTAAAGAAACAAAGTCCATTTGAGGGACAGGTAATGCTATATGTTTTTTATGCACAAATTAATTACAATATGTTATTTTTCAGGATAGTGTGAAGAGTTGAGGTTTTTATTCATTCATGGGATGATGGTGTCACTGGCTAGGCCAACATTTATTACCCATCCCTAAATGTCAGGAGGGCAGTTAAGAGTCAGCCACATTGCTGCAGGTATGGTGTCACATGTAGGCCAGAGCAGGTAAGGATGGAGTCCTCTAGAATCGAAACGTTAGAGTGGCAGTTTCCTTCCCTAAAGGACATTAGGGAGCTAGATGGGTTTTTTCTGAGAATTGACAATGGATTCATAGTCATCATTAGACTCTTAATTCCAGTTTCTATTGAATTCAAATTCACCATCTGCTGTGGTGGGATTTGAGCCCAGCTTGTCAGAACACTGCTTGGATCTCTGGATTAGTAGTCTAGTAATAATACTACTTGGCCATTGCCTTCCCAAAATGTTTACAAATGTACATTTCTGAAATCCAGTTCATAATTTTTTTCTAATATTATAAGGTATTCTGTAAAGCAACACATAATTACAGGTAATGTTCTTGAACTGCCACTAAAAATGTGTTTTTCATTTGAAGATTTTGGCTACTTCCTTCAAAAACATACAACACGTAAATTTGTAGGTAAATCAAATATTTGCTTTGATCGAACCTACAATATCCATTGACTACAATTATGTAAAGTACTGATGAAAATGTGTCTTGCACAGCACTGAAGTGATCATCAAGCTCCGAAGGAACATGCTGATAATGATGTATTACAATCTTAAAAGTTTAAGTTTTCAAACAAACTGTGAACTAGGTTCGAAACAGGAATAGGCCATTCAGCCTCTGAAGTCTGTTCTGCTATTCGATTATATCATGGCTGGCATATGTATCTAACTCCCATCTGCTGCAATTTGTTTTTTTAAATTATTAATTGTAATTAGCAGCTAGCTTTAGGTTAGAGTTTTGAAAATTATCCAAACAGGTCTTTAAATCATACACAATTTTTTTTTCTTTCGCAGGCCGAAATACATAAGATGATTTATTGTGGCAATTTTAACTTCTGGTCCTAAACTTTGAATAGTACAAAAGCATGCAGCACCCAAAGACATTCTTTTTCCTTCATGGGATCATATCTGGCAAGCTCAGTATTTGTTGCTTGTCCATAATTGCCCTTGAAATGAATGGCTTGCTTTAGGCCATTTCAGAGTGCAGTTTTAAAAATCAACCATATTGCTGTGGATCTGGAATCTCATGAAGGCCTGTTCGGAGAAGCATGAAAGAACATTAATGAACCCATTGGATTTTTACAAGAATTGGTGATAGTTCTGGTGGTCACTATTTCTAAGACTAGCTTCATTCTTAACTACTGATTTAAACCCATGTCCCTAGACCATTGGCCTGGGCCTCTTAGATTACGAGTCCACCTACAGTACCACTAACTTCCTATGATGCCAGATATGCTAGAATTTAAGGAAGAGAAAGGCAATTTAGGTTCAACTACTTCAAATACAGAGGATGGTGAATTTCAGCCTTTTCAGAACTGCCAGATTGACTGTCTAGTCTTTTCTGATCTTATGTTGTTTTGTGCCAACCATGTGACTTTTGGACAAAAATGCATTTAGATTAGTTCGGATAATGTCCTTTTGCAGTGACTTCAATGATTGGAAATGGACTCACTTTGAGTATTCTCTTTCCTGGTGATAGCAGCTTTCTACATCCACCATTGCACTGGACAAATGGTTCGCCAACCATAGTGAATGTTCCAAATTGTAATTTACTTTTTGTACAAACCAAATTGGGAAAGAGAGAAGTGTTACTCAAGATTAAAATGAATTAGCAGCTGAGTTAGACAAACAGCTGGTTAACAATGCAGAGTGGCACCAACAGTGCAGGTTCAGTTCCCATCAGCTGAGTTCATTGTGAAGGCTTTTGCTTTGGCTTCTCAACTTCACCCCTCCTCTGAGGCATGGTAACCCTCAGGTTAACCACCAGTCATCTCTAATGATAGAGCAGCCTTGGTTGTCCGGGACTTCGGAGACTTGGCTTTTCCCTTCAAAAGGAGTGTCTCTCCACATACCTTCCTCGTGGTTATAGGTTGTCTCAACCCAGATTCTCTTCAACATATGATTGGACGGCTCTTTGAAGAGCTGGCACAGGTAAAACAGTCCATATAACTTCATATGTGTTTAAATCCCTCTCAGCAAAATAAAACTCAAAACTGGTATGAAGGTTTACTGAGAGAGGAAACTGGAAACTTTGACTTTGGTGCATGATATAATGGTGTTCTAAAAAAGTTCTTAGAATAGCACAAAATGACCTAGATACATGACACCTAATCTGGCAGTATGTCTACTTCTACCTGATATTTGTTACTGATGAGTACAAGGTGACCTGCCTCTAGAATGGAAGTTAAGTAGGCAGCAAAATGGTGCAGGTTATTCTTTAAATGTGCTTTTAATGTTCTGTTGTGGGTGACATTATAGCATGAGTTCATATCAGCAACTTCAGCAACGTGCAATCATACAAATTGTGCTATTCAGGCAAGTTGGAGTTTTAGATAACACTGAGCGCAGCAGGCCAGGCAGCATCAGACAGCTGGAAAGCGGACGTTTTGGATCGGGACCCTTCTTCAGAAATGGGGGAAGGGGAAGGGCACTCTGAAATAAATAGAGAGAGGAGAGGTGGGGATGGGGTAAGTAGGTGGGATGGTGATAGGTGAGTGCAGATAGGCAGTGGTGGGGATTGGTCAGTGAGGTGGGGGAGCGGATAGGTGAGGGAAAAGACGAACAAGTTGTGTCAGGTCAAGGAGGCAGGGAATAAAGAGAGGGTTGGTTGTGTGACGAGGCCACGGGTGGGGAGATTTTGAAACTGGTAAAGTCCACATTGGGGCCATTGGGTTGTAGGCTCCCAAGGCTGAATATGAAGTGCTGCTCCTCCAGTTTCCGGATGGCGTCATTGTGACACTGGAGGAGGCCCACGATGGACATGTTGCGCAGGGAGTGGGAGGGGGTGTTAAAATGGTTTGTGACTGGAAGGTGTTGTCGTTTGTCGCAAAGCAGAGCGCAGGTGCTCTACAAAGCAGTCTCCAAACCTCCGTTGGCCTCACCAGTGTAGAGGATGCCACATTGGGAGCAGCAGATGCAGTAGACCACATTGGCGGATTGCAGGTGAACCTCTGTCTGATGTAGAAGGTTTTTTGCTTCCTTGGATGGAGGTGTAGGGGCAGATGTAGCACTTCCTGCGGTTACAGGGAGAGGTGCCGGGGGTGGTGGGGCTAGTGGGGAGTGTGGAGCGGACGAGGGAGTCGTGGAGAGAGCGGTCCCTACGGAAGGCAGGTTGGAGTGGGGAGGGAAATATATCCTTGGTTGTGGGGTCAGATTGCAGGTGGTGGAGAAGGATACGTTGAACTCAGAAGTTAGTGGGGTGATACATGAGGACAAGGGAGATTCTGTCTTTGTTTTTGTTGCGGGGAGGAGATATGAGGGCAGAGATGCGGTCGAGAGTGTCAAATCAACCACCCAGCTATGGTACACTTGGCCCATAGCCTTGTGTGCCATGTCATTACAAGTGCATATGTAGATACTGTGGAAATTTTTTGAGATTCTTCCTCAACCAGCCTTACAAACGCTAAGTTCCAGTTATTTGCCACTTTCTGAGTAAAAGTCTTTGCCTCATATCTCCTCCGATCCACACTGTATATGTCCCCTCATAATTTTATACATCTCAATTATGACCTCCCTCAGTCTCCTCTGCTCTGGTGAAACCACCCCCAGTCTATTCAGTCAGTCATCAGGATCATCCTTCAGTGTTTGCCCTGTTTAGAATTTTCGAATTTTATGGATTTTTGTGAGATCTCCCCCCATTCTTCTAAACTCCAGTGAATCTAGTCCTAACCAACCGAGTCTTTCTTCATACACCTGTCTTGCTTTTCCAGGAATCAATCTGGTAAACTTTCATTACGCTCCCTCCATAGCCAGACATCCTCGGATATGGAGACCAAATTTGTTCGTAGTACTCCAGGTGCGGCCTCACCAAGGCCCTATACAATTGCAGCTGCTCCTGTACTCGAATCCTCTCGCTACGAAGGCCAACAAACCATGTGGACCCAAACTTTAACTCTGATTTCTCTTCACAGATGCTGCCAGACGTGCTGAGCTTCTCCAGCAGTTTCTGTTTTTGTTTCTGAATTACAGCATCCGCATTTCTTTTTGGTTTTCAGTTAATTTCAGCAACTGGAGTTCAAGGATGCCCAGGTCTCAATCCACCTCCCTCTTTTTCAATCTGTCACCATTCAGATAATCTGCCTTTCTGTTTTTGCTATCAAAGTTATTAACTGCATATTAATCCACATTATACTTCATTTTAAGGGGAGGTGATAGCCAAGTAGTATTATTGCTGGACTATCAATCCAGAGACTCAGATAATATTCTGGGGATCTGGGTTGGAATCCCACCACAGCAGATGATGGAATTTGAATTCCATCGATATCTGTAATTAAGAATCTAATGATGACCATGAATCCATTGTTGATTGTCAGCAAAACCCATCTGGTTTACTAATGTCCTTTAGGGAGGGAAACTGCCATCCTTACCTGGTCTGGCCTACCTGTGACTCCAGGCCCACAGCAATGTGGTTGACTCTTAACTGCCCTCTGGGCAGTTAGGGATGGGCAATAAATGCAGCCAAGCTAGCAACGCACTCATTCCATGAATAAAGGGAAAAAAAGTCTGCCGTGCATTTTCCCACTTAATCAACTTGTCCAAATCACACTAAAACATCTCTGTATTCTCCTCACAGTTCACCCTCCCACCTAGCTTTGTGTCATCTGCGAACTTGAAGATCTGGTGAAAGGGAATCTAAAGCAAGTTTTTAAAAATAGAATTGTGATGATTGGCAAATGCAGGGAGAAATTGATTTTTTTTATTGTCAAAAAAGCCCCTCAAGACAGCTGTTTTGTATAATCTAGTTGGAAGCCTAATGAATTAGTTAATAAAACAAAATTCATATTATGTCAGAATAGTATGGGATATTACATTATACTGCCAGTACTCATATCACTGACATCACATAACAAATCCATGCCAGAGTTTAACCTTCGCACCACCTGGGTTCCAGACTGCTTGATTACTTTGTTCAGCTTCAAGCATCATTGGAGGGTTCTTAAATGAGTGAATTTGTTTGAGAATTAGACTTCTTGCAAAATCAAAGTTTTAAACTGAATGTTTTGAATAGGGGCGCAGAAATCCTTTGCATTACCGATCATTTCAATACATGTGTGTCCAAACATCTGAGCTGCTGATGAATTTTTATATTTTTTATATGCATTTGTAAGGAAGAGAAATAGTGGTGAAAAGCATTAGAGATCTCCGATTCTCCAGCATCTGCAGTTCCTACTATCTCAGATGGTTTATTTCTGTTTGACTTTGAGAGAGTTAAGTTGGTGTTGGAACTGATTTTGACTTAGTATCTTTACAACAAAGAAAATGAAATTGATAATACTATTCCAACTTTAACAACAATGGGCTCAGTTGCAATGAACCATTAAATATCATTCTGTGCAAGTCTTCGCTACTCAAAGTAAAGTCAGAGGAAAATTGATTGAAGTACAGAGATTTGGTGAAGGGCAGTGTAAACTTGCTTGTAATGGAACTTCAGTGTGTTTGACATGAAAAAATGTTTTACACTTGAAACAAAAGAACTTAGACAAATGTCTGATGCGTGTTGGAACACAGAGTCCGCCAACTGGTTTTAACTTTGATGGAAAGGTGAATCAGTTGCTGAGGAAGGATTCAGAGGAAGAAAAGAAACGACCCAAAAATAAAAGATCACAGAAAACAGCTGAGAAGACTGTATCACGCTATAAGAAACGTAAAAAAGATGAGGAGGACAGGCAAGCAATCTACCCCAATACAGATGTGCTGATGAACCAGTTAAAGCAGGTAAGCAATTCCACCATAAATATGGGCATAATGAAGAAAGTTGATAAGAAATGACCTGATGACCTCCGTATAATTAATGTAGATAACGTCAAGTACTGCGGAGAATAAGATTAGAAGTGTGTTTGAATGCAGGTACGAATCAATTCAAGAACAGCTTCTTCCTTGCTGTTGTCAGACTTTTGAACAGAGTTCTCATGTCAATTCTGATCTCTCTGCACCTTCTCTGCAGTTGTAACACTGTATTCTGCACTGTCTTCTGCTACCCTGATACAGTTTGTGGGGTACAGTCTGCCTGTAAACCACCCAAAACAGCACACTTCACTGTATCTCGGTACATATGACAACAATATATTCAACTTTTTTTTTTCAAACTTGCCTGCACACATTTGTCCAATTATCCCCTGCGCTTTTAGCTGTCTGTCACTGAAAAAGTGTGCACGTAGAGCTGAATGGCTAATCGGCCAGAAACCACTGTTGTCAATTAATTTTTGTCCTGGTTCTGTGTCAACAAACATTCAGGAATTGCTGAACAAAAACAAAATCTAAGTTCTAGCAGTTTGCCTTTTACCATCCTGGTAGTTGCATGATGCAATGAAAATGGAATGATTTATCATGGCGTCTCTATCAATTAGCCTTCAATAAACACAATGATGAGGTGATTTGAACTATTTCAGTTATGCTTTACTTTCCATGTATAGTGCTTCAAAATACTCAAACTATATCCAACGAAATCAGAAGTCACACGACACCAGGTTATAGTCCAACAGGTTTATTTGAAATCGCCAGCTTTTGGAGCGCAGGCTGCTTCACCTGATGAAGGAGCACCCCAAGAACTTGATTTCAAATAAACTTGTTGGACTTTAACCTGGTAACGTGACTTCTAACTTAGTCCACCCCAGTCCAACACCAGCACCTCCACATCATATATCCAACAAGCATATGTACAAAGAACAGCACTGGGCCAGTTAACAAAATTATGGCTGGTCTGATTGTAACTTCAAATTCACATTCCTACCTACCCCATCTTACAGTACTTTTCAACGTTGAAACTTTTCTTATGAACATTCCAAATAACAATCTTGTACATTCCCTATAACAAGATATTTGGAATCTCTGGCCTTTTAGTTGGTGCATTAGAGCAAATTTCTGACTTTTTTCTCCCAAATTCATGATTTTGTACATGTTAACAAACTATGGGCAATGTCATTGGCAAATTTTCTAATACCACTTGAATTGCACGCGGTTCTCTATTTACTGTTGTTTGGGACCATTTTTGCTATCAGGTAGAAAAATTGAAGTGAATCACTGCAAAGTTTAACGCAACCCGCAGAAAAATAGATGTCCATGATCAAAAGAAGACACTTCTAGTCTTTGATAATTTATGGTTGACCAATCAAGTTTTAAATTGATTTGTAATACTTCAATTTATGCATATCAGCACTAAAACTGTTTTATGAATGATGTGTTTTCATTGAGTCGAGCTGATAAAATAGTTTGGGTTATTCAAGAAAGAAAAACCAACAAAGAAAGACACTGATTTTCAGCAAGACCAGTGTAGTAAAAATGACATTGTACTGGAATAATATTTCTGTGATGGAATGACTGGAGCATAATAGTGTTTGGCTTACAGTTCAATTTCTATTTTGCTAGCAACTGACTCTTCTCCCACTACTGGAACCAACTATCAGTGTGAATTTTGCATACTTCCCTCCCTACGGTAGTGGACAGTTAAATGGTGATAATCTACTCACAGGATCTTTTGGCAGTGCTGTTCTTGACAGTGTTCCAGATTACTACTCTCAGTTGATTTACAAGGTATGTCGTGTATTAGTTAAAAACAAATGAAGCCATGTGTTGTGCTATATCAGTAGCATCTTTAAGTGCTGAAGTTAGTCTTCGGTACAAGCCTCATTATTTTTACAGTAACAGTGATCATGTAGATAATGAGTTTCTGTAACTTTCACTGGTTCACATAGCCCATATTTTCACATTTCCTGAATAAGGTTGTATCCCATTAGTTAAGAAGTACCTAACGGACATTTTTTCGAAATCCATTCAGGTTTCTTGTTTCACCACCTGTCTAGAAATCTGTTCACGCTTTTACAGACCTGATAGTAAAAATATTCCTGATTAATTCCTATTTTTGTGTTGTTCTTAATTTGTAAAGGTCAGTATTCAAAAAAGCACTAAGACGTTTGCTTAGTCTTCATGAGCCAACAGGCCTAGCATTCCTTTGGGCAATCTGTGGAAAGCTATTGCTTAAAGTTAAGAGAGTGAAAGTACCATAGAAAACATTCAGCCTAGATTCACTGGCATAATTAAAAAGTTTCCTAAACATAGAAAATAGGAGCAGGAGTGGGCCATTCAACCTCTTGAGCTTGCTGTGCCGTTAAATGTGATCATGGCTGATCACTGAGCTCAATACTCCATACCCCTTGATCCCGTTAGCCACAAGAGCTATATCTATCTCCTCCTCGAAAACAAATAATGTTTTGGCCTTAACCATTTTCTGTGGTAGTGGATTCCACAGGCTCACCACTCTGAGTGAAGAAATTTCTCCTAATCTCACTCCTAAATAGTTTACCTTCAGCTTTATCCTTCAAATGTAGCCCCTGGTTCTGGATTCCCCTACAATTGGGAACATCCTTCCTGCATCTCGCCTGTGTAGTCCTAAAAGAATTTTACAGATTTCAATGAGGTCTCGCCTCATTGTATTTGCTGAAGTTTAGAACAATGCTAACAGGCTCAACCTCTCCTCGTATGTCCTGCTGTCCCAGGAATCAATTCGATCAACCTTCACTGCACTCCCTCTATAGCAGCAACATCCATCCTCAGATAAGGAGACTAAAAATGCATACATTCCAGTCTGACCTCTTTCATGCTCTGTATAATTGTAGCAAGACATTCTTGTTCCTGTACTCAACCTCTTGCTACAGAAGCCAACGTACGGTTTGCCACCTTTCCTGTCTGCTGCAATTGCACTCTTACTTTCAATGCCTGTTGTGCAAGGATGCTCAGATCTCATTGAACATTCCCGTCTCAATGTTCGGCCATTTAAATAATAATCTGCCTTCCTATTTTTGCTATAAAAGTGGATAGCCTCACATTTATTCATATTTGTACTGCATCTGCCATGGATTTGCCCACTCTTTCAGCCTGTCCAAATCACACTGTAACATGTCTGGATCCGCCTCACAGCTTCCACCCAGCTTTGTGTCATCTGCAAATTTTGACATATTGCACCGATGTATGATGGTAATCCAGAACACACTGTTCACTTGAAGTTCTACTTTCCTGACATGAGGATAGTAAGACGCTTCAAATTTTCACAATTATCAACACATTCTAGATGATAAATTGGCTCAGCATCAATGAGCATTAGTCATCAGTGGCATTGCGCAAGGATCTGCAGATCAAATTTTATGATTGGTGGAGTCAGTTTTGCAGTTAGTTGAACAGCGTTGGGTAGACTTGCCAACATTATTATGAGTTTAGAAAAGAGTAAGCAGCCTGATTCTAAATTGTCAAAGGCTTAGGTATTGTCAAAGAACAACACAAAACAACTGCATTTATTTTATTTAAGGAGGAAATAGTCTTTCAAATAATTGAAGACACAGGGACAGTTAAAGTAAGTTACCCATTTCACTTGGAAAGAGAACAAAGGACTCGGAAATATCATTGTATTTGTTTTTTTACGTAGATGCAAGGAATGGAACTTAATTGTTTCTTTAAGGGCTTGACAGATAATGGAGAGGTGGTTTGATGTGGCTTAATGACCCAACAGGCTTTTAAAACTTCAGACATTGTTCCTAAACTGTAACTATAGCATTTGTGTAGTCTGTTTGACGCAGAAAAATGCCAGAAGTCCTTTCACTATGGAAGAAAGGAACAGGAACAAAACTCTACCTGCAAACTCAGAGAGCTGACTGAATATGTGAATTGAGGAAATGGATTTGAAAATGCCTTTTTAAAGTTAAGCAGAGAAATTATGAGATGACAAATCCAAATTGTCAAATACTGAAAACATTGCAAGATAATAAATTTACTCATGTGATATGTACGTCAATAAATATTCTAGATGTCATTCATTATCTTTTTCCTTTTTAATGCCATCTTTATTCTGATTTCTGTTGTTAGTTTAACATATCCCTCACTATTTTCTTTTTCTATGTAACCACAAGGTAACAAAGTTGCATGTATCCATAAAATATAAATTGCATTCTGTTTGGAAATAATTTTTAATGTGTTAAACTGTTATTTAATACCTGTTTACACATTGTTTCAAATTTACATTCCCCTCTTGCACTAGATTGTTTCCAATGCAATATCATTCACTCCCAAGGTTCTAAAATTTGTCACAGCCAGTGTTCATCTTGTGAAAAGTGGGTTTGTTTTCCAATCTTGATTCTGTGAGCAGGGCTACAGATGGTCTTCCAGCAGTGTATTCCCACCATTTCCATTCTCAATATTAGACAGTGGCAGTAGCAGAGCAGGAATTCACTAAACTGCAACCAGCTTTTGCCAGATCAGAAGTAGTTGGTGCTTTTTATGTTTTCCACAAATGTGGAAAACTGGTGTGATATTTGATTTCACTAGTCTATGTAGTGTAAACAGTAATCATCACCGCACCGATATTGACATGAAGTGACAGGGTGTAAAAGTAACAGCAGTTTTGTGGCTTTAGCTGTAGTGCCTGAAGCCAAGATGAAAAAGCTGCAGGTGACCAACTGTCCTCATCATCAGTGTTTAATGGTTTGTGTTTATATAGAAGACAAGTACTATCTCTGAGCTTGTTTGCAAGCACTTGCACACTTTGAACATTTAGAAAAGAGATCTGTGTTGTCTACACACAACTGGAGGATTGCAAAAAGCAACCCCTTTGTACAAATGAGACTGCAACAATTTAATTTGTTTTTCTATCTGGCACAGCAGAGCAATTTGAGCAATCCTCCCACCCCACCGGCCTCGTTGCCTCCTACACCCCCACCTGTGCCACGCCAGAAGCTGGTGAATGGTTTTGCTACCACTGATGAGCTCGCTGGAAAACCAGGGCACCCTGATGGTAGGAAATTTTACTTGTTTCCAAATTTATTCAGGTTGGATATCAGAATTATTTTGGTGTGAGTGTTGTAGTTGAATTGAAAGAATAATTACTTATTGCGTAATTCAGCACTTCTCTGTCCTGTTTACAACTGAAGATTTAATTTGATTTATTTTTGTCACATGTACAGAGATACAGTGAAAAGGATGATGACGTCGGCTAGTACGAGGGGGCATAGCTGCAAGTTGAGGGGTGATAGATTTAAGACAGATGTCAGAGGCAGGTTCTTTACTCAGAGAGTGGTAAGGGCGTGGAATGCCCTGCCTGCCAATATAGTTAACTCAGCCACATTAGGGGCATTTAAACAGTCCTTGGATAAGCATATGGATGATGATGGGATAGTGTAGGGGGATGGGCGTGGAGTAGTTCACAGGTCGGCGCAACATCGAGGGCCGAAGGGCCTGTTCTGCGCTATATTGTTCTATGTTCTAAAGTGTTGTTTTGCAAGCAAACTGGACAAATCCTACCTTACATGAGTATATCAGGGTACTAGAACAGAATGCAGAATATAGTGGTAGAGCTGCAGAGAAAGATCTACTCTAATATATGAGAAGTCCAATCATAAGTCTTATAACAGCTGGGAAGAAGCTGTTCTGAACTCCAGATGACTGAAGTTTATAAAAAAAAATTTCTTATTTTTGTGTGATAGGTGGATTTACACCTGTGACGAGAAGTTTTGAAGTATTTATTCTTGGCACCTTGCAGTGATTATATTAAACCTGTGTAGCTGTGATTTTTTTTTTTTTTAAAAATATATAGTTGTCATACCTACTGGATTGTGATGAATGCCAAATCTGAATTAGGGAAAATAAAATTTAACTTTTATCAGGTATATTAATATCATTCACATATGGAATGTGTGATGCAATGTCCTTCAGTTGCTTGAATGAGTGCAGCTCTAATAATATTTGACATTGACCCTATCCTGAGCAATCCACTTTACTGACATTGCTTACACCCCTTTTTGAACAATCACGCTCTCGCCTACCTCCACACCATGGCTGTAGTGCACATCAAATACAAGACACCGGCCTTCTATATAAACATCATAAAATAGTTAAAGATGGAATAAAGTTTATTTTTGTCCAGACTCCCTTTTTTTCGAATTGCTGTATCAAATCTCCTATTTACCTGGTCCTAGGAGAATAGCCCCAGATCTCCTTTCTATCTACTTAAATAAAACCCCTCATTCCTGGCATCATTGTGTTAAATCTTTTCTGCACACTCACAGTTAGCTCCATGTCCTTCCTAAAGCGTCGTACAGTACTGAATGTAATTCCTAAACTGCACAAAATACTCCACGTGTAGTCTCATCAAGGCTCTGGACAATTGCAGAAATAGTCCCTGCTGCTGCATTCAAATCCTCTAATAATGAAGGTCAGTGTATCATTAGCCTTCTTCACTGCCTGCTGCACCTGAATAGTTAGTTTCAGAGACTGATGTACAAGAACACCTGGGTCTTGTTGCACCTCCCTCTGTCCTAATGTAGCATCATTCAGATAATAATCTACCTTCCTATTTTTGCTACCAAAATGGATAATCTTTTCTCTCATCTGAAAAATGACCATTCAGTGCTACTCTCGTTTGCTGTCACTTATACGTGTGTTGCTCCCATCCCTTTTATTCTGTGAGCCTTTCCCAAACCCAAAGCCTCTAATACTTTAAAGGATGAGGATAACAAGCACATGGGAAAATCACTAACTCCCAAGTTTGTCTCTAAGACTGAGAAGCATATTAACATTCTTTTATTATTGCTGTGTAAAAATTTTCAAGCTCCCAACCTAACAGCATTATGACTGACCCTCAACGCAAGGTGCACCATCTTCTCAAATGCTGGTAAAGCTAGAAAATAAGCACTCACCTTGCCAACAATGCCTGCGTCTGATGAATAAAGTTTTAAAAGTGTACAGAATGGGCAAACTACTGGCAACTCTTGTTCACTTAGTGACTGCCAAATTGTGAGCAGAATTGGTGCTTGTTTGCAGATGATCCAGAAAATTTGGACAGTTGGGATGTTGGGGCAGAAGATGGTCATTAGTGAGATTAAAAAGTGAGAAACCTAGATTTGCCTGACTGAATTTTGAGAACACTTTGAGGGTTTGGTGTGATGCATCTTAGGCTATTAAAAGAAGTAGCTACAAAGACAAGGGACGGACTGGTTGTAGTCTTTGAAGAATCCTTAGATTCTGGAAAAGCCCAAGAGGATTAAAAACTGCCAATGCTATCCAGGACAAAGCAGCCAGCTTGATTGACACTGCATCCACTCCCTCCACCACTGATGCTCAGTAGCAGCAGTGTGTACTATCTACAAGATGCACTGCAGAAATTCACCAAAGATCCTCAGACAGCACCTTCCAAACCCACGACCTCTTCCATCTAGAAGGACAAAGGCCTTGGGAACACCATCACCAGCAAGTTCCCCCCCCCCCCAAGCCACTCACCATCCTGACTTGGAAATATATCACCATTCCTGTTGTTGGGTCAAAATCCTGGAATTTCCTCCTTAATACCATTGTGGGTCAACCTGCAGCAGGAGGACTGCAGTGGTTCAAGAAGGCAGCTCATCACCACCTTCTTAAGGGCAACTAGGGACAGGCAAGAAATGCTGGCCAGCCAGTGACGCCTACATCCCATAATTGAATATTTTAAAAAAACCTTCATTTTAGAAGGGAAGGGAGATTAAAAACAGGTAACTATAGGCCAGATAACGTTTGTTATCCGAAATACGTTAGCGTATTATAAAGGCTGTAATTGCAGAGCACTTGGAAATATGTAATATGATTTAGTAGAGTCCAAATTGCTTCATGAAGGGGAAAATCAAGCCTGACATATTTACTAAAATTCTTTGAGGTAATGAGCAGGATAGTTTAAAGGGGAGGCAGTAGTTGTGGGTTTAGGCCCGAGGCGTCAAGTTTTCCTGCTCCTATGATGCTGCTTGACCTGCTGTGTTCATCCAGCCCCATGCTTGTTATCTCAGTAGTTGTAATGTATTTGGATTTCCAGATTTGATAAGGTACCACACATTAGGCTGTTTAATAAGATAAGAGTCCATGGTGTTGAAGGTAGTTTATCAACATGGTTAAAAGATTGGCTAACCAACAAACGGAGTTGGGATAAAGGGGAACATTTTCAGGATGGGAACCTGTAACTAATGGAGTGTCACGTAGGTCAGTGCTGGGACCACCATTACTTACAATATATATTTATGACTTGGTTGACGAAAGTGAACGTACTGTAGCCAAGTTTGTGGAGGACACAAAAATGGGTGGCAACACAAATGGTCAGGATGACTCGGAGTCTGCAGAGGGATATAGTATATGGATAAATACTTGGCAGACTGAATATAGTATACCAAAATGCGACATCTTTTCAGGAAGAATAAAGGAACTGAGTATTATTTAAGTAGAGAAAGACTGCAGAATAGAGAATTTTGGGGGTCTTCACAGATGAATCTCAAAAAGATTCATCTGAATTCCGGTTAAAAGAGAAGGCAAGGAGAATGTTGGCCTTTATTTCAAATGGAAGTTTAGGCTCCTTACCTGAGGAAAGATAGACTGGCTTTGGAGGCATTCCAGAGAAAGTTCATTGAGCTGATGTCAAGTATGGAGGAATGTTTAATGAGGAGATGTTGAGTAGTTTGGGCTTGCATTTACTTAAATGTAGAAGAATGAGAGGCAACTTTATTGAAGCGTGCAAGTTTCTTAGTGAACTTGAAAGGATAAATGAGGAAAAATTGTTTCCCCTTGTGGGAGACATTGACTAAAAGGCATTATCTAGAATAAAGGGTCACATGTTTGAACCAGATGAGGATTTTTTTTCTGAGGATAGTGAATCTGTGGAATTCTTACTGCAGAAGGCTGTTGAGACTGGGTCATTAAGTATATTCAAGGCTAAAATGGGTGGAATTTTAATTAGTAAGAGAATCAAGGGTTATGGGAAAATGGCAGGAAAGTGAGTTAAAGACTATCAGGTCAACCATAATTTTATTGAATGGAAGAGCAGGCTTCCTAGGCTAAATGGTTTATTCTGCTACTACAACTTCGGGTCTAACACGAATGTATAGTTTTATTAGTAGATACTATCCCTGTTCCAGATATCTGAAAATCTAATAAAACAAGAATATTAAAAGACATTAATAGTTCCCGAAATCTCTATCATCCACACTTAATTTTTTTTGATTCTACAGTTTTTTTAGATTTATCTCGCGAAATCGTGTAGTTTTCTAATCTTAAGTTGTGCTGTTTTGTAATCAGTAGTAGTCTTAAGTATTTGTTTTATACAATTTATTTTCTTAATTACTTTGAAAATAAATCATTACTATTTTCAGTTGGCAAAGGCCTTGGACCAAAACAGTATCAGCTGCCTTTTAGGCCTGAAGATGATCTGTTGGCAAGAGCTTTGGCCCATGGACCGAAAACAGTAGATGTTCCTGCCTCCCTTCCTACTCCACCCCACAACAATCATGAGGAGCTGAGGTTTGGCAATTTGTTTCTAATAATTAATTATAGTACTTGAGTAAGTTTTCCACTTTTTTGGTTGTAGCGGAATGGTTATACCACAGTTTGTTGTGAGTGGTCTCTGATTTCTCTCAAGTTGCTGATGAAGGCCTGGTACCGATCCCTTTGATTCTTGCTAGACAGAGGATTTGATCTACCTCTGCCTTTAAAAGTATTCAGTGACCTTGCCTCCACTATCTCCTGAGGCAGAGAGTTCCAAAGTCCGACAATCCTCCATGAAAGAATCCTCCTCATCTCTGTCCTAAAAGGGGTGATCTTCTAATTATAAAATTGAGCCCCCTTGTTCTGGACTTGCCCACAAGATGTAAAATGCTTCATGTATCCACCTTGTCATCAAGGCTGTTCAAGATGTTATGTATTTCAACCAAGTCACCCCTCACTCTTCTAAACTCTACTGGAAACAAGCCCAACCTGTCCAAACTTTCCTTATAAGATCCTAACCCACTCATTTCACACATCAATATAATAAACCTCCTTTGAACCAGCTTCACACCATTTGCAAAGTAAATGTTCCCCTTTATGGGATAAAGTATAACTAGAAGCTATCACCATTAGACAGCCACCAAGAAATCCACTGGGGTATTCAGAAGAGACTTCTTTTCCCAAAGAATAATGAGCTTGTCAAACTCGCTACCACAGATAGTATAGATGGATTTAAATTAAAACTGGACAAGCATATCAAAGAGAAAATAGAAGGTTACGATGGTAGGTTTTGAGAACATAAACAGGCTCAAAGAGAGCATAATACCAGCATGGGTTGTTTGGGAGGAGTGGCCATATATCCTATATAATTTCTGTGTTTTATCTTTCCCCATATAATAAAATTTGCTTTCTGGATCATATAAAGGTCAGAAATGGCACACAAACTCAATCATCTTGGAATCAATATTAGCTCTGTTTCATTCTCAGCAGTTGTTGCCAGACCTGCTGAGTTTCTTCAACACTTTGATACACATCTCTAGCATACGCAGTATTTTGCATTAAATTTGTAGATGTTATGAAGATTCAAAATAATGTTGTGTTTGGTATTCAGTAATTATAAAGGATATATAAAGCAAATATATTTTCCTTACAGAGGCCAGGAGCATTGTGGTGATGATGACCGTGATTCGCCAGACAGCTTTGTAGCTTCGTCATCTCCAGAAAGCGTAGTAGGCATGGAGATTAGCAGATATCCCGATCTCACCCTGGTGAAAGAAGAGCCACCGGATGCAGCTCCATCCCCAGTCATTCCCATGCTTCCAAGTTCCACTGGCAAAGGTCTTTGACTTATCAATTAAAAGTCACAGTTTACAGTAACTGGAAAGGGGAAATAAACTGGCTGCCTTCAGACTTGCAATGCTTTTTGCTGCAGAATAAAATACAACTCCTTTTCTTCTAAAGTTTCAATGCTTTCTACCAAAAGACTCAGCCCCAAGATGTTCAGCTACCTAGAAGCAAATAATATAGTTGTTGTTAGGCAGAAGGCCTTTGTCAACAATAACTGTACATACTTTGTACACACTCCTCAGCTCCATCTGCAAATTAGGCTTCCACTTCTGCTTGAACAAGCAGCTGTGCAAACGATATTTGCAATAAGTGTCAGGTTACATGTTTCTAAAAATTGCAGCAATCCTTCGATAATCCTTGGTTTTTACAACAGCTTTTTTCCTCCCATCGCAGTCCACATTCAAAAATTAAGAAAAGGGTCTTTACAAATAAAACACTGAGTCACAGTTTTCAGTTTTGAGTATTCATGTAAGAAGACTTCACAGTTCACAGAATGAGAACTGCAAAGAAGCTCTTAAATCACCCTAAAGGAACAAAAACAAACCTGCTGGAAAAGCTCAGCGGGTCTGGCAGCATCTGTGAAGGAGAAAACAGAGTTAACGTTTTGGGTCCGGTGACACTTCCTCAGAACA
>JAHRHZ010000034.1:9273554-9297409 GCA_024137785.1 Ginglymostoma cirratum | reverse complement strand
TCCCGCCCCCTTGACCTGTCCGTCCTCCCTGGACTGACCTATCTCCTCCCTACCCCCCTACCTCCACTCACCTTTACTGGCTCCATTCCCGCCTCTTCGACTTGTCTGCCTCCTCTCCACCTATCCTCTCCTCTATCCATCCTCTATCCGCCTCCCCCTCTCTCCCTATTTATTTCAGAACCCTCTTCCCCTCCCCCATTTCTGATGAAGGGTTTAGGCCCGAAACGTCAAGTTTTTCTGCTCCTATGATGCTGCTTGACCTGCTGTGTTCATCCAGCCCCACGCTTGTTATCTTAGTTTGATATAGTTCTTGGGTTAAAGGGATCAAAGGGTATTGGGAGATAGCAGCAACAGGGTATTGAGTTAGATGATCAGCCATGAACACATTTAATGGCAGAGCAGGTACGGAGGGCTGAATAGCCTACTCCTCCTAGTTTCTATTTTTCTATTCCATTCATCCTCCAGTGCCTCAGTTGAGTCTGTCTCTGGCACACTGGCAGGCAGTGCATTCCAGACCTAAACCAATATTTGTGCAAATATTTTTTCTCGCATCATTTTTGTTGCTTTTATAAATCACATAAAATCTCTGCTGTCTTGTTCTCAATACTTTTATAAGTTGGAATAGTTTCTCCGTATCAATTTTACCCGGACCCCTCATGATTTTTAAGGCTGCTACCTAATCTCCTCTTTGCCACCTTAGCCCCAAACTATCCAATCCGTTCTCACAACTGAAGTTTCTCATCTCTGGAGCTATCAATATATATTGTGACCAGTTGTGAACCCAGCACTGATTCCTTTGGAACCCCACTACTGACAGGTCACCAACCTGAGAAAGAACCCCAATCCCCACTTACTGTTCCTGCCTATAATTCAATTTTCTATTGATGTAAATATACCATCTGTACTACTGCAACACCATGGGCTGTTATGACTTCGCCTTTTATGAGTTACGTTATTGAGTACCTTCTGGAAGTCCAAATACGACACACCTCCTGCTCCCCTCTGTCTACTCTGGCTGAGATTTCTCAAAAACTCAAATAAATTAGACATAATTTCCCTTTCATAGAGCCATGCTGACTTTGCTTGATAAGATTGATTCTATTTTCCAACAATGGATGTGGAGGTGCCGGTGTTTGACTGGGATGGACAAGGTCAGAAATCTCACACTAGCTACTACTTTTAGGATGCATGCATCAGAGCCAGGGGACTTATCTAATTTTCACCCGTTTAATTTATCTAATGCTACTTCTGTAGTGATGGTGATGGTACTGAATTTCTCCCCTATGTTCTACAGTATTATTGGGGCAAACAGGACAGTACAGCGCAGGAACTGACCCTTTGACCCACCATATCTGTGCCAACCATATTGTCATTCTAAATTAATTCCATCTGCCTGCACATCATCCAAATCCTCTATTCTCACCTATTTGTGTATCTGTCCACATGCTTCTTAAATTTTAGTGCTGTATTTGCTTCTACCACCTCCCCTGGCAGCACATTCCAGGCACCTACAGTCCTCTGTGTAAAAATAAATTAACCGCTCACATCTCGTTTAAACTTTTTCTTCCCTCTCACCCTTAAACCTATGACCCTACAATTTGACATTTCCACTTTGGGAAAGAGACCCTTTCTACCCTATCAGTGCCCCTCATAATTTTATGTATTTCTGTCAGGTTGCCCCTCAGTTTCTGACACTCTAGCAAAAACAATCCAAGTTTGTCCAATCTCTCCTGAGAGCTGATACACTCCAATTCCGGCAACATCCTGGTAAACCTGTTCTGCACCCTGTCCAAAGCCTCCGTATCTTTCCTATAGTGCGGCGACCAGAACTGCACTGTAATCCAAAAACGGCCGGACCAAAGTCTTATACAGCTGCCCTCCTCTGCCATTTATTTGTTCTCTGTAACTATTTCACCAGATTCCTTTTCCAAAGGACCTGTGTTCACATTGACCTCTCATTCTTTTTATATATTTAAAGAAGCTCTTATTGTTAGTTTTTAATATTCCTCATTAATTTGCCCTTGGTTTATTTTCTCTCTGTTTATTATCTTTTTAGTTTTCCTTTGCTGGATTCTGAATTTATGCCAGTCTTCAGGTTGTCACTGACTTTTGCCTCCTTATCAGGGTTTGAGTCTCATGACAGCAAATGGTGAAATCTGCATTGAATAAAATCTGGCATTAAAAATTTGTCTGGTGACAATATTGGATAAATGCACCTGATTCGTTAATATTGTTTAGGAAATTTGCCATTCTCAGCAGATCTCGTTTATGTGTGAATCGACCTATAGCAACGTAGTTAACTTTTAACTGCTCTCTGAAATCGCCTTGACAGCTAATCAGCTCAAGGGCAACTGGGGATGGGCAGCAAATGCCAGCCTTGCCAGCGACACCCACATTGCATACAAGAATAAAGAAATGAAAGGAGTACAGCAACTATCCGCTTCACAAATGGTTGTGTGCTGTCACACGCTTCTTGAAAATCATGTTTTATTGCATCAAACAATGTTGTAGTGCCCAAAGTACCTGTCTCATTTAAAAACACATGCATTCCATAATTCTGTACAGCATCAAAGCGTGCTTGCCATTTGCATTCTGATTACTGTTTTGATCATTTACTTCAGTTTTGACAGCAAGTTTTCACATGCCTAGTAACTCATAGTCACTCGGGTGTGCATTTATGTCAGAGCACCATCTTATATCTTTTATTCTCTCCCTGAGGATTCAAGAAACGGAACAAGCAAACCTGAGCCTGATATTGTCTTCTGTAGCAATAATTGCTTTGTACAATATGCTATGGCCACACAAGCAAAAACTCCAGAGTCAAAGGTAATATTCTTGGTAGGTGGTTGTTATAATGATAGCAATTTTAAAATTAAACCTGCATATCTGCACGTGAGTTTGCTTGGAAACCTGAATCTCAAATTGGAGCTCTACCTAAACTATATTAAAATAAAGTCACATTCCAGAAATAAATGCTAAAGACGGTGTGATGGTACATTTTAAGGGGGTCAGGAGGAAAAAAATCAGTGACAAATATTGGATTAAAAACCTACATAAGAGAATTTGATCATGCAAACGTGCATAATTGTTTGTTCTATTTTATGGACATAGTGCCCATTGCTTTGCTGCACAGTAGATCCCACAGGCAGTTAATGTAATAGTTGATTAATTTACCCTTTTTGCCAAAATTAGTGATATTTTAAAGAGCATCCCCCTGATGTTCTTTGCTTTTTTTAAGTAATGGTCTAGGAGAGCAGATGTACAAGATGCCAATATGGAACTTTTTAAGCAAAGTTGAATTAGAGAAGAATTGGTTCTGGAAACTAAATGGTAAAATTAAGAGTGATTACATCATTGGGCTGTGGTGAAATTACATCAAGCCCTCCAAAGGATTTCAGAGGGGGAAAAGTTACGTTAGGGCAGTAACGTAAACTCTTAACACCTCTGATCAAAAACGATAAACTAGAAATATTTATTGAAAGTCAATTGTGGGCAAGTTCTTAAAATGCATAATTTGAGGATACAGTTGGTTGAGAAAGGCATTGAGGCAATCCAGGCTAGCTAGCAAAAGGTATGTTTGACATTTTAATGCCATAGACAGATTGATATTTTAGTTGCATGTCTTTTTGGCATTTCATATTTTTAATCCATTTATGTGGAGGATAGCAGGCTTATAAACAGTTGGGATTAACTACTGTACACAGCTTGCATATCTCATTGACATTATTATCTTCACATTTTAAAAAGCAAGACAGCAACAATGACAGTTGCAAAACAGTTAAGTAGCACAATTAACAGTATGACACCAGACATTAAGATAATTTCAGACACTATTGGCGTGGGGTGTCGTGCAGGCTTATTTCCTTATGTCATATTTCTGTATGGAATTTGTGTCAAAAAGCTATCTGTTTCTTACAGTATGTTTTGTCAGGAAGCCTTCTGGTGCTACGTTACCCCAGAATGATTCGTGTCAGTTTCATAATTCCTGTTTATGGCCATTTGCCCAAAGTGATTCATGAGTATTAAAATACCAGACATAATGTGTATGTGCCAACAGAGAGGCGTAGAAATGCATGAGAGTTGGGTGAATGGAACATTTTAGCAGTAAGGTGTGCAGTAGTACTAAGATGAAAATGAAGCCCACTCTAATAAGTTTGTCACTTTCTCTTCATGGATAAGAATTTTCTAGATTTGTTTTTAAAATAATTTGTACGTAATCTTTAAGATGTGCCCAGATATTGCAACTTGCATTTGGAAATTTTGATTGCATTCAGCAAACTTAAAAATAAATTTTCACAGAGCAGGGTTAAATAGAGTTTTAAATCTAACATTTCACATGGTAGATCATACCCATCTGACGGATCATTGCTTATTGTCCTTTCTCTAACCAGGTTGAGATCATTTTATTTTTAAAATTCACTTCTTTTGTTTTAAAGCAACAGGAACTTACATCTGCAGTGGTAGAGCAACCAGCCAAAGATGTGACACGAAACACATTCCATCACTATAACAACAACACCTCTTCCTTGGATGTCCATCGACTTCCACGGATTCAGGAAAACACAGTGTCTCCAACTACAACTGCTTATTTCCCTCCTGCCAACCTGCAGGTTCTCAAACAAGAGTCGAAGGCTGAAGATCTCAAGGTGACTGTGAAGCTGAAGCCTAGATCAAGGTCCACACCGGAGGATCCAGATGACAATTGTCCAGCAGTTAAAAGATGGAAAGGGATGAAGTGGAAAAAGTGGAGAGTTCAAATAGTCCTTCCTAAAGCGCATTTGAAGTTAGCATCAGAGGAAGAGATAGATGAACTCCTGAAGAAACTTGGTACATCCCTAAAGCCTGAACCCATGCCACGAGACTATAGAAGATGTTGTTTATGTCATGAAGAAGGTGATGGAACAACCAATGGGGCTGCAAGGCTCCTGAATCTTGATCTTGATCTCTGGGTCCACTTGAACTGTGCTCTTTGGTCCACAGAAGTATATGAGACCCAAGCTGGCGCATTGATTAATGTGGAGATGGCTTTAAGACGTGGTCTTTCTATGAAGTGTGTTTTCTGTCATAAAATGGGAGCTACTGGTACATGTCACCGGATAAGATGCACCAATATTTATCACTTTACCTGTGCCAGTAAAGCCCAGTGCATGTTTTTTAAGGACAAGACAATGCTCTGCTCAATACATAAACCAAAGGGACCCCATGAGCAAGAGTTGACATACTTCGCTGTCTTTAGGAGGGTCTATGTGCAACGGGATGAGGTCAAACAAGTTGCCAGCATTGTACAACGAGGAGAACGCAACCACACATTTCGTGTTGGTGGCTTAATTTTTCATGCCATCGGGCAACTTCTCCCACAGCAGATGCAGTCTTTTCACAGCTCTATAGCACTCTACCCAGTCGGATATGAAGCAAGCCGTTTTTACTGGAGTACACGTTACTCCAACAAACGCAGCCGATACCTCTGCTCCATTGAAGAGAAAGATAATGTCCCCGAGTTTGTGGTAAGGGTTATTGAACAAGGTCATGAAGATCTGGTCTTAACAGGAAGTTCTCCAAAAGGTAAGGAAGAGTATATTGGTTCCCCCGAACTATAGTTTTATACATAATGCCATTTTAAATAATTAACCACTTGCAGATTCTTTTTATAAATTTCTGAAAAAAGTAAGTCTGGTTTTCAATATAAGTAAGAACATGTTTCACTTCACCCAAAATATTAACATGCAACAGCATTTGCATTCCTCTAAAAATGAATCACAGTTCGTGCATTTTTGATATTGGAGCACCATCTTCTCAACATATTTCATTATTTCAATTGATGCACACGTGGACCTTGTGCCCTGTGGTAATGGAAATGGTTTGCGTTAATTATCTGTGTATTACTCTGAAGTTGCTTCATTTAAGAAGAACTCAGTTTTTCAGTACGTACAAGTTACTAAAAATGAAGATATAATCAATGTATAAAATAATAATAGACATTAATAAAATATTCCTATCCAAGAAACACTTTATTCTGTGAAAATGGACTTCTGACAAACTATAGATATCAGTTCTTGACTGACTTAAGTTGACCATCGCACAGGAGCTGATCATTTTAATTTAAACATTTACATGCTAATTGGTTTAATATTGAATTCAGTTTATGCCATGAATGTGATCTGGATGAAGCGTTTGGAAAAGGAATTCATGATTTAAACTTAAAATGAGGTATAGGTCTGTCACCTCAGGGCTGAAGAGAGTTAAGAAATATCGATTCAAAGAATGAATCCAAATGATTCTGCAGGCTTACTCTAAAGTTATAAAGGGTACTAATAAGCCAACACAAGAATATCAAATTTCAAATAATTACAACAATGTCCTTAATAAATAGTTATGATCACTTGAAATTTGGTATTCTTGTTTTAATCCCGATGTGAGACTCTCTCAGCTTTGGCAGTATGTCTCCCTTTCCAGCAAAATGAAGATACTGGGAAAAATAAAGATAATTTTTAAAAATTAGAAAATTTACAAAATTAGAATACCAAATTTTTAATTTACTTACTGGAAATTACTTGTTCTTTCTTTCTTTCAGGAGTGTGGCAAAAGCTCCTGGAGCCCATCGCTCGCCTTAGAAAAGATGCTGACATGCTGAAACTCTTTCCAGACTACCTGAAGGGTGATGACCTGTTTGGCTTGACTGTTTCTGCAGTCACAAGGATAGCGGAATCGGTATGTGGTTTTTAAAATGAAGTACACCTGTTAAAGGGAATAAAAGCTTTGGTGCATGCCCCTTCTTCTATAGTAGAAGATTTAACCTATTCTTCAATTAGATTCTTTCTCTTAGAAGAAAATATGAAGTGAGAGGAAAAAATGCAACTTGTGGCAAAAGGTCTTTTTTTTTTATCCTGCAGTTATGATACTTAAACACACTATGCAGTCGGTACTGCATATATTATTGAGGGAGTTCTGCATCATGGGGTTGTGCCTTTTGTCGGGTGAGATGTTAATGCGAAATCCTATCCGCTTGTCCTCATGGTACTGTTTGAAGAGGAACTTGAATTTCACCCAATGTTCTAGCCAACATTTTACTTTCAACTATTTAAGAGGTTCAGAGACCAGGCAATACATTTGGAGTGAAGAGTAACTTAGTACAGAGCGATCGAGGCAATGTATTAAGCAACAAAAGTTATGCTTAGCAAACAAAGGCAATTGATATCCTAGTTCAAGTAGTTATTGCTTCCCACCATATTAGGGGTATGGATGGCCTGTGACACCTTTCTTTTTCTCTGTGTTTTCTTGAAATCCACGCAACAAATGTCTTCAAGTGAGTTCTCTATTTTCAGTAGCCTTGGGCTTGCTGTGCACTGATTTTGCCAGTGCTCAACCTGTGATCAAGACCTGAGCGGGATATTCCAAACACCCAAACAGTTAACATTTTCCTGTATGACCTGCTAAATTTGATATTACATGTCCTCCTCAGTTCATTGACATATGCATTCAAAACGCATCCTATGATCACAACTGGCAATGTGGTTTGGACATCAGTCTCTACTTCACTTTTGCTATTCCTACTAGCTGGTCACACCATTATTCCTTGATTTAAATCAGGTCTTACAGGCGAAACTTTGGCTGTGGTAATGCAGCAACTCAGGTTAATGCTCTGGGTACGAAAACAGAAATTACTGGAGAAGCTGAGCCAGTCTGGCAGCATCTGTGGAGAGAAAGCACAAAGTTTTAGGTCCAGTGATCCTTCTTCAGAAGTTCTGAAAAGGAGATAAAAGATTGAAATCTCTTGCGCTGAAGATAGTTTTCAGCATTAAGGTCATATGGCACAGTTGAAAAACCACACAGTGGGTTACCAGACCAAGGTGAATGTATGTCCATTGTCCTGCATTTATAAGGATATAAATTCTGCCATAAAATGATGAGGGTCTGGACTGAACTGATGGGGAGAAACTTCCCATTGGTGAAAGGATAAAGAACCAGAGGGAATCGATTTCATGTTTGATTAAGTTCTAGATGCACTGCCTGAAGTTGTAATGGAGGCAGATTTAGTTGTGGCTTTCAAAATGGAGATGGATAATTATCTAAAGAGAAATACACACGCAAGGTTTGGGGAATTGGCTGAATTACTCTTGCAGAGAGCTGGACGTGATGGACTGAATAGCCTCCTGTGTTACAAACATTCAGTGTATCTGCGACTTAATTGGGAGTTGTTACATTTATGCAACCTGGTGTTGATGTGGAATTTTTCATTGTAGCTACCTGGAGTAGAGAACTGTGAAAACTACACTTTCCGATACGGTCGCAATCCATTGATGGAACTTCCACTTGCAATAAATCCTTCAGGCAGTGCTCGGTCCGAACCCAAAATGAGTACCCATGTCAAGAGGTTTGTGTTAAGGTATTTTCGTTTTCGACTTCACATAGTTGTAGGGTTGCAGGTCGCATTGCTTGCTCGCTGTCCAGTGTCTTGCCTACTGTTTACTAAGTGGTGCAACGGCAAAATACAAATTAATAATTTATCAGTACTGAAAATTGTTATTGTCAAATATCTAATAGTTTTTCTCAGTTTCTATGTTCCTTGTTAATATGTTAAAGATCAGAGCCATAAGTAATGACTTTCCAATTTTAAATCACATGAAAGCAGAAACAGAGCTTTTTTTTTAGCTCATTGAACCTTTGTGACTATTAGTTCCACACTGGAGGATATTTCTTGCCCAGTTTACCAAATAATTTTCTTCTTTGTGTGTACCTAAATTCTGCTTTAACAGCTGTGAATCAGTTTTAAAGAAGAAGAGGGAGAAATTTGAGGACAGAAAGAAAATATGACAATTTGATTGCCAAAGCTGAAAATATTGGCTCATTATTGTAAATAGACATTTCTCTCCTTCAACAAGTAAATGTGAAATTAACAACTTTAAATCATTCTTACCAAAATGAATATTTGCTCCTGGATTGTTGCACCCTTTACAGCTTACCATAGTTGTGTATGTGTCCTTGCTGGTTGAGTTGCTCAGCTTTGCCCATTGCATGTACTGTGTTTCCCTTCCCATTTGCTTCCCAAGAAAGAACAAAATTTCTGTTTGCTTTTATTATTCCTATTGACCAAAAGGAACTTCAGAATTTTTTTTCCTTCCCCTTTTTTCTCATCTGTACTTCGTGCCGAATCCTGCTAGGCCGCACACTCTGAACAGTACCAGTACATCCAAGTCTTTTCAGAGCACCGTCACGGGAGAGCTGAATGCACCTTATAGCAAGCAATTTGTCCATTCCAAATCCTCTCAATATCGCAAAATGAAGACCGAATGGAAGATTAATGTGTACCTGGCTCGTTCTCGAATCCAGGTCAGTGTTCATTAATGAAAAGTGAGAGTTTTTCTTTCTTTGTGAATAAAGTAAAGACGTGCTGTAATTATTGAGATCCCAGTGATATGTTGCTTTGGAATGACAATGCCTAGTAGGAAAAAACGATGAGATGAGAGGGTTCTCACCTCTTCATTGGAGAATTGTTTAGGGACTTTATCTTCGAAAATAAAAAATCTCCATATTACCTATTACTAGTTATCAAGGCAACATGATTTCTGAAATTAATGTTCATTATTTCTGAAATTATTGTTCATTATTTCCTTTAAAAATGTTTTTAAAATTATGCTTGTATTGGAAAAGTTCATAAGACTAAATAAGTCCATGCTAGTCTTTGCTGTGGATTGCACTCGTATTGGCTGCCTATGTTAGATCCCATCCAATATTACTTTTCTGTTAATTCAGTGCGTACTTGAAAAGAGAAATGTGTTGCGGAAGGTTTTGTCTTGCACTTATCTGGGCAAGTACAAGAATGCCAAATTGTTGTATAAATTATGATTATTTAAAGAGTCCTGATTTTTTTGGCAGATGGACCCCAATTGGCCAAAGTAGTGATCAGAGTTGAGGAGGATCGTGTACTGATTGGCTAGAGTTGAACTGTCAAGCAATCTGGTTATCGTCTCCATTATTCAGAGTCAACTTGCCAATCTGTCAGCTCAGTTTTGTATGCATTATTACAGTCATTTGAAGTTTAGCTGCCTTGCACTTGTCCTGATGTGTGCAAGACGAAAAGCGTCAACAACGTGTCACTTTTCTTAGCAATGTTCAGTGCATGTGTGAATACTTCAAAACTGAGTCACAAAAATACAGTGTTACCTTTCTATACATTTGAGTCCATTGACCATTTATTCAAGCGGATATTATTTGAACTTGACATTACAGTAGTGATTTTTCCTCATAATACATATGAATTAACTGATCTACGAGAATGGTAAACTGCAAGAAATTTTATTTCAGGGTCTTGGTTTGTATGCTGCCCGAGACATTGAGAAGCATACTATGGTCATTGAGTACATTGGAACAATCATCCGTAATGAAGTGGCTAACAGGCGGGAGAAACTTTACGAAGCACAGGTAAACTGTCCTTTTGTTGCTTTGTGTAGTTATGCAGCTCACATGTCATCAGGTGAGTATGAATGGGAAATAGCCAGATTAATGCCTATTCAATATTAAAATCTAACAGAGGATGGCATTTTCTGTTTACAGTGGGTTAATTGAGTTGTTCATGTTCATTCCTCTACCTTGACAAGAATATATTTTGACTCTACATGTGGAATTGTAGTTTCACATCCCAATCTCCATTTAAATGGCTATGGTCTTTACAACCGGAGGAAGCCTTTTATAAGTTGGAATCTGAATCCTCCATTCCACCACTTGGGCGGCCTCCCCACCACAAGTTACTGTTTACAATAAGTTTGACAACTTAATATTTTTTGAACGCGTGCAAAATGATGTGCAAGTTATCTGTTTTCAAGTTTTAAATATTAAAGAAAAATTTGTATGTAGTTTGTTTGTATTCATTCATGAGACGAGGGCATCGCTGGCTAGGCCAACATTTATTGCTGAGAGGGCAGATAAGGGTCGGCCACCTTGCTGTGAGTCTGGAGTCACATGTAGGCCAGTCCAGGTAAGGATGGCAGTTTCCTTCTTTAAAGGACATTAGTGAATCAGGTGGGGTTTTCTGAACAATCAGCAGTGGGAATCATGGTCATCATTAAGACTCTTATTTCCAGATTTTTATTGAATTCAAGTTCCACCATCCTCTGTGGCAGGATTCAAACCCAGTTCCTCAGAACATTACCTGGGTCCCTGGATTAACAGTCCAGTGACAATACCACTAGCCTGTCACCTCCCATAGTGTCTTTAATGACCTCAGGACATGCCAAAGCAGTCTATACCCAATTAAGTACTTTTCTTTTTAAAGTGTAGTCACGGTTGTAACTTGGAAAGTGGGGGAAGAAACTCTTGATATGTAATTATGAATGGGTAGCCTTGATGATAATGAGCAGCACTGACAAAAATTCCTTTACTTAAAGGGATGCAAGCCTTCAGAATGGTTTATCTTGTGTTTTTGGATACTGTGAGTAAGTCTATTGACATCAAAGATCAATGGATCTTTAGATATGCAAGGAATGAAGGGATAAGGAATAGTGTGGAAATGTACAGCTGAGGGAGATGACTTTGTTGAAAGGTAGATTATATTCATTTGGCCAAATAGCATACTCTAGCTCCCATTTGTCATAACCTTAAATATTTTAGTGACATTTCTCCCCTCTTTCGTTATGTAATTATCATCCCAAAGAGCAACCACCTCTCACTGGAAGTCTCTAAATAAGATAGGAAATGATGGCATTACTCAGCTGACAATTTATCAGTTATGGGGTGGAATATGTGCGTTTCATAAGTGTCAGTTGCTAGCATTTTCAGTGCATCTTTCTGTTTACAAGGGCTTCTGAAAACAAATAAGTTGCTGTTGTGGACACATGTTCATTTCTGCTGAATGTGAAGAGAGAAGCAGACTGAGCGAAGAAGGGGGATAATGCATAAAGCTACCTTTTCCCTCTGTTCAATTGAATGATGCTGGATTACACCCTATAGTTCTAATCTTGGTTTATGTTTTATGACAACCTGGAAGTTTTGGAAACATTTCCATAAAGGAATGTTTGGGATTTTTTTTTCATCAACTTGTTCAAAGATGTTATCACACACCCGTGGAGCAGGTAGAGATAACACAGTGTGCAGCTGGAGGAACGCAGCAGGCCAGGCAGCATCAGAGGAGCAGGAAAGCTGACATTTCGGGTCTGGACCCTTCTTCAGAAAAAGGGTCCCGACCTGAAACATCAGCTTTCCTGCTCCTCTGATGCTGCCTGGCCTACAGTGTTCCTCCAGCTCCACACTGTGTTATCTCTGACTCCAGCAGTGGCAGTTCTTACTATCTCTGGAGCAGGTAGAACTTGAACCCAGGACATTAGCACTGCACCAAAAGGGTTTCTTTTTTATCTGTCTTACTGTTTCAAAAAGGCCACAGTACACAATTGTGTCGATTCCATTTTGGTGTATTTGCTGTACTTTTCAGTGAATTAGGTTATGATGCAATAAAGAATATACTTCAGGATGAATCAACTTTAGCTCTACAACCCCAGAATGTAGCATCCACAAGACGCACTGCAGAAACTCAATCCTCCTTTGACAACACCTTCAAAGCCCATGATTTCACCGTTTTGAAGAAGTGGAGCAGCAGGTGCATTGGAACATCACTTGCAGGTTTCTTTTCAAATTTCACACCATCTGTCCTGAAAATATATCGCCATTGTATGATTGTCACTGGGTCACAATCCTAGAATGCTATACCTACAGCACTGTGGGTGTACCTATGCTGTACAGACTGCAGTAGTTTGAGAATATATCTCAGCACCATCTTCTCAAGGGCAGTTAGGAACGAGCGATTAGTGATGTCCGTAATTAATGACTATTTCTTTTAAAATAAAGTTTCATTACTTCCAATGAAGAAGCAGCCCTGGGGGATCCACAGACCTGCATCCCTATGCCTCCCAAAAAATACATATTCCCAAGTATAAGTTATTGTCGAGCTAATCTTACATTTAAGAATAAAAACCAAACGAATGACGGATGCTGTCAATCAGGAACAAAAACTAAGTTGCTGGAAAAGCTGAGCAGGTCAGACGTACTGAGCTTTTCCAGCAACTTTGTTTTGGTTATACTTAAGAATCTTGTATGGTCCTGGGCTAAAATATGTCAAGCTTATGTAATAGTTTCAGATGTCTCAAAAGTTCAGTGAGTATACTTTGAAGTCCATTCACTGCAATCTGATGCAATTGTTTTCTGTCCACGTCATTTAGTTAACAGCCAGCCTGTCTTTTGTGATCTTAGACGAGACAGAAGAAATGTTAAGCAGTGCATGAGCAGATTTCTGTGTCTCTGCTGGAGTATTGCACTGGGATACTTTACATCCATGACAACCATGAGTATAAGTGGATGATATAATGACATTTGCATTAATGTTGCACAGCCTCAGTAATACAATTGATTGTCAACTTGGATTAATGGTCGTACCCTGGAAAGGTGCCTGTACCTTTGTTATTTCAAATGAGAAGTGAAGGGTTGGGTAAGGGTGACGAAAAAAAAACAGAAAACACATGCCATGCTTTTTAACTGTTATTGTCAGTTTCTTAACGTTCAAAAATCTTATTTCCCCAATAGTACCCGTACAGTTGCCTACACTAATTTGATTATTAATTCATCTGCACCAGGGAAGCCCATTAAAGTTGTTTTTTGTTAAACTTTATAAAGCGTAACCACTACCTACTTTATGACTGTTGCTAGTTTTCAATTACAGTAGTATACATTCCAAACTCTCATAACCTGGAGAAGTTGTGTGCTCAGTGAGAAACACGGATGGACCTATCACATAAGTAAAGATGAACAAAGACATTTGCTCCTGTTCTAACATAGACCCAAATATTTTTCTGCTCACAGCATTTAATTGTCTATTTGAAAGACATCAGAGTATTGCTTCAAATGTCTTAACTGTAAGACTTTTTTGCACCTTGTTTGACTGTCATCAGTCTTGAAATTTTTGTCAGTTTACATCTGTGCTCTCTAGCCCTGCAGTTACTTGAAATAGTCATCAGGTTGGACTTTGTTCTATTTCACTTAGTATCTCAGTGCCTTTTGAATTTTTAAATGTGTAAGAGGAGGCACTTTCTGTTTAGGTACAATACTGCACTAAAGTAGAATAATTAGAAATAAAATTTTTAAAATGTTCAAGTAAAGTTTGTATTTCCATGCAGTTTCATCTAGGAGTATCAGATTGTCATTAAGCTAAACATAATTTTGAAATGTGGTTATCTTGTGCAGGTAGAAAAATGCAATGTCTCTTACTAGTTATTACAAAGATGCATCTACATAAACAGAACTGGCTTTTTCTTCAAGTTGCAAGCCTAGTAAAATATGTGTAGCCTTCATTTCCTGCTTGAATGTTTCTGAAACTGTAGTAGCTAAAGACTTGCTAAATCTTTGTACATTTCTCATAGTAGACAGCTCAGATTGTAGCAGAAGGAATTTAAAATAGAATCTGTATTCTCCATCCTTACTTTAAATCCTTTCATAGTCACACCGCTCCTAGCTCAGTAACCTCTTGCAGCCCTCCAAGACCTATGTACTTTTAGTTTGTTACACATCCAGATTTTCATTACTGACGTTTTGATCATGCAAGTATCTATATAGATGTTCAGCACTGGAACTCACTCTCTAAGCCTCTAAACCTCTCTGCTCCTTTAAGAGCTATTGTCATATGAAACTTTTGACAGCCCATTATGATCTCCTTAGGTCATGTCAAATTTTGTTTGACAACACTCTGAAAAGCACTTTGGGATGGCTTTCTACGTTGAATGCACTACTAATTTATAAGTTGTATTTAAAATCTCAAACAACTCTTATTCGTTCTTGCCTTGTTCATAGAATCGTGGAGTATACATGTTTCGCATTGACAGTGATCACGTTATTGATGCAACATTAACAGGAGGTCCTGCAAGGTAAGTGTTTTTGAACATAAAATTGGAGCGAGTCCTCCCCTTTACCCCACCTCCCTTCCTGTTGCCCTAGAAATCTACTTCTTGGTACCGGAGGTGGCTGTTTCCATTTCAATGTAATATTCTAATTCTTAACATTCTTCAGGGTTTTCTTGTTCAGTACGTTGTTAGTGCTTTGAATACTTTTGTATGAGTTACATATTTTTATCAAAATAAGGTGCTGCGCCCTCCTGCATTTCAACCTTGTGAGTAGCAAGTAGTATTTTACATTGGGCTCACTTAGAAGGTAGTAAATTTCTCAACATCCTGGTATACAGCGGCCTTGAAGTAAAATTGCCTTTAACCCCTCAAAACTGGACAACAGTATTACTAATGGAGAAAACGGAACCATTTTGGTTTTACCTGTAAGAGCAATCAAGAAAAGAAAATATCATTTGATCTGTCAAAGTTCATCTCCTATGTCAATCCTCTGAAAAAAGCATCCAGTTAAATTTTAAATATCCCTCAGAATGCTTGTTTTGACTGCCCAGCTGGAAGATGAGCCCAAATATTTGCAATTCCTAGAAGTTTGGAGATGATTATCTGTATCATAGTGCTGCAAGTTAAAATTAGAAAATTGTAGACCGTCTCTCACACGCGCATGGTTACATATGCACGTGTGCACACATACACACGCTCTCTTTCACACTCTCTCTCTCTGACGTAGATCAGTTTCTCTTTCCTCCTCCAGTTAGAAAATTTAAGTCCCAAGAAAAAGAGGGTAACATCAGCCTCAAGGTCCTTACAATGTCTGCTTCTACTCAAGTTACAGAGTTATGGTTATAATCCACAAATTGATCTTCTGTATCCTGTGATTTGTCCACATTGTGTGTGGGGGAGGTTTGCTTTTGATTAAATATTTTACAGGCTAGTTCCCTGTCCTGGATATCGAAGCCAGTCCCAGTTCTAAGGCTACCTATAATGCATTTACTGCCAACCTGCTTTGTAAGTTAGAAATATGATTAATACTTGATGGATGAGAATTGAAACAGGGTCTTGAAATTTTCCTTGGTAATCACATCTGAAGTATCTATTTTCTGCTTCCGTAATATTGACCACCATAGATGACACAATAATTCGTACAGTAGCACTTGTACAAGGTTGTGCCCTAACAATCAGAGTATGGCTGACCACTGTCTGTTGCTAGTTGATCCTGAAGCTTCGATAATTTGTTTTATCCAATTCACCTGGTACCTCTTTTGTTCTTGTAAAATGCAGTCACACTATCTCTAGAAGGCATGACTTCTAACCTTCCCCCTCAAAATGGTCCATTGACTCTAGTCATAGCCATGCAGCACTTTGACTTGCATAGAGCAGATCTGGTCTCACTCTTCACTGGCTGAACAATAACTCCAATCCAGCGGTATTGACAAACATTTCCTTGGTTCTTAAATAATGCAAGGATATTTGGTCTGCTGGTCTGTTTCTCTCCTGAATTAGGCAGCTGGTGTGGTGTTGAGGAAGGAAGAAACGTTCCCCATTTAGTGACATTATTCACTTAATGATGAACACAGATTGGGATTCAAGTCCACTTAGGGTTAGTCATATATGTACTTTTACTAACTTCCTCTCCCTTCAGGATTCAATTTCTCAACATTAATGTGGGAACTACATTTATGTGAAGTGACACTGCCATGGTAGCTTTACCACAATAGGGTCAGCCTTGTAATTTAAAAATATCTCCCAAAATGTGGAGAGATTCTTTTCATTAATTAATTGTTCATGTAGTGCCATATAAATTTGACTTAAAAACGGTGAGGGAAGATGTATAGTCCACAGTTTTGGAATAAAAACACCTTGGCCTAGATTTTCGGATGGCCAGATAATAGTTTTTGAAGCATAGATCAGAGTTGTACGTTGGGATCCTGCAGAATCTCAAGTGAAGAAGAGACATAGCAAACATAAGTTAACTGCTTCGCCGTACACAGATGCTGAGTTCCTCGAATATGCTGTGTTTGTTTCAAATTTCCAGTATCTGCAATATTTTGCTTTTATTCGAGTTTTGGTTTAAGAACCAACCAGCTTGAAGTTCCTGTTTATACATTTATAGTAGCCTGATCAGTATTTTCATAAGATTTGGTTACTGAGGCACTTTGAATTTTCTTTCATAGACAGAAATCATTTCTGGTAACCTGACGTGCATTAAAATCTCTCTTAGATATATTAATCATTCCTGTGCACCGAATTGTGTGGCTGAGGTGGTGACCTTTGAGAAAGGACACAAAATAATCATCAGCTCCAACCGTAGGATTCAAAAAGGAGAGGAGGTGGGTCCATCTCTTCAGCAAACTACATTATTAAGACTGCTTCGCGCTCTACTGTGTATAAACTGACTAATGCTCACCAGAAATAAAATCAAGCCAATGCTGCATTTGTATTAGCTTCTAGAAGTAATGTGTTACTGAGTTAACTGTCATTATCGTTGGTAACCACGAAGAAGCAAGTTCTGATTTATAACTGTAAATTGGCATATAATTTTGTTCAGTGATCAACTGAACCCCTATTTGATAAGCACACATCAAGTCGTTGGTGAAGATAGGTCTTTCAAGCACAAACCATCCAGAGCCCATTGCATAAGACCGTTACATTTAGGGACAGAATCAGGCTGTTTGGCCCAACGAGTCTGCTCTGCCATTTGATCATGGTTGATAGGTTTCTGAAACTCATTCTACTCCCTTCACTCCCTGATTCTTGATTCCCTTACGAATAAGAATCTATCTCAGTTACAACTTCCACTGCCTTTGCAAAATGAGTTCCATTGATTCACCACCCTTTTACTGAAAAAAGTCCTCCTCATTGCAGTTCCAAAAGGTCATACCTTCATTCTGAGGCCATGCCCTTGGGTCCTAGCCTCTCCTACAAACATCTTCTCCACATCTACTCTATGTAGGCCTCGCAGTGTTCTGTACTCCTTGCAAGCTCCCTACAGCAGATCTAACTAACATTTCTTATTAACCGTTCTACTTTTAAATTCTAAATCTGAATTATGTTTCTTTTACCCGTATACCTCTGTCTAATTCTTTTTGATCTGTACATCCTTCCTTACTATGATCTGCCTGTGCTACTTGTAAACAAAACTTTTCATTGTACTTTGGTACGTGACAGTAAATCAATCTATCAATCAGTGAAGGTTTCAGTAAGATTTCCCCTCATCCTTCTGAACTCCATCAAGTACGGACGCAGAGTCCTCAGTTGCTCCCCGTATGACAAGCCCTTCATTCTCGGGATCATTCTTATCAACATCCTCTGGACTCCCTGCAAGGCTAGCATATCCTTCCTTAGATAAGGGCCCTAAAGCTGCTCACAATATACCAAATTCAGTCTGACCAGAATTTATACAGCTTCAGCAGTACATCTCTGATCTTGTATTCTAGCCCGCTTGAAATAAATGCTGACATTGCATTTCTCTTCCGAACTGCCACATGAACCTGCATGTTAACCTTAGGAGAATCCTGAACTAGGATTCCCAAGTTCCTCTGTGTTTGATTTCCAAAGCCTTTCTCCATTTAGAAAATAATCTGTGCCTCTCTTCCTCCTACTAAAGTGTATAACCTTAAGTTTTCCTACATTGTCTTCCATCTGTCACTTCTTTGCCCCTTTCCTAGCCTATCCAAGCCCTTCTACAGCTCCCTACTACCTCAACACTCCCTGACCACCCCCCTCACCAATCTTTGTGTCAAAGATAGATTCTGTTACAGTCTTGCCACCCTGCTGACTTCCCTAAAATTAAACATTGTCCATTTTCTCTCATTATTTTAACTCTGGGGTAACCTAGTTTTAATGTCAGTTATCTCCTATCTAAAATATGAGTTCCTTCAGCATTAAAATTAAATCAACTGGAATACATTGGCTTGAGAGGGAAAACAGTCACTGTTAAAATTTCTTGATGTGGCTACTTGCTATCTCTAACATATCGTTACGCTCTTTTGTTTCCCCTGTTCGTCCCTTACTGAGGAGCAGAATTTCAGTCTCGGTGTGTATTGTCTTAGATTTTGCCAGTTTAGAATTGATTAGTCATTCTTAGCTTCTGTAATTATTTGAATACTTTCAGATTTATGATTGAATTTCATGTTCAATTTGAGAAAGAAGACTAGGTCAAAGAAACTTACTTTTAATCTTAAGGCCATTTACAGTTAGCTAAAGCAAACAAGCATTTATTTTGTTAGGTAATGGAGAATCAGTGGCAGATATGTAAGGAGATACTTCAGAATGCATAGATATATTCTAATGAGGGAGAGAAATTCCAAGGAAAGGACCCACCATCTCAGGCTAACTAAAAAAGATATTGATTGTACCAAACTTAAAAGAAAAAGCTTTCAATTGCACAAAGGACGATATGTCAGAAAAATAAGCAGAATTCTAACAGCAATAAAGAATGACTAAAAGATTAAGAAGAGAAAAAATACAGAATGAGAAAAATCTACCTAGAAAAGTGAAAACAATACTTTCTATAGATAGTTTTAAAAGGGGTTAACAAAGTAAGGGTTGGTCATATGGAAAGCTTATTGGAATTAATCATGGAAAATAAGATGAAACATTATTCTTCACTGAACAACATAGAAGTCACAAAAAAACTGCAAATCAGCAAATGGAAGGGAAGGAGGAACTCTCAGGAAAAGTATATTCACCAGGAATGTGGCATTGAGTCTATTGTTGGAGCTCTGGGTTGACAAGTCCTCAGGTCCTAATGGATTTGATCCGAGGAGAGTCTTAAAAAATGTGGTTCATGAGATAATTGTGTTCGTTTTAATTTTTCAAAATTCCCTCAATTTGAAGATGATCTGTTCGGGTCGAAAAACAAATATAATTCCTTTATTCACAAAGGGAGGGAGACCAAAAGCAGCAAACTACAGGCAAGTTAACATCTGCCCAAGAGAAGATGTTAGAAGCTATTATTAATGACATTGTAGCAGGACATTTAGAAAAGATCAGTGGAATTGAGCAGAGTTAATATGGCTTTGTGGAAGGAAAATCATGTTTAAGCAGTTTATTAGATTTCTTTGAGGATGTGGAGCATGATGGTTCAGTGCACCAGGGACCTGGGTTTGATTCCAACCTCGGGCAACTGTCTTTGTGGAGTTTGCAAATTCTCCCCATGTCTGCGTTGGTTTCTTCTCACAGTCTAAAATGTGCAAGCTCGGTGGATTAGCCATGCTAAATTGCCCATAGTGTCCAGGGATGTGTAGGTTAGGTGCATTAGCAACTGGAAATGCAGGGTTACAGGGATAGGGAGGGGTTGAGTCTGGGTTGGACTCTCTTTGGAGGGTCATTGTGGACTTGTTGGGCTGAATGGTCTGTTGAAACAAAAGTGACATGTGCCGTGGGTAAAGGAGAGTCAATGGATAGTATGATGTATTTAGATTTCCAGAAGATATTTGTTTCGGAGCCACATCAAAAGTTATTGTAGAAAGTAAAAGCTCATGGTGTAAAGGGTAACACGTTGGCATGGATAGAAGATTATCTGGCAGAAAGCAAAGTAGGCATATATGGGCCATTTTCTGTATGGCAAGTTCTGATGAATGGTGTGCCACAGAGACCAGTGTTGGGTCCTCATCCTTCACAAATTGCAAAAAAGATTTGTATGAGGGTCTGAAGGTGTGTTGCTAAATTTAGTGATGATATGAAGTTGGTTAGGAAAGGAAGTTGTGAAGAGAACATAAGGGGGCTACAAAGGGAAAGATTCACTGAGTGAGCAAAGACCAGGTAAATGGAATATAATGTGGGAAATGTGAAATCCTCAATTTTGGCAGGAAAAATAAAAAGCAGCATATTATCTAAATGGTGAGAGATTGCAGAGCTCTGATGCAGAGGGATCTGAATGTCCTAATGCATGACTTGCAAAAGGTTAGTTCAGATGCATCAAATAATTAGGAACATTTATAGAGTATTATCATTTATTGTGAGGGGAATTGAATAGGGAGGTTATGTTTCTCAGTTACACAGGGAACTGGTGATACCACATCTAGAGTTCTTAGTATAGCATTGTCTCGTTATTTCAGGAAGGATGTACAGGGGGTTCTGCTATAATGCGATTGTTGTGTTCCAGTGCAACATTGCATTATAGAAAATTGCACTATATAGATAATGGGGTCTATGGGAAAAGTGGGATTAGGGGCAGAAAGGACACATCTTCCAGAATTCTTCCTCTACTGTGTAGCTTCAATCTTGTAGCTGCAGTCATAATGACAGTTTGTCAGACTGGTGATGCTCCAAAGAGGAGCTTCATTTACAAATCTGACCTTACACTTGCAATGAAGTGACAGCTGGGCTTTAAATAGAGTTTCTGCCGCTGGAAATCCCAGCAATGGTCAGTACAGCATGATTGTGCGAATATGTTCCAAAAGAGGTGAGCAGTGCAAAATTGTACGAGATAGAGCTCACGGCCAGCAACCCTCCATGAAACTCCCCCGAAATTGACACGTTGGCAATTTTCAGTAAAATTCCCTCCTCCATTTAAATGCTGATTGGACCTGATATTCATTCCATCAGCACAGACTTCTGGATAGATTTTCAGATAAGTGAAGCAGAGGAATCTGACCTTTCTATCCTATGTAGCCCATTGGCATTGAAGTTAATTGTAGGATTAAAATGCATTGTAAACCTGAGTAATATTGTACTCAAAGTAGTGCTGGAAAAAAAGCAGGTTGTAACACAGACAAATTTTGGTATAAATGTGTTACATGAGCAAGTTCAAAAATTCTTACATATCTAGGCAAAAATGCTACACACAAAGGTGCATGTTTTTACACTCATTTTAAACTATTCATTTTTTTTTACTTGTATCATTAATTTAGCATCAGAGTCAATTCTTCTATTTAAATAAGCTGCATTTTTAAATAATACTAATGCATTTAATGTGTTCAGCATAAACTGTTCAAACTAAGACTTTGCGTATTTTCCCAATAAGACAGTTGTTCTCTGTGTGATTTTATATTTGAGGTTCATGACATACAATCCGTACTCGATGGAATTGTGTTACAGCCAACACAAGTTCATGTTTTACAAATACCGTTCCCTTAGTCATCAATCGCATTAAAGCCAATTCGCGTTGCCAGAACACGTTACAGGAGAACCCCCTGTAAATGCATTAGAAGTAGTTCAGTGAAGTTTTACTGAACTAATATCTGAACAAGAAGTTGGGTTGTCTTCGGAGAACTGTTTGAACAGGGTCAACTTGTAGCTGCTGGAGTTAGAGTAAAGAGTAATAGACTTGTTTGAGACATATAAGATCCTGAGGGGTTTTGACAGGAAGGATATGGAGAGGAAGTTGTGGGTGAATCTAGAACCAGGGGGTCAGATGTTTAAAAAAAGCGGGCCACCACCTTCCATCAGAGGAGAAATTTCTTCCTCCTAAGGGGGTCGTGGGTGTTTAACTCTCTTCCAGAGAAGATGGTAAAGAAAAACAGAGTCTCTGCAGGGTATGTAGAAGCCATTCAGCCCGTCAAGTCTGTGCCAACCCTCCGAAGTGTATGTCACCCATACCGAGCCCCCCACCCTATCCCCATAACCCCGCATTTACTGTGGCTAACCCACCAAGCCTACACACTACAGACAATTGTCCATGGCCAATCTATCCAACCTCTACATCTTTGGACTCTGGAGGAGACTGGAGCATCCAGAAAAAACCCACACAGACACCGAGAGAATGTGTTAACTCCACATAGATAGTCGCCTAAGACTGGAATCATAACTGGATCTCTGTTGCTGTGAGGCAGCCACCCAAAGCGACGTGGTGAATGCAGTCTTTTAATCCTTTTTAAGGCAGAGCTGGATAACTTATTCTTATCAAGAATTCATTAGGATTAGGCAGAAATGTGGAGTGATGAATCAGCCATGATCTTATTGATTGTCAGAGCAGGCTTAACAGGCTGAGTCGTGTACTCCTGCTCCTTTTAATAGTTTGTTCATAGGTAACGTATGTCAATGGACTCATAATCCAGAGCTCCGGTCTGATGTGGTGCCTGAGTTCAAATCTCACCATGGTAGCTGGGGAATTTATTTTAAATTAGTTAACATCTGGAATAAAAGGTTTAAAATGCCGTAAGTATTAATGCATAGTATGACCTACAAGAACAGAACAAATCAATTGTCAACAAATCAACTGCTCTCCAAACAGTTTTCATTTATTACAATGTTTTGCTTACTATGAATGAGATAGCTTTCAATCTCATTCGACACTGTATTACTTCCAGCCATGAATACTTATGTAAAGAGAGAATGTGGCTAAAGTTTTCATTTTGCACTCCTCGTGGTAAACTGCACACATTTTTCTGCAGTGGTGTAAATTGTTGTTACTGTTTGACGTTTGACGTTCCTGTAATTGTCCTGATAAAGTGGAATCTGAAAAAGTTCAAAAAGACCTCTTTATTTTCAGTAGTACTTAAACTCTGCTCAACTTTCATACTCCTTAATTTTTTTCTGTGTGGAACATTGAATTTTAGAAAAGCATTTGACATATTATATTGAAAATGTTGCCCATATCATTGTAGTTTCTGCGTTCTTAAAACAAAAAATCTGACTGGAGTCATCTGTTAAGACTTTGGTGTTATCAATTTGTAATCCATGTTATCAATTTGTTCATGATACGTTTTTGTTGAAATAATGGGAATAACATATAGCACAACATTGTGAACATTACTTAAGACGATCCCAGTTCACTCCCATGTTTTTGAATGGATCATTTTAATGGTTTGAGGATAAGTTCCACACTGCCAAAGAAGGATCTAGCGACAACATGAGTTTGTCTGATGATGTCAACTCTGTAAAATGGGTCACTAATTTGCTTGATAGAGGTTCTGGTTTGAATGTAACAGGTTATGCACTGTGGCTCCAAGTTGCTGATTGCAAAGCATGTTGTGCGAGTGCCAAACTCGTGAGTCACCAGCCTGACTGAGGTCACACGACACAATTCTGGGGTCG
>JAHRHZ010000034.1:9218554-9268554 GCA_024137785.1 Ginglymostoma cirratum | reverse complement strand
TCCTAGATTTAAGTAAGGTTGCTGGAGTGCAGGGGACTTTAATGAGATTACATGAAAGCATACCATGACTGATAAATTTGTCCAGTGTCTCAATTTCAACACATTGAAACTGGCTTCTTATTGAAAGTTTCTGTTTGCTACTTAAATTAACTTCCCAGCTTAATTGCAGTAAGGATTGGTTGTTGGAATGGTGTTATTGTCGTAAGTGGTGGAATTAAAAGTTTAATGATAATGAAATTGTTGTCAATTGTGAAAATCCATCTGGTTCAGTAATGTCCCATTTTTTTGTTCACCCGTGGGACAAGGGCATCACTGGCTGAGCCAGCATTTGTTGTCAGCCCATTTGCTGTTGGTAGCCCCGCTTTGTCTTTAGGGAGAAAATTCCAAGATATTGACCCAGTGACGGTGAAGGAACATCGATATGTTTCCAAGTCAGGATGGTAAGTGGCTTGGAGGGGACCCTGCAGGTGGTGATGTATCTGCTAGCCTTGGCCTTCTAAATGGAAGTGGTTGTGGGCTTGGAAGATGCTGTCTAAGCATCTGCTACAGAGTGTTGGTGGTGGAGGAGGGAGTGAATACTTGAGTGTTGTTGGTGCTCCACCCATCCACGCAAGTTGGGAAGTATTCCACACACTCCTAACTTGTGCCTTGAATAGGCTTTGGAGAGTTTGGAGGTGAGTTACTTGCTGCAGCATTGTTAACCTCTGACCTGCTGTTGTAGCCACTATGTTAAATAGTGAGTCCAGTTCAGTTTCTTGTCAGTGGTAACCCCCCGGATTTGCTCATGGATGATTCAGTGAATGTCAAGAGGTGATGGTTGTTTTGGTGCTTATTGCTGATAGTCATTGCCTGGACTTTGTGACAAAAGATTGTTACTTGCTACTTTTGAGCCCAAGCCTGGATATTGTCCGGGTCTTGCTGCATTTGGGTATGGACAGTATCTGAAGTGTCATGAATGGTGCTGAACACTGTGCAATCATCGGCGAACATTCCAACTTCTGACCTTATGAGAGAGGGAAGACCTTTAATGAAGTAGCTGAAAATAGTTGTGCCAAGGGAATTCCTGCACAGATGTCCTGGAGCTGAAATGACTGACCTCCAACTCCAACTCCAACCAGAGTTGTGTTTGCCCCTAATTTTCTTTGTTTGAGTTGTGCTGGGGCTCCTTGATGCCACTCTCTTGTTCAAATGTGGCCTTCATGTCCAGGGCTGTCACTCTCTCCTCACGCCTGGAATTCACCTCTTTTGTTCGCATTTGAACCAAAGCTGTAATGAGTCAGGAACTGAGTGGCCCTAAAGGAACCCAAACTGGCTGTTAGTGAGTAGGTTATTTCTGAGCAGGTGCTGCTTGATAGCGCAGTTGATGATTCCATCACTTTACTGATCAAAAGTAGACTCATGGGACAGTAATTGGCCTGGTTGGATTTGCTCCACTTCTTGTGTACGGGACATGCCTGGGCAATTTTCCATATTGTGTAGATGTTGGTATTGTAGCTGTACTGGCACAGCTTGGCAAGAGGGAGCAGCAAGTTCTGGAGCACATCTTTAATATTACTGAAATGTTGTAAACGCCCCATAGCCTTGGGGCAGTTTCCAGTACCTCCAGTCATTTCTTGATGTCATGTGGAGTGAATCAACTTGATTGCAGACAAGCAACTGTGATGCCAGGGTCCACTGGTGGAAGCCAAGATGGATAATCCATTCAGCACTTGGAATGCTTCAGCCTTATATTTTATACTTCAGTGTTGGACTCTTAGACCATTGACGATGGGGATATTTGTGCAGCGTCTGTCTCCATTGAGATAGCAAGGTGTAGAGCTGGATGAACACAGCAGGCCAAGCAGCATCAGAGGAGCAGAAAGGGTGACGTTTCGGGCGCAGACCCTTCTTCAGAAAAGCCATTTCTGAAAAAGAGTCTAGGCCCGAAATGTCACCCTTCCTGCTCCTCTGATGCTGCTTGGCCTGCTGTGTTCATCCAGCTCTACACCTTGTTATCTCAGATTCTCCAGCATCAAGCAGTTCCTACTATCTCTGTCTCCATTGAGTTGTTTAATTGTCCACCACCATTCACGACTAGATAAGGCAGAATTGCAGAACTTAGATCTGATCTGTTGGTCACAGGATTGCTTAGTTGTATCACTTGCTGCTTGGCATGCAAGTAATTCTGTTTGGTAGCTTCACCAGGTTGATATATCATTGTTTGCCTGGTGCTACCCTTGACATGTTCTCTTGAGTTCGCTATTAAAACAAAGTTGATTTTGATGGTGATAGGAGAGGTGCTAGATCATGAGGTTGCAGATTGTGTTGTAGCATGATTCTGCTGCTGCTGATGGACATCTATGAGGCACTGTGGGTCAGTCTTAAGTAACTAGATCAGGTTTTAAGGCTGTCCCATTTAGTGCGGTGATAGTGCCATACAGCACAACGGAGGGCATTCTCAATGTAATGGCAGGACTTTGACTCCACAAGGACTGTGCAGTGGTCGCTCTTATTGATTACTTAACATGGCGGATTGGTAAGAATGAGGTCAAGTTGTTCTTTTGCCCTCTTAGTTCCCACAGACCCAGTCTAGCAGCTAGGTTCTTTAGGACCCAACCAGTTCCATCAGTAACGCCGTTGCCAAGCCACTCCTGGTGATGGACATTTGAAGTCTGCACCCAGAGTCCATTTTGCACCTTTACTACCCTCAGTGTTTCCTTCAAGTGTCATTCAACATGGACAAGTACTGATTGCACTTGACTCCTTCAGCTGATCAATCAGCAGGAGGTTTCCTTGCCTGTCTAACCTGAAGCTATGAGACTTTATGGAGTCTGGAGTCCAAAGTCAATGTAAGGACATCAGGTCAACTTCCTTCTGAGTGTATACCACTGTGCTTTCACCTGCCCTCAATCTGTCCTGCTAGGTTCAAGGTGCGAAGGGGCAAGTTTAAAAGAGATGTGTGAGGCAAGTTTTTCACATATAGGGTGATGAGTGCCTGGAACACACTGCCAGAGGAGGTAGTGGAAGTAGACACAATAGCATCTTTCAGGAAGCACCTGGATGAATAAATGAATAGGAATGGAATAAAGGAATATGGATCCAGTAAGTGAAGACAGTTTTAGTATGAGAGATAAAAGGTACTGCAGATGCTGGAGAATCCGAGATAACAAGGTGTGGAGCTGGATGAACACAGCAGGCCCAGCAGCATCATAGGAGCAGGAAAGCTTGACGTTTCGGGCCTAGACCCTCCTTCAGAAATGGGGGAGGGGAAGAGGGTTCTGAAATAAATAGGGAGAGAGGGAGAGGCGGATAGAGGAGAGGATAGGTGGAGAAGAGGCAGACAAGTTGAAGAGGTGGGGATGGAGCCAGTAAAGGTGGGGGTAGGTGGGGGCGTAGGGAGGAGAATCCCCCAACTGCATTCCAAAACCAGCCCAGCTCATCTCTGCCTCCCTAACCTGTCCTTCCTCTCACCTATCCCCTCCTCCCACCTCAAGCCCCACCCCCATCTCCTATCTACTAACCTCATCCCGCCCCCTTGACCTGTCCGTCCTCCCTGGACTGACCTATCTCCTCCCATTCGACTTGTCTGCCTCTTCTCCACCTATCCTCTCCTCTATCCGCCTCCCCCTCTCTCCCTATTTATTTCAGAACCCTCTTCCCCTCCCCCATTTCTGATGAAGGGTCTAGGCCCGAAACGTCAAGCTTTCCTGCTCCTATGATGCTGCTTGGCCTGCTGTGTTCACCCAGCCCCACACCTTGTTATCACAGTTTTAGTATGGAAGGGCAAAATATGTTGGCACAGGCTCGGAGGGCCAAAGGGCCTGTTACTGTGCAGTTTTGTTTTTTGTGTAGCCAAGAATAGTCAGGGTGTGCAAAACATCGTAAGGTATGATTCCATGAGTATGTCTACACCAGGCTGTTGCTCCACTAGCCTGAGAGACCGTGCTTCCAACTTTGGCATTGGCCCTAGCTGTTAGTAAAAAGAACTTTTCAGGGTTGGCAGGGCTGTTTTTACCAATTTTCAAGGACATAAAACTGCCATTCCTACCTGATCTGACATACATGTGACTCCAAATCCGCAATAATGTGATTAACTCCTCTGCTCTCTGAAATGGCCTTACATTCTACTCTGTTTTGACTTTGTAGTGGTTTGATACAAGGAATTGAAACAACTCGGACCATCTATCATCAACCTATGCCTGAAATAATAATGACAAAATCAGCCCTGTCCAACCCGCAAAGTCCTCTTTGCTAGCGTCTCAAGGCTAGTGCCAAATTTGGAGAACTGTCTCATAGATACTAGTCAGGCAACAACCATACTCAGCATATCATCCTTAACAGGTAGTGCCCTAGCCGCCACCACGGCCACGATTCCTGTCTCCTATTTGTTTTGGCCCATTGGCGGTACTGAACCCAGCAAAGGTGACCGCACAATGGTACATATTTTGTTGGCTGTTGTCCTCAACATCATGAAGTCTCATGGCATCTGGTCAAACATGGGCAAGGAACCAACCAGCAGATTACGACCTATCACCAGCTATTAGTTCAAGTACCTGATTTTGCTATGTTGTACTGCACTTGGAAGCACTGAGGGTAACAATAGTGCTCGTCAGGGGATGCTTGGCAGCACCATTACTGACTGAACTGGTCATCCTAAAAGATATAGCTGTACCTGCTAGCTTGGGTTTGTAGCCAGTGAAGGGACCAACAAAACGGAGAAACATACTTGAACTCATCCTCACCAAAATGCCTACCACAAATACATTGGTCCGTGACAGTGTCAATATCAGTGACCTCTGCGTGATTGTTGTGAAAACCCTGATTTGTGTTGTGTGGTGCTACCACCATGCCAAGTGGGATTTACTTTGAACAGATCTAGCAACTCAGATAGGGTACCTATGAGATACTATGGGCCATCAGAATTGTACTCCAACACAATCCCCCAACCTCATGGCCTGGCATGTTCACCCACTCTAATTTTACCATCTAGCTGAGAAATCAGAGAGAATCGACCCTAGTTCAATGAGTAGTGTGGGAGGGTATGATGGGAACAGCATGCAGCATACCTGGAAATGTGGTTTCAAGTTAGTGAAACTATAACATGGGACTACTTGCATATAAAACGGCATAAGCAAGAAATGACAGCTAAATGATTCCAGAAAATGGAGCAGATGGAGGTTTGCAATCTTGTCACTTATAGTTGTGAATGTTGGTCCACAATTAATTTTCTGGAGTAGTGAGCTCCATAAATATTTCTGTCATCAGTGGTAGGGAAACAGTGCAAATTTAATCCCAGTGTTAATTTGAGTAAACTTGTACATTTCAGTCAAAATTTTATCATAGTGATCTGCAATTTTGAAAAATATATGAATAATTCACGATCTGTAAATTCAGGAATGGTTTTTCATGATCAATAACTGAAATATAACTGAAATCCTTGGCACATTTGTGTCAGGGAGTGGGGACAAGGATTTTGATTCACAGCTTTCATTGGAATATTGATGCTCAGCAATTTTGAAGTGTGTGTATGAAAGGATTTTCAAGAGAAATATGTAAGATGTTTTCAAGGTTTGTGCCATAAATAAAAATGTGTTCCCATCATGCTCGTCGCAAGAACATTCCATTGCCAATTTTTATCTTTTTGCTACTGTTTCTTTGTTTAATTTATATGTATTTACAATAAAGTACAAGTATTAGACACTGTAGGGGCTTTAAAATTTTCCACAATCCAATCAGTTAAATCTTCAGAAACAGATGTAGATGTAAGATAGTTGTTCTTTTCTGCTGTCTGAAACCAATGGGAACTTCCCATTCACAATTGGGTTTTGCTTTGGACCTCCATGCTGCATGCTCGTGGCTGCATAGGAATTTATAAACACCGTATTAACTGCATAATGGCCATAGGCTTGAAAAGGTCACTTACTTTGCTTTTAAGACCATAAGTCATAGAAGCAGAAAGCCATTCAGCCCATTGGGTCTGCCCATTCAGTGAGATCATGGCTAATCTGATAATTCTCAATGCCACTTTCCTGACTTTTCCCCATAAAAATCTAACTCAGCCTTGAATGTAACATCCCAAACTGAACAGCCCTCTGTAGTAAGGAATTCCAAATTCACTACCCCCAAAAGAAGAAATTCCTCCTCTTCCCTGTCTTAATGACTAGACTAGGCTTTTCCATAAAACAACCTTTCCACATCTGCCCTGTCAAGACTTATCAGCCTTTAGACCTATTAGTTTCCCTTGCACTTTCGCCTGATAGTTGTTGTCTTTATTTCACCTGCTCCTTTCACCGATTGATTATTTAGTAATTTTAGGACGTTATTAGTGTCTTCTACTGCGAAGACTGATGCCAAGTATTAATTCTACTCCCCTGTCAATTCCTGGTTCCCCATTATTATTTCCCCAGTCTTATTCTCTAAGAGGCTTATGTTCACTTTAGCCCCTCTCTTTATAGAAGCTCTTAAGTTTCCTCTTAAGAGTTTATTTGCTCCTCCTATCATTTCTTTGGTCACCTCTAATTGCTTTTTAAAACTTTTCCCAATTCCCTGGCTTATCACTCGTCTTTGCCACATTGCATTTTTTTTCTTTCAATATGATGTCATCCTTAACTTCCCTGATTAACCATAGTTGGCTTATTCTCTTCCTGGAATCTTCCATACTGAAATATATATTTGCTGTAAATGATAATACTTTATCTAGTCCATTCTTGTAAATAAAGGAATAAAAAAAATGATTATCATATAATGACTTTTCTTTTGCTAAATGTAACGTGGCAAGTGTTGAACATGGAAGAGTACTGATTCATCAGCTGAGGGAGGATGGTGCCCGGTAATCAGCAACTCGTTTTGTTGCCCATGTTTGACCTGAAGCCATGAGACTTCATGGGGTCTAAAGTAAATGTTAAAGATTCCCAGGCCAACACGTACATTGTATACCACTGCAGCACCACCTCTGCTAGGTCTGCCCTGCCACTGGAATAGGGTATGTCCAGGACGTTTGTCTTTAAGAATCAGAGAGAATCCATATAGTGTGGAAACAGGCCCTTCGGCCCAACAAGTCCACACCAACCCTGGAAGCATCCCACGCAGACCCCATCCCCTATAACCCATCTAAGCTACACATCCCTGAACACTATGGGCAATTTAGCATGGTCAATCCACCTAACCTGCACATCTTTGGACTGTGGGAGGAAACCCACGCAGACATGGGGAGAATGTGCAAACTCCACACAGATGGTCACCCGAGACTGGAATTGAAGCCGGGTCCCTGGCACTGTGAGGCAGCAGTGCTAACCACTGAACCACCATGCTGCCCCAAAGTAAGGTAAGGTACATAAGGTATGATTCTGTGAATATGAACATGTTATGCTGTTGCTTGATTAGTCTGAGACAGAGCTCTCCCAATTTTGCCACTAGCCCCCAGATGTTAGAAAGGAGGACTTCCAGTGTTGACAGGGCAGTTTGTGTTATTTGGTTTCTAGTGCCTAGGTCAATGTCAGGCTGTCCATCCAGTTTCACTTCTTTATTGAGACTTCATAGCAATTGATCCAATTGTGAGTGGTTTCCTTTAGCCATTTTAGAGGCCAGTTCAGAGTCAACCATATTGCTGAGAGTCTGGAGTCATATGTAGGCCAGACAAGGTGAGGATTCCTTCCCTGAAGGACATCAGTAAGCCAGATAAATTTTATTTTCTGACAATTGGCAGTGGTTTCATTGTCTTAATTCCAAGTATTTATTGAATTAATATTCCATCATCTGTTATGGCACAATTCAAACCCAGGTCCCAAGAACATTGACTGAGTTTCAGCATTAATAGTCTAGTGAAAATACCATTAAACGATCGCCCTCCCTAGGGGTTAGTATTGGTACACATGCTTTTCCTGATGTATATTGAATGATCTGGATCTTGGTGTGCATGGATCATTTCAAAGTTTGAACATGACTTGGAACGTGGAAGAATTGTTAGCTGATAGGGAGAAGTTGTTCTTAACTCGTAAAAGGAACAAGAATGAGATGGTATCAATTTAAAGTGATGTGCAATAGAGCAAGGGTGATGTGAGAAAGGATACTTTCACAAAGCAAGAAGTTAGGGTATAGATTGCACCACTTGAAAATGAGGTGGAGGCAGGTTCAATTGAGACATTCAAGCAGTATTGGGTGATTTCTTTTTAAGATTTGAAATAGTGTTCAATAGAATGGGATAAAGGCAGGAGACTGGTACTAGATAATGAAATCATTTGAGGAGCTGGTGCAGGCACGATGGACAAAATGGCCACCTCCTGCCTGTAACAATTCTGAGATTCTTCACTTAAAGGGAGGTGAATCTTTTGCGTTTCCACAGTCCTCTTGGATGGAGAATTCCAGTCACTTACAGGTTTTAAGACCAAAATTGATAAATTTCTGGATACTAATGAAGGAAAATGAGGATACTGTGGCTAAAAATGGTGTACAAGTAGAAGAGCAGTCAATCATTAGGCCTACACCTGCTCCTATTTCCTATGGTGCAATGTTCAAGTGTTACCAGTGGGATATAATTGAAACAAACTTTTCTTTTAAGTCGTCTGAAAACTCTCAGCTCAACTTGTTGGCTTTTATTTGGACAAAATTAGGGAGTTCACACTTAGGGAATCATGCGCTATTATCCATCCTTTTGATGCATGGCATTTACTGTCAATGCACATAATGTGTCCTATCTTCCTTTTCAAATGTCCTGTATTTCACTCTTGTCTCTTGAGATTCAATAACATTTGCTATAAATTTTGTTAAAAGAATGCAACCAATGTTAATCTACACATTAAAAATATGGCACACTCTTCGATAATCAGGTATATAGCAGCAAAACATAAAATTCAACTTTGGATGCATCTAGTTAATTACTTTAACACGTATCTTGGCTGAACAAACCTTGCAGTGATGTAGCAGTAAATGCAAAACAAATAGGGATCTTGATCATTGAAATTACTTCAATGGCTTATCCACTTTCCAATGAGCTTCTGTAAAAGTTCATTATTGGAATAAGTTATTTTGATAGAGGACTTGACTGATGAGGACATATTTGCATGGTAATTTCGCTTAGTAAAATGCATCAAGACACAGTGCAATTAATAAACATTTCCCTTTGCTACCATGGCAGAACGACGTCAGGATCACAGCACCCAGCAGGAATGGGTGGGCCCTCTTGAGACAAGTCCAGTACTGGGGAGGCCATGGGATACTGACAATGTTGTAAGACTAGAATTCAACACCCTAGCCTGATGTTCTGGGACATGGGTTCTAATCCCATCATACTAAATTGTGAAATTTGAATTCAACAAAAAAAACCTGGAATAGCAATATAGCTTACAGTTATCTATGTAAAATTTTCATTTTCATTAAAAATAAACCCTTCTGGTTCACTCATGTTCTTTAGGGAAGGAAATTTCCCATCCTCGCCTACTCTGGCCTACGTTAAACTCCTGACCACAACATTGTCTTGGGTTCTGGAGAGTCATCTCAAACTCAAAATATTAACTTGTTTCTCTCTCCACAGATGCTGTCAAGTCTCTCCATCACTTTGTTTTTTATTCTACAGCAATGTGGCTGACTCTTAACTGTCCTCTGAGCATTTAGAGGTGGGAAATAAATGCTGGCCTAGCCAGTAACGCCCACATATCAAGAATAAATATTTTAAAAGTCCACAAACCCTGGACCAAATGGGCTACAGCTGGAAGGTTAGGAGAATCTTGTGAAAAGTTGAGCAAGGCCTTTTTCAATGTCTTTAGCAATGAGTTCCAGATGTCAAGACGAAATTCTCACTAATGAGCCAGTAGGACTATGGTAATCTTACTTTTGAACAGACAGCACTGATGAGAAGTGAACGAGGAAAATTCTGGGAGAAGTTGGCTCGGTCATCAGGACTGAGAAAGGAATCGCGGGCAAAGGCTTGGCTACTCAGCAACCAGGTTTGTAGATTGAGTGAGTTGTGCCTGGAGAGAAAGATAAGGTACATACTTTTTGCAGTTGTAATCTGCTATGAGTAGAAAGTGGGAGTAAGATCTGAGTTTGGTGACTAGTGGGTAAGGTTTTGTAATCAGTTTCTGGTTTGTTCACTGGCAGGAGAATTTGACCCTGTCAAATGTACTTCCTGCAATAGTGGAAAATCAGGGACACCAGTATCCATGGTGACTGCAGATACTGGAAGTGTGTTCACCTACGGCTCCTGGCTTACGGCATGAAGCACGTGGACCTTTGGATTGATTCACAATGGAGCATTCGTGAGGCTGAAAAAGTTATGGGTAGCACATTTAGTGAGCTGGTCACATCACCAGTAAGGGAGGAGAGTTGGGTGACCGCCAGGAAGATCAGAAGGCTTGGGCAGACAGTACAGAAATGTGACCATTTCCCCCTCAAATAGGTATCCCTTCTGGATACTACTGAGGGGGAATGGCGTCTCGGGGAAAAGTATCAGTAACAGCCAGATCAGTGACACCAGTACTGGCACCATTGTACAGCAGGGAAGGTCGAAGTGTAGGTGCGTGGTAGTGATAGGGGACTCTATAGTCAAGGGCACAGATAGGTATTTCCGTAGCTGCAAATGAGATTCCAAGATGGTGTGTTGCCTCCCTGGTGCCAGGGTCAAGAATGCTCCTGATTGGGCTTAGGGTATTCTGAAGGAGGAGGGTCAGCAGCCAGAGGTTGTGGTCCATATTGGTACTAACAACATAGGCAGAAAGAGAGATGAGGTCTCGCAAAGAGTGTTCAAGGAGTTAGACAGGAAGTTGAAAAGCAAGACTGCTGGGCTGTAACCTTGGGATTCCTTCCTATGCCACATGCCAGTGGAGTTAGAAATCAGAAGATAGTACAGTTAAAGATGTGGCTAAAGAGCTGGTGGTACAAGGGAGGGCTTCAGGTATATGGATCATTGGGATGTCTGCTGGGGTAGGTAGGACCTGTACAAGAAGGACGAGTTGCACCTAAACTGGAGGAGCACCAGGATCCTGGTAGGGAGATTTACTAGTGCCACTGGGAGGGTATAAACTAGTATGGCAGCAGGCAGGAACCAGAACAATAGATCAGCAAGTAAAATGACCAAAGAGGAGTCTGAGCTAAAGCCAGTAAGATTAGGAGGAAGCTTAAACAGGGAGAGGCTACTGAATACAGCAGCATTGGTGGTCTGAGATGTATTAGGTTTAATGCAAGGGATATGACAGATAAGGCAAATAAACTTAAGAGCTTGCACTGATACATATTACTACAATATCGTAGCTATTACAGAAAGTTTATCCATTCTGTCCATGTCTCTCATAATTTTGCAGTCAGGGTCTTTTTCAGAGCGTAGAAGTGTCAATTATAAGGGGACATAGTTTTAAAGTAAAAGCGGATTAGTTTAAAGAAGATGTGAGAGGCAATTTTTTTACACAAGGGAAAAGTGACTGGAATGCACTGTTAGAGGAAATGGAGGAGCTGGATACAAAGCAATGTTTTAAGAGGTATCTTGATAGATAGGGGAAGTGATTTATTGTATTATCACTGGACTGTTAATCCACAGACCCAGATAATGTTCTGGGGACCTGGGTTCAAATCCCGCCTCGGCAGATGGTGGAATTTGAATTCAATAAAATATCTGGAATTAAGAACCTAATGATGACCATGAATCCATTGTCAGTTGTCGGAAAAACCCATCTGGTTCACTAGTGTCCTTTAGGGAAGAAAACTGCCATCCTTACCTGGTCTGGCCTACATGTGGCTCCAAACCCATAGCAATATGGCTGACTCTTAACTGCCCTCTGGGCAATCAGGAATGGGCAATAAATGCTGCCCAACCAGTGATGCCCTCATCCCGGGACTGAATAAAGAAAAAAAAGGCAGGGAATAGAGTAGTATGGGCTGCGTAGAGGCATAAGGTTTTTTCAGTTTAGACAAACAGCATGACCAAATACACCCTATATCCATGGACACTGGCATCTGACCCATGCCAGCCTCTTCACATTGTGACACTTGAGAACACTTTGACTGAACCATGCCACCTGCTGGAGCAGGACCTGCAGATTGCCATCCTGTTTCAGTGGGCATTTAAGTAATAGCTCAACTGAATTCAATTCACTTTTACGTGAATTGCATCTTCCAAGGAGCCACTGGAGACCTGTGTGGCATCTCAATCATCTGCCCATAAATGCGTCAAAACTGATAGATACCATCCGAGCAAAATCTCACTGCTTCATCTTGGAGAGGATTCTGAGAAGTAGTATTTATGATTATTTGGAAAAGCATAGTTTGATTAGAAATAGTCAGCATAGCTGTGATGGGCAGGTCATGCGTCACAAGCCTTATTGAATTCTTTGAGGATGTGACGAAACACATTGAAGGTACAACAGTGGATGCGGTGTATGTGGATTTTAGCAAGGTGTTTGATAAGGTTCCACATGATAGGCCCATTCAGAAAGTAAGGGGGCATGGGATCCAAGGAAATTTGGCTGTCTGGATACAGAATTGGCCGTCCAGTAGAAGACAGTGGGTGGTAGTTGATGGAAAGTAATCAGCCTGGAACTCGGTGACCAGTTGTGTTCCGCAGGGATCTGTTCTGGGACCTCTGCTCTTTGTGATCTTTATAAATGACTTGAATAAGGAAGTGGAAGGGTGGCTTGGTAAGTTTGCCGATGACACGAAGGTTGGTGGAGTTGTGGACAGCGTGGAGGGCGGGTGTAGGTTGCAACGGGACATTAACAGGATGCAGAGCTGGGCAAAGAAGTGGCAGATGGAGTTCAACCCAGAAAAATGTGAAGTGATTCATTTTGGAAGGTCAAATTTGAATGCAGAATACAGGGTTAATGGCAGGATTCTTGGCAGTGTGGAGGAACAGAGGGATCTTGGGGTCCACGTCCACAGATCCCTCAAAGTTGCCACCCAAGTTGATTAGGGTTGTTAAGAAGGCGTACAGTGTGTTGGCTTCCATTGGCAGAGGAACTGAGTTTAAGCCACAAGGTTATGCTGCAACTCTATAAAACCCTGGTTAGACCACACTTGAAATATTGTGTTCCGTTCTGGATGCCTCATTATAGGAAGGATGTGGAAGCTTTAGAGAGGGTGCAGAGGAGATTTACCAGGATGCTGCCTGGACTGGAGGGCAGGTCTTATGAGGAAAGGTTGAGGGAGCTAGGGCTTTTTCTCATTGGACCAAAGAAGAATGAGAGGTGACTTGATAAAGGTGTACAAGATGATGAGGTATAGATACAGTGGATAGGCAGAGACTCTTTCCCAGGGTGGAAATGACTATTATGAGGGAGCATAATTTTAAGGTGATTGGAGGAAGGTATAGGGGAGATATCAGAGGTAGGTTCTTTACACAGAGAGGAGTGGTGGGCGTGTGGAATGCACTGCCAGCAGTGGTAGTGGAGTCAGGTACATTAGGGACGTTTAAGCAACTCTTGGATAGGCACATGGATGATAGTAAAATGTAGGGTATGCAGAGTAGTTTGATCTTAATAGGATAATAGGACAGCACAACATTGTGGGCCAAAGTGCTGTACTGTTCTACGTTCTATGTTCTATGCAACCTCCTGACTGAGGGGAACTGTAGATACAATGCAGTCCATTCTTCATCCAGATGAAGTTTCACTGCTTTGGGCAGTCTGGTATACTCCAGAACATACTATATCATGCTGTGTTCTACACAACTGGAGCAGGTAGTGAGGGAATATGGTGGAGGCTGACAAACTGGGGGAGTGGGAACAATCTTCTGAGAAGGGGGAGGATATGGACGTAGAGGCAAGAACAGCATTTGTGCGTGACAGAGTGCAGCTACTTCTGATGCTACTTGACTGACATCCTGTTTCAGTAGATGAGATCTGGGCACAGTGTTCATTCACTGCCTTTAAATTGTTGGTTTTTGACATGCAAGCAGTTTGTTTCTGTTCCAAGTTGCAAATGCAGCTTGGGTTTGTTTGACTTCTGTTCACTTTTGGGATTAGTAAACAAAAGTGTTTTTTGAGGGTGCCTAATGGTTTCTTTGTTCAGCAGGGGTCCATCACAAACAATGAGAAGATGCTGGGCTACAGTAGACTTTGGAGAGGGAGTTGTAAGATGGAATGTGGCTAAGGACATACAAGCTGTGTACCCTGACAATTAAACAGAATTAGATATAGGGTTGTACAGTTATATGTATAAAGAAGTGGCAGCTGTACCACCTTTGTGGCATGTGAATTGTTGGTTTACACCTGCTGTGCCTACAGGTTGCCAGTGAAGGCCAGCTCTGGGTTCTAGACTGAAAGGCTGGGGTTCAAAGATGGCACCTAGGCCAAGGATGCTGCCAGAAATGACAAGTAGGAAAATTGAGCTAGCATCAGAATAGAGGGATGTGGTAGGTAGTTAATCAGAATAGTTTGGGACGATAGTGTGAGAAACCCTCCACGAAACTTAATGGAAATGATAAGAGTTAGCCCTTGGGGGAGGTTGCCTGTCGACTCATGTGGAACAAGGAGAAAAACTAATCTGCAAGTCTGGAAGAATGGAGCAGGGAGGATGAATACTCATTGGAAAGACCAGAAACTCAAGAAATTGTTGCTGTTGCTAATATGGTGGTGTATAGTTCTAAGACACTTGGTATATTAAGTATATCTCTTCCATCTAGCCAGTTTATTCAATGAGTACCTACTTGAGCCAGGACCAAGAAGGTAGCCAGGTCAATGCATACTCTCGCTTGAGTGATCTCATCTCTCCCACACCAGTGCTGGGTGCAGCAAACTAGGCTGCCTTCCAGCATTTGCAGTCTCTGGGGAACGAAGACAACCTCCATTAGAGTGAATGATTTCTGAAACCTCAACCTATTGGATTATAGGTAAATGTTGGCGTGGAGGAGCTTATGTCACATTGCCACAAAATAGTAGACACAGAACAACATTGCCACGATGACAACCTAGATGGTACAAGTTTAAATACAATTAGACTAGCACCAGTACAAATGATGGCGAAACTGTTGTAAAACCTCGAGAGGCTGATAAGCATGTCCTTTAGATATAGTGAGAAACCCTCCATTCATGGTTGGACTACACTTGCCTTGGGCACTGCAAAAGTATTTTATAGTTAAAAGAACCCTGAAGTAGATCAGCTACTTGTAAAGAAGGTCCAACACCACCTTCTCAGGAAAATGAGGAAAATATGATGATTTCTACCTAGCCACTTTAACCACATCCTGAGAACCAATAAAAAGGATTGTTCACTTTCAGTAAAGAGAGAAAAATCACTACAGTAAACAAGAAAGAATTGACCACAGCCACCTGAAACCATTGGAAGTTACATGTATTCAAATGTTTTCCACTGATAGCAAGCTTTCTAATACTATATCCTCTGAGCTTTAAATGAACTACTAATGGTGATTGAATTTTATATTGTGTCTTTGGGAGAACATTACAAAGTGCTTTTCCAGAGAATAATCCACCGAAATTGGCATCCTGCTAAAGAAGGCAATAATATGATGGTAACTAAAAGATTGGCCAAATAAGTAAATTTTAAGAAATGTCCTTAAGAAGAAGCGAAGATACAGAGAGAAGGCAATTCCAGATTTTAGGGTCTGGGTGAGCAGTGACTTGATTGAAGTGAATCAGATTCTGAATGATCTTAGACAAGCCAAGCAATGGGAAGGATTTCTTGTGGGCGAGTCCACAAATAAAGGCCTTTATTTTTACAATTAGGGAGCGCCCTTTAGGACAGAGAAGAGATTTTTTTTTAACTCTCAGAAGTTTGTGCAACTTTGGAACTCTCTACCTCAGAAGATGGCTGAAATGGGATCGCTGAATTTTTTTAAACTGGAGTTAGATAAATTCTTCTTAGGCAAAGGAATCAAAAGTCAATCAGGAATAGTTGGAAATGTGGAATCAATATACAACTAGCTCTGCCATAATTTTCATGAATGATGTAGCAGGCTTGAGAGGTGAAATGGCCTACTCCTCCTCCTATTTTGTATGTGCCATAGTACAGCCACCAAAAGAGAACAAAGTTGAAGAAGAGCAGAGTTCTTGGAGGTCTGTAAGGCCAATTAGCAATTTGAATATAACAATGTGGCAATGTAACCATGGAGAGTAAAAGTGGAAAGGTAGAAGGGAGACATGCAAGGAGATGGCTGCTATTAGACAGAAGACTCTATCGACATCCCTGGAGTAATGAGTAACTTTGGAAGAAGGGAGTAAGGCAACATGATGCTTGATGTAATTCAGCAAAATCTCATGATGATGGCTAAACCAGCTGGGAGCTGCATGCATCTGGCACTGCACTCCATAAATGTAAGGCAGTGAGCACTGAGAGGCATACCAGTTTCGGAAGGAGTAAGCAATTAATTTACTGGGATGGAGCTGAGGAGACCAGATTGAAAGAGCAATAAGATTGAACAGATCAATTGTTGCCAAAGTACCCTGGAGAACAGAGGGCTAAAGAAAGTTGTTTGGGAGCTCCAAAGTTCTGTTTCATGTGGCTTAGAGGAGAGTTGTTTCCAAAGGCTGACACAAGGAATGAAAGTGATGAGGAATACAAGGAAGCAAAAGAGAGAGCCTTGCTGGTGGTTGAGCCAATGGGAGTAGAGAATGTGGTGTCAGGATTTGAGGGATTGGCTGTCAATAAGCTTAGAAGAGTTTATTTAAGAGCACGGTTAAAGGATGAGAGCTAGGCAACGAACGCGAGGGAAAGAAGTAAAGAAACAATGATGTGGAAACTGAAATCACTAAGGTTGAGATGTTGCTTACTGAAGAGGATGAGGAAGAAAAACGGTGAGGAAATCTCAGGAGTGGCAAATTTTCTGTGTGACTTGAATAGAAAATTCAAGCTTAGTAGAAAATAGATTTCAAAGAGATGTTGGAGGGGAAGAATAGAGTGAGAGACTGAAATAAGGGGGCAGTGCCAAAAATGTAGTGGGCAGGCTAAAGACCAATTCACTACAGCAGGGAGGCTTTGGTAAGGTCCAAGTAATTATTGCCTGTGAGTCAAATTACCATCAAAGCCATGGTACCAATGCAACTATTCACATCAAGGTCATGGATGGTAAGGACCTTGTTTGCTTACGAAGTGACATTCTGAAGGGAAATACAGGGAGATATGGTGTTTGTTGGTCCTCAGGAAGAGTCCATGTTCTCAGCAGTGGGAGTGGTGAAAAGGATGAAATAATTTTCTGATTCAAAATAAATCTATTGTGCAGCAGTTCAAAATTTGTTCTGTAGTTCCCTTTCTTTAAATGATTCATCACACCAAATACATTTATCAGCATCTCAATAATGATGAAATGAAAGTAAGGTCTCACCAGCATTCTCAAATACAACAAAGCTTTCCTTTTCTCTTTTAAGAACTGCAATTTTAAATAGATCTGAAGGATTTAAATAGCTACTTTCAAAATTGGACACAAATTGCTTATGATAACATATCTGAGCAAAAATCATTTAAGTTATCAGACTATATACATAAATAGTTTAACATTTTCACAAGTATCACCTTAGAACCAAGTGTTTGTACGTGAAAGATTTCATATGATCTTTTAAAAATGTATTTCATAATAGATAGTATTGACAAAACCATGCTTCATACAAACATAATGGTGGATGATTACAGCTTCAATATTAAGCAGCTCTACTCAAACATGATTCACATTATCTACTGTAAACATATGATTTTTTAAAAAATTGGCAATAATTGATATACATAGAGATGAATGCAACAATCATTGGAAGGAATATGTAAAATCATAAATAATAATTAAAATATGGTTATTTAGGCAATCCTAAACAACTTGTGATGTCAGAGAATCATAGAACAAAATCTGAAGCTAAAATAGAAAAATATTTTGTGATAAAATTACTATTGTAAGTCATTATAATCAGCAAGTTGAGACACTGAGGTAAGGACCTGCCACCAGCTTCCTGCTTTTCCAGTGAAAAGTGGAACTGTCAGCTTTTCCTGCTCCTGAGTAATATTTTCAGTGGAAGATATAATTCTCAAGTCAATCTTCATAAAACATTTCCGAAGGTTCCCTCCAAAAATCAACTCTCTATCTGCCACTGCTGTCCTGCAGAGCCATCACAAATTGCCATCATGATATATCCCTTGATGTCACCAGGATCTACTACTTGAAGACACTGTCCAGCTGACACTTGATATATGCAATTATTTTTCTGTGAAAAAAAATACTTAGAAGTCACTTTCCAAACTTAGTTTCATTAGCAATAGCAGCATATTGTGAATAATAGAACTGTTCCATTGCTACACTACACATAAATACAGTATTTACTGCATTATGGATGCTATGTACAATGCCTATCCTGAATATGGAACCATCCAAAAGATCAAATGCAATATGCAAAAACACTTGATAAAGTGTATGCTGAGAGACTGTTTCACCTGGCTGAAGCGTTCAGAACTAGGGGATCATAGCAATTTAAGATTGAGATGAGAAGAAATTTCTTTCCTAAAAGGGTTGTGAATATTTGGAATTCTCTACTCAAGATGGTTCTGGTTAATCAGTTGATAAGTATACTCAAGACTGGGGGCTATAACTTTTTGGGTACGAAGACAAACAAGGAATATGAAAAGAAGGTGGAAAAGTGGAGTTAAGGCAGAAGGTCAGCTATAGCCTTAAAGATCAAGGAGATCATCTTTGTGTTGAATCCCAGGAGATGAGAGAGATACTAAATGAATATTTCACATCAGTTTTTACTGTGGTGGAAGAACTGGAGTCCAGAGAATGCAGAGACATAAACTTTGAAATTTTAAAAAACAGTTCATATCACAGAAGAGGATGTTCAGGAGGTCTTAGAGAATATAATGGTGGATAAATCTCCAGGACCTGATCTAATGTTTCCCAGAATGTAGTGGGAAGTAAGGAGGAAATTATGAGACTCGATGCAGAAATATTTGCACTATCTATAACCATGGATGTGGTGCCTGATGACCGGAGGGTAGCTAATATTGTATCCTTGTTTAAGAAAAGTCATAAGGAGAAACCAGGGAGCTACAGACCTGTGGGTATGACTTTGGTTGTGGGTAAATTGTTGAAGGTGATTTTATAAAAGATAGGATTAATGGATACTTGGAGAGGCAAAAATTGATTAGGGAGAGTCAGCATGGCTTTGTGCAAGGAAAATCATGTCTCAAAAACTTGATTGAGTTTTTTTGAGGAAGTTACCAAGAAGATTGATGATGGCAGAGCAGTAGACGTTGTTTATTTGGATTTTAGTAAAGCCTTTGACAAGGTTCTGCATGGTAGACTAATTAATAAAGTTAGGTCACATGGGATTCAGGGTGAATTTGCCATTTGGATACATAATTGGCTTAACGGCAGGAGACAGAGTATTGCAGGGTTGCTTTTTGAACTGGAGTCTTGTCACTACTGGTGTTCCACAGGGATCAGTTCTGGGTCCTCTTTTGTTTGTCATTACATAACTGATTTGGATGACAATATAGAAGGCATCATTAGTAAGTTTGTGGATGACACCAAAATTGGTGGCATTGTAGACAGTGAAGAAGGTTTTCTAAGATTACAACGGGATCTTGACCAAATGAATAAATGGGCTGAAAAATGACAAATGGAGTTCAATCTGGATAAAGGCATTTTGGTACAACAAACAAGGATATGGCTTATACAATTAAATGTAGGGCCTTGGGTAGTGTTGTAGAACAGAGGGATCTAGGGATGCAGGTACAAAGTTCTTTAAATTTTGCCTCACATACAGACAGGGTGATTAAAAAGGCATTAGGCACGTTTGCCTTCATTGATCAATCCTTTGAGTATAAGAGTTGGGATGTTATGTTGAGGTTATATAGGACATTGGTGAGACCTCTTCTGGAACACTGTGTTCAGTTCTGTTCGTCCAGTTATGGGAAAGATATTATCAAGCTAGAGAAGGTTCAGAAGAGATTTATGAAGATGTTGCTGGGTATAGAAGGTTTGAGTTATAAAGAAAAGCTAGACAGGCTGGGACTTTATTCACTGGAGCATTGGAGGTTGAGAGGTGACCTGATAGAAGTACATAAAACAATGAGAGGTATAGTTAGAGTTGATAGTGGTTGACTTTTTCCTAAGATGAGGAATTCCAAAACTAGGGGACACATTTTTAAGGTGAGAGGAGAGAGATTTAAAAAAGATATATGAGGCAAATTTCTTACACAGAGGATGTTCACAAGTGGAATGAACTTCCTGAGGAAGTGGTGGATGCGGGTATAATTACAACATTTAAAAGATATTTGGATGGATATATGGGCCAGCAGCAGGCAGATGGGACTAGTTTAGTTTGGGACTATGTTCAGCAAGGACTGGTTGGATCATTGTTTCCGTGTTGTATGACTCTATGACTATAAATAGCAGATCAAGCTCTAGAGACGCCATATGGTTTACGCCTGCTCCTTCTTATTTTTTGAAACAATTCTTTGAAAGAATTGGGAATACTAGTTCCTGCGCTGTGTGGTCTAGACAGTAATTCTAAATTCTTTTCCAATGCTGAATAAACTAATTTAAGTGCACTAAATGGCGAACGACGTATCTTTAGTTGATTGACTGGGTTGAACTTAGATATCCTGCACTGCTTTTGGTTTCAGAGGACTACTGCTTTTTCTGGAAGAGGGTAGTGGATTTGCTCCATCATCTGGCCTGTTATTTGTACGTGCAGCAAGATTTAGCACTACCAGATCACTCAAGACCCCAAGAATCTATGGTTGCCTCGAGCATGTCTCATTGCGGGGTGAGACTGGGGGGACCTGAAGTATGAACTAAATAATCTGTTTTGCTTCTGGTTCTGTAAGTACAACAGGTAAGCAACAACAGAGCAAGGAACTCATGGAAATTAGGAAGATTCATTTTAGAACCACAAAGGGAGAGTCCTGTCAAATTTCCTGCTTCCCCCTTTGCTTGATTGGGACAAAAAAGAAATGGTACAGATGTGCAAGCAGGCAGTCATTTGTAATTGAAAGGATACAGGGTCAGAAACTCAGGTAACTGTTGGGGAAATGGCTAGAGATTTTGTCAGTGAGGTGGCTGAGCAATAACGGCAATGATTCTAGCTATTTTGATATCATCTGGAGCTAATGTTGAAAAGCCGGGATAAGACAGAAATGAGGTCAGAGATTGCAAGAGATGAGAAAGAAAAACTACAGCAAAGTGGCTAGGAAAATAAAATTTAACCTGGTTGAACGGCAAACTCTTTTGTCATTTTTCATACATCTTACAGTTCCCTGACATTATTGTATTCAAGTATCATCCACAGATTTCTTAACATCCAATGGTGTAAGAAAATTTTAAAAACAGTTCAGATGAACGATCACCTAATTGGAAATGTTTTCAGTGACCTGTTGAGTTTGTTTTGATTTCAGACTTCTAGCAGAATTTTGTTTTTGTTTAAAGGAAAAGTAGTTGTTAATGTGTTAGGCCTGTCTTTGGCTGTGAATTCAAGAATGTATCACAATCGGCACAGTCTGATCAGTTTCAAACTACAACAGTCTTACCCCGAAAGTCCACTGTTGTGATCCCCCAGATCCGTGACACTTCATGAGACGTGGAGGATCTGACGAGCGAGTCTCTGCCACATGCAAGCAGAGAAGGTTGGCCAGAATCAGTTCATGTTCTTCATCATAAATCCAAATCTGTAAATATCACAGCAATGATTGCAGGAAATGAAAAGTCAACATACAGCACTGTTTTGAAATTTTGAGAGGAAAACAAACAGTGTCTGACTGATAAATAAATTCTTAAAGTGCTTCTGTCTTAGTACACATTATCTATGTAGAAATATCTTTTACATTGTTCTGTAGACAGCACTGGGGCTTTTTATTCAGAATTTCTTTTCTTTTTTTGCTCCCTGCTAAATCATTTGCTTCCTCGTGTAGCTGCTCATCAGTGAGGACATACAGGATGGGATGTTGTCTGGGTGCTATTAGCAATTGTACTCATGCACAGAGATTTCCTTGTCCCCACCCAATGCACCATCATTTACAAAAACAGAAATTTCTGGAGAAACTCAGCATCATTGTTGATTTGGTTCTGGCAGCAAGACAGAATGCTGGAGAATTGCCCTTAGCATATCCTTAAGAACATAAGGAACAGGAGCACATCATCTGGTCCTTCAAGCCTGCTCTGCCATTCAATGTGATCATGACTGATCTTGTGGTCTGAGTCCACTTTCCCACCCATTCCCATGTGCTTAGATTCCCTGAGAGACAAAAATCAACTCAGCCATAAATGTCAATGATGCAGGATATACAACCTTCTGGGTTGGCAAATATCAAAATTTCACAATGCTTTGAATGAAGAAATTCCTTGACATCTCAGTCCTAAATTATCAACCACTTATCCCGAGACTGTGTTTCCCAGCCCCCTGAACTTGGGTTCAAGTACCACTCCAGGGCTAGAGGTCAAAAAAAAAATCAAGGCTGCGACTCCAATGCAATGCTGAGGAACCAATGTTCTGTCGGGAGTGCTATTGCTTGGAAGGAACTTTAAATAGAGGCCCCATTTGCCTGATGTGAAAGATTCCATGACATTATTTTGAGGAAAAGCAGTCTTCCACTCTTCCTGTGGCTTGGCCAAGATTATGGTAAGTAGAATTCACTGCAGGCCCAAAGCTCTCACTATTGAGAGAGAACTGGCAGTATGGTCACCATGCCTCAGGCAAGGGCAAAGGTTGAGACGGAGAACTCTTCAAGGTGAGCTCAGCAGGTCAAGGAACTGAAATCGCTGTGGGAATCAGTCTGTGGCAAACCAGCTGCCTAGTTAACTGAGCCATCAAGTAACATCACAAAAAATACATATCTAGTTATTATTGCATTGCTGTTTGTGAGAGATTGGAGAGTGCAAATTAACTGCTACATTAGAACAGCAATAACACTTCCAAAAAAGTAGTTAGCTGTCTGCAAAGCACTTTGTGAGGTGGAGTGGTCAAGAAAAGTATAAATGAAAGTCTTTATTTTCTTTGATGGTGTCTGTCAATAGCCAATTTGTGTACCAAAATAACAATCAACTAAATAGCAGGGATAGCAGTGAAAAGCTCAGCCACTCTTTTTAAACAACTGTAACTAAGTGGTAACTGTAATCTGTGTCAAAGTGGAAGGCTGAAAATGCACGCATAAGGAAATAGGCAAGCAAACTTAGCCTTTTCAGAAGATCATATTGTATACACAGTGTCTTGGATCCTCTTTAATTTAGAACAACACCTTTTAATTGGAGATAATGCTACAAAAAATGGTTCCCTTATCTTAAAACCTAAAGGAAAATCTCTGGCAAATAAATCCAATATTCTAGGATGGTGACTTACTGAATTCTGCATATGATACTTCCACGGTTGTAAAGGATTGTAATCCTGGGGCTCCATGCAATACTTGATTATATTCTAGCAATGCAACAACAGCTGTCAATGTCACCAACATCTTTGAAATTTATGTCTTGCTACAGTATAGCTGTGTTTGGTAAGCAGTTCAAAGAGCATCATGTTACTCAGAGACATATGGTGACACACAGCCCTGAGGCAGCTACTCAGTACAGAACACCATATCTAGATAGTTAAGTCCTCTGGCAATGATGTAATTGGAATAGGCGTAGGCCAGGTGCCCTTTGAGGATGCTCTGTCATTCAACTAGATCATTCCTCAACAATATTTTCCAGCACTATCATTACATCCCTTGATGTCTAATATTCAGAAATCTATCTACCCTGGTCCTAAATGCCCTATCCATTGTTCTGAACCTGTGTTCTCGTTCTAGACCCCACTCCTAGTCAGAAGATCCTTCCTGTATCAATACTGTTGAGGTCTGTAAGGTCACTTCTCATTCTCCTCAACTCTGGTGAATATGGGCCCATCTGCTCAATCTCTCCTCAAAGAACAATACCCTATCCCAGTAATCAGTCTGGTGAACCCTGGTTGCACTCTTACTATGGCAAATATATCCTTTCTTAGGTAAGTACCTGTACAGAATACTCCTGGCATAGTCTCACCAACATGATATAGAATCTCAACATGACATCTTTACTCCTATATTTTAGTCTTTTTGCAATAAAGGACAATATACCATTTGCTATCCTAAATGCTCGCTGTGCTTCAGTGATATATGAACAAGGAAATCCAGTTCTGTTTGGACAAGAACATTTCTCAGATTTCTCACAATTTAAGAAAAACTCAACTTTTCTGCTTTTCCTACTAAATGTAAATTTATCCATACTATATTCTATCTGCTGTATTCATATCCACTTATTTAGCCTATCTAAATCCCCTACAAGTTTTTCTATTGCATCCTCTTCACAACTCTCATTTGCACCCAGTCTTCTGATGTAAGTAAACTTGGAAAGATTACATTTGGTACTAAATAAGTGCTGCTAATAGTATTTATCAGCTATCTCCTGTCAAGCTGACAACTCTTACGGAATCATACAATGATACAGCATTTAGTCAGCTATACTTGTGCCAGTAGGTCTTCTTCAGAAGACATCCCTCCTTTCTCTCACTTCTTCCACTCAAGGGTAGTGTATGTAAATCTGAGTGTGCCTTCTATTGTCATCCTTTAAATGGCTGCAGTAGTGCTTTGAAACACCTGTCGTCTGTGCAGGCTGGCACTTATTTACTGATTATGTACAATGACATTTATACCAGCTCCTGTCAGTCATCACAGACTATACACTTAGGAGACTTTACAGATGTCTCAGTTGCTGAAACTAAGCCAGTTGAATTATTTGTTAATTGGAAATGTCAATTATTTTCCTTTGAAAAGAACAGTCATTTCTTATCCTGCAACTATTACATTTCATTTGCTGAAATAAAGTTGTAGATTTGTTGATCTACTGAGGATTTCAATATAGGAAACTGACCACTGAATCTAGAATCAAAATCGCGGAATTTAATGTGAAACAAAAACTTCCAGAAGCTGCTCACCTGATCTGGGTCTGTTAAGTCACATTCCTTGAGCACCACTATTCCTGCTTTCTGGCTGGGATGGTTCTGAGCACTGATACACTTGGCTGTCTGCAAGTGCCGTATCTGCAGAGATGGAGCAAGTTTGGTTACAACAGAAAATGATTTTTCAACATAACCGTCTTGTTACTCGTATTTTGCTCAATGCTTTAATATTCATAGAATTATACGGACTTTTCAGTTCTACATCAAACCACTTGATCATTCACATATGCTGGTGCTTATCCTCCACATGTGCCTCTGCCCATCCTATTTCATATAACCTTATCTACATATTCTTCTATTGTTCTCCATGTACTCAACTAGATACCACTAAAATACAATTAGGTTCTTCTTCTTTCTTAGGTAGCCACTCAGGATATAAGGTGACTTGCTTCTACTCTGGTTTGATGGGTTCAGAGATGGCTTACAAGTCCAATAAGTGATCTGCAGACTCTGCAATATGTAGGTGGCCATGTGCTTGGCAGAGGAGAGTTCTCTCGATGTGTTTGCTGTCTATCCCAAAGTACTTTTATTGTATTGGTCAGTCACAAGCCAGGGTCTTCCACAAATCTGTTTGATCTCTCCAAGGATGCTTTGATGACATCCCTATGGCATTTGTTATCCTCCTGAGTCTCCTGCTGTGACCAAATTCAGAATAGAACAATTGCTTCATTTGGTGTCAGGCATAACCACGACACAATATGACATTCACCAAAGTTCTTCAGGCAGCACCACCAAATTTTTAACACTACCATCTAGAAAGACAAGGGCAGCAGATATAGGGAACACCACTACTTAGTGAAGAGTCATAGAGTCAAACATCATGGAAACAGACCCTTTGGTCCAAACTGGTCCATGCTGACCATGGTGCCCACTCAAGCTAGTTTTAATTGCTTTGGTCCATTTCCCTCTAGACCCTTCCCATCCATGTACCTATCCAAATGTGTTTTTTTAAATATCGCTATTGTATCTGCCTCAACAACTTTCTCTGGGAGCCCATTCCACTTATGCACCACTTTCTGCATGAAGAAGTTGCCTCTCAGGTCCTGTTTAAATCTTTGCCCTCTCACCTTAACCCTATGCCCTCTGTCTTTCAATTCCCCATCCCTAGGAAAAAGACTATCTGCATTCATCCTATCTATGCCCCTCATGATTTTATACGTCTCAATAAGGTCACCCCTCATTCTCCTACGGTCCAAGGAATAAAGTCCTATCCTGGCCTATGTTCCTATACTTCCTGGCTCCACTCCAAGCTATTTACCATCCTGACATGAAAATATATTATCATTCCTTCAGTTTCACTGGATCAAGATTCTGAAATTTCCTCTGTAAAAGCATTTTTGAATACCTATACTAAATGGAGTGCAGCAGTTCAACAAGGTAAGTCACCAGCACCTTTTCAAGGACAATTAGGGATTGGCAATGAATGATAGTCAAGCCAGTGAAAGCCACATTAAAAAAAGCCGTCTTCAGCAAGGTGATTTTGAGTGATTGGTACATCAACACCAGACACATACACTTGGGAGAGGATGTCTCTTCCCACCGAATATGGAGAATCTTGTAAATGCAATGCTGTTGGTACTTCTCCACTCCCTGCTGTAGGTCATCTACGTCTCCAAAGCATATAGGATCATTGCTGCCCAGTAAAGTCATGACTTTTGTCCTGGATTTGAGATCCTGGGTCTCAAATACTCTTCTCCTCAATGGTCAGAAGGCTAAGCTGGCACATTGGAGGTGATGAACAAGTTACTACTGAGTGTGAACATAAGTATCACGTGCATTCTGAATTCTCTGAAGTCGAAGGGGTCTTGGATTGAACAGAGAATTTCTGACAATTTTCCATCTGGTATCTACATTATCTCCATTCCTGTGAGTAATTTTCAACAGGTGAAGTGAAGTATTTCCACTAGGGTATTGAGAAAAGGGTTGTTACAACGACACAACCTTGTTTGACCCCAATTTGCATAGTTTGCGGTCATGCTATTAGTGGAGATCACAGCATGTACGTCATTGTGAAGTACAGATAGGACAATAACAAATTTGAGTGCAGACAAATTTTAGGAAATTACTATGTTCAACAATCTCTACAAGTTGTGGCAAGTTCCACATCGTAACCATATTCTGGATAAGAGGTCTCTCTTGGGTTCCTTATTGGGTTCATCCATCTAATAATTACATCCACTGGTTTTAGATTTGATCACAAGTGGAAACATATCTGTGTACCCTATCAAATTCTTTCAGTTTTCTCCTAATATCAAGAACTATTGTACCACATTTGGCCCATTGTGTCAGTGTTGACTTTCTGAATGAACATTTCACTTAGCCCATACGATATAAGCGCAAAACTGAGCCAATTGGCCCATTGAGTCTACTCCACCATTCAATTACTTAATGCCACTCACCTTCCTTCTCCCTACAATCCTGCACATTTTTCCTTTACAACATTTAACTCCGTTTTGAATACTTTGATCGAAACTATCTCCACTGCGCTTTCAAGCAGTGCATTCCAGACACTAATCATTCCCTGCGTGAAAAAGCTTTTTCTGATCCCTCATCATATCGAATCACTAAAAAATGAACAAAACCAGTCCCAGTGCAAAAATCATGACATTCTTAATTTTTGACATCTAACTACCAGATTAGTCTATACTTAAGCCTACATACTAGCTCATCCCTTACAGTCAGTGTTTAATACAATATAATATCCTCCCTCGAATTCCATAAATCTTAAACTTCGGCAGTACTCTCCTGTGTGGTACCTTGTCAACGGCTTTATAACAGTCTATCCACTGCATCCACTCTAATACCAGTCTACTGCTTCCTCAATTTGTCAAGCAGAATCATTCTTCCTGAAATTTGGTTTACTGCTTTTAATTACTGCAAAGTAGTCCAGGTGAGCTATGTTAAAATTGGGGCGTTATTAATGGCATCATCTTTGGGGCGGCACGGTGGCTCAATGGTTAGCACTGCTGCCTCACAGTGCCAGGGACCCGGGTTCGATACCACCCTTGGGCAACCGTCTGTGTGGAGTTTGCACGTTCTCCCCATGTCTGTGTGGGTTCCCTCCAGGTGCTCTGGTTTCCTCCCACAGTCCAAAGATGTGCAGGCTAGGCGGATAGGCCATGCTAAATTGCCCATAGTGTTCAGGGATGTGTAGATTAGGTGGGTTATAGGGGGATGGGTCTGGGTGGGACGCTCTGAGAGTTGGTGTGGACTTGTTGGTCCAAAGGGCCTGTTTCCACGCTGTAGGGATTCTATTAAAGATTGTCAATTTTTTTTCTTGTCAGAGATATAAACCAACAGTGGAGTTATAGGATAATTACAATGCAGAAAGAGACCATTTGGCCCATCAGGCCTATGCTGGCTCCTCTGCAGAGAAATCTAGTCAATCCCATTCCACTGTAATACATGCATAACCCTGCAAATTTATTTCCCTTAACTGCTCACCCAATTTCATTTTGAAACATTCATGTCTCTGCTTCTACCACCTTCCTAGACAGCAAGATCCAGGTTATGACCACTTCCACACATCACTCCCTGCATCACTTGCCAAAAACTTTAAATCTGTGTCCCCTAGTTCTTGTACAATCAGCTATCGAGATCATCTTTTCTTTGTCTATGCATATTCTGACGTTTTTATGATGTATCCAGGGCTTATGAAAATAATGCAGAGTGGTTTACAAACATGGTACAGGAAGAGTTGGCAGAACATTACAAGCTAGATCAGAAATATAATGTAAATGTAGGAAATGTGTAAACTTTGATAAATTCTGACTCAGTGTCAATGTCTTTTGTTTGATGTGAGACCGTGGAAGCAAGCTTGTTGATGGATTTGCTTCTTGTGATATATCAATCCCCTTAGTATGCAGTTCTGCAGTCTGGTGTTACTGCTGCAGCTTGAGATCAGATGGGCTTTTGATGCTACATGGGGTCAGAGTGGGGCTATCACTGCTTTGGCTCCATTGTCATTTTTCAAAACGTTCAAAACACTGTTTCTCAGAATTTTTTCTCATTATGATCCCTTTTCGGTGCTTGGAAAATTGCCAGGACCCCCAACTGGCAGAAGCAGGTGGGAAGGGTGAAAGGTGGGAACATGTGGGGGTAGGTGGGAAAAAGTTGAGAGACTTGTGGCAGTGGACGGTGGTTTGTGGGAAGTGGGTGAGAGACCTGCTAGTGTAGGAATTTGAAGAAGAGATTTTAATTAAAAGGTAGTTACCTTTCCACTAGGTTTTTCAGGAGAGGATTCAGGCCTGAGCAAGGATGAGCAAGGTAGGTAACTTCCACCATGAATGCAATTGTGAGATTTTAAGGGACCAGAACTGGGTCACAGCTCCACAACAGCCGTTGCTGCCTTGGAGATCACAACTCCAAATTTTGGGAGTTGGGTATCGTGATCTGTAGTTTAGGGGCCTTGGCGTATTTTGACATTAACTGTTCATGATCCCCATTGTTCAGGCCTCACTCCAAGAGAGCTGCAACCAGTATAAGTGCAAATACGTTTACTCGTTCCATATCTTATCATGAATGACATCCTAGCTGTATTTTGAACAGCCGTATACCAACTGTAAATGCTGTGAATGCAATAGGGATAGGAAAGGTTTAGAGAGATAATGGGTTAAACACAGGAAAATGGGACTGTTTAGGAAACATGATCAGCATGGATGAGTTGGGCTGAAGGGCCTGTTTTCGTGCCGTATGACTCTATGACTCGAGTCCAGATAATTTCTTAGCAAGTTTGGGCATAAACAGCAAGTAAAGAGTTTTTGGTTACATTCTAATGGTTTGAAAGAGTATTGCTAATATTAACTTTCTTGATGCCTATCAAATCAAATGTAAGGCTATCACACTTTGCAAATGAGAAAACAATCCTAAAAAAAGACAGAAAGTCAATCATTTTTCTGATCTGCACCAGGAATTTACAAATTTAAATAACCTTAATTAATTGGACTGGGGTATTGAGACTTCTTTACCAGACAGAGCAGTCAGCCTCAAAGGGACAGTCTAGGTTAGCAGTTAAGCATCACAACACTTTGAATCAGCAAGCAGTGCCACAGGAGATCTGAAAGTTCATTTAAAATGCTTCATCATTTTTTTAAAGATTTGAATCTAAATAACCTAAGTGCCTTTTTTCAAACAGCAGATAAAGCAATTTCACACAAAGGTCATGAGTAATACATTGGGTGTGAGATCTATTTGAGTGCAATATATAAGAACTTTAAAAAATAATTTTTCCTTTCTATCTTCCAACCCTCCTCTTCATAATAGCTTTTCATAATAGCTTTTGATACAGACACATGGTTAAAAACATGGGGACTGCAGTATCTGAGCAGCTGGCTTACACACCAGCAAAATGTTGCAGCCACAGTGCTAAAAGATTTACATACGTTTGAGTGTTGGGTAGGATTAAGGAACAGTGAAAAATTACTCTGGGAATACGGCAGGAGCAAATATTTTAATTAAGCTAAAGGTTACTTACTTCTCTGCAAAACAGTGTAGCAATTTTATGTCTCGCGGGTTCTAAATTAATCGGAATCTCATTACAGCAAATTAACTGTTCTTCAGTTATATTGATTCATGGAAAGATGGGTTTGTGGGGAATAGAATATTTGCAAGTATAATATAGAACATTGAACAATACAGCACAGGGACAGGCCCTTCAACCCACCATATCTGTGCCAACCATGATGCTATTCTAAAATAATCCCATTTGCTTGCATATGGTCCACATCCCTCCATTCCCTGCCTATTCACGTGTCTGACCAAATGCCTCTTAAACATTGCTAACGTATCTGCTTCGAACATCCCCCCACCCCAGCAGCACATTCCCAAGCATCTACCACCCTCTGTGTAAAAGAAAAACTTGCCTTACACATATTCTTTAAACATCCTCCCTCTCACCTTAAACCTATGCCCCCTAGTATTTGATATTTCCACACTGACACTTCTATCAGGTCGCACTCAGCCTCTGATGCTCGAGCGAAAACAATCCAAGATTGTTCGACCTCTCCTTATAGCTAATACACTCTAATCCAGGCAATATTCTGATAAAGAGATAGTAGGAACCACAGATGCTGGAGAATCTGAGACAACAAGGTGTAGAGCTGGATGAACACAGCAGGCCAAGCAGCATCAGAGGAGCAGGAAAGCTTGAGGCTTCAGGCCTAGACCCTTCTTCAGAAATGGGGGAGGGGAAGGGGGTTCTGAAATAAATAGGGAGAGAGGGGGAGGCGGATAGAAGATGGATAGAGGAGAAGATAGGTGGAGAAGAGACAGACAGGTCAAAGAGGCGGGGATGGAGCCAGTAAAGGTGAGTGTAGGTGGGGAGGTATCGGGGGAGGGGGAGATTATTCAGTCCAGGGAGGACGGACAGGTCAAGGGGGGAACGGGATGAGGTTCGTAGGTAGGAGATGGGGGTGTGGCTTGAGCTGGGAGGAGGCGATAGGTGGGAGGAAGGACAGGTTAGGGAGGCGGGGACAACCTGGGCTGGTTTAGGGATGCGGTAGGGGGAGGGGAGATTTTGAAGCTTGTGAAGTCCACATTGATACCACTGGGCTGCAGGGTTCCCAAGCGGAATATGAGTTGCTGTTCCTGCACCCTTCAGGTAGCATCGTTGTGGCACTGCAGGAGGCCCAGGATGGACATGTCGTCTGATGAATGGGAGGGGGAGTTGAAATGGTTCGCGACTGGGAGGTGCAGTTGTTTAGTGCAAACCGAGCGTAGGTGTTCTGCAAAGCAGTCTCCCAAGCCTCCGCTTGGTTTCCCCGATGTAGAGGAGGCCACAATGGGTACAGCGGATGCAGTATACCACATTAGCAGATGTGCAGGTGAACATCTGCTTGATGTGGAAAGTCTTCTTGGGGCCTGGGATGGGGGTGAGGGGGGAGGTGTAGGGGCAGGTGTAGCACTTCCTGCGGTTGCAGGGAAAAGTGCCGGGTGAGGTGGGGCTGGAGGGGAGTGTGGAGCGGTCAAGGAGAGAGTGGTCCCTCCAGAAAGCAGATAAGGGTGGGGAGGGAAAAATGTCTTTGGTGGTGGGGTCGGATTGCAGACGGCAGAAGTGTCGGAGGATGATGCGTTGGATCCGGAGGTTGGTGGGGTAGTGCGTGAGGACGAGGGGGATTCTGTTTTGGTTGTTATTGCGGGAAGGGGGTTTGAGGGATGAGTTGCAGGAAATGTGGGAGACACGGTCGAGGGCGTTCTCGACCACTGAGGTTGGGGGGGGGAGTTGCGGTCCTTGAAAGATGAGGACATCTGAGATGTACAGGAGTGGAATGCCTCAGCCTGGCAGCACATGCAGTGGAGGCGAAGGAATTGGGAATAGGGGATGGCATTTTTGCAGGAAGGTGGGTGGGAGGAGGTGTATTCTACAGTCATCAATGTAACGGAGGAAGAGGTGGGGTTTAGGGCCAGTGTAGGTACGGAAGAGGGATTGTTCCACGTAACCTACAAAGAGGCAGGCATAGCTTGGGCCCATGCGGGCACCCATGGCCACCCCCTTTGTCTGTAGAAAGTGGGAGGAATTGATGACTGTATCGGCGCCGCCTCGTGCTCCCACGAGGAGCTCGAACAGTTCATCCACTTCACCAACACCTTCCACCCCAACCTTAAGTTCACCTGGACCATCTCTAATACCTCTCTCTCCTTCCTGGACCCCTCTGTCTCCATCTCCAGCAACCCACCTAGAAACTGATTTCCATTTCAAGCCCACCGACTCCCACAGCTACCTAGAATACAAAGGGTGTTGCAATGGTCTTTATATACTGTTGGTCAAAGAGTTAGCAGAAGATGCTTGATTCCTATTGATTAATGTCCCTAGTATGCAATACTTGTACCGATCAGCAGTCAAACAGAATGGAGGAAATCTGATTTAGGATGGTCTGCAAGCCTAAAACTCTCACTTTCATACATACCAAAAAGGAAAGTTGCCTAATTTGCATGCTTCCTTCAGGTCCTGAATGTTTAAGTTATTCTCTGTTTGGGTTTGCATCATTCCCTTGAATTCATAGGAAATTTCAGACTAAGTTGCAAATGGAAAAATCAACCTAAATTTTGGCATTAATATTGGGTTATGAAGTTTGAGGAAATTAAGGCCAGGAATTTATAATCCAGTTATTTATAGTAGAAGATGATGCACATGAAATTGATAGCTTTCACAAAAATTGCTTTATGAATCTTTAACTGCAGATTACTAAACAATCTCAGCTCCGTTTCTCATATCACTGAGCCTTACCCTTCCACGCTGGAGAACCTTTGGCCGTTTCACAGCTTTGTTAATTAACAATGGTTGTTGTACTCTGGCTTTTCCATCTGGTCCAACAATTTGCATCTCTGGGTACACATTGTCCAGATACCATTTAAATGATTTACAATTGAGCCTTTTTCTCAACCGAACTCGTTCACTGATATCACCATAATTTTGGATTCTCAGCTCAGGCCTCAGGGCAAAGAATTGTTCCTGGAATTTTTAAAAATATCCTATAGTTAATACTGCAGATAATTACATTGTTCTTACATCTCAGAAGACTGAAATTCATGTACAAGATGTGCTAATTATCTCTGGAGAAAATAAAGGCAATTTGCTACGGGAACAACTGTAAATAGTAACCATTCAGTGAGAAACGTCATAAGGTTTAGTTTCCAGGGTAGGAATTAGGATTGTTATGATTGTTTATAATGACACATATGAAACACAATACAAATTAGGAGCAGGTCAGTCAAGCCTGTTCCATATTCCCACCTACGCCACATAACCTTTCACCATCTTGCTCAACAAGAATCTATAAAACAGTCTTACCGTCTTATCCAGGTTGCTCCTTGATGACAAAGGTAGCGGAAGCATATTGTTGTTGCTTACAACAATTATATAAACTCACCAAATCAATCAAAGAACAAAGAAAATTACAGCACAGGAACAGACCCTTCAGCCCTCCAAGTCTGCGCCGATCCAGATTCTCTACCTAAACCTGTTACCTATTTTCCAAGGATCTGTATCCTTCTGCTCCCTGCCCATTCATGTATCTGTCTAGATACATCTTAAATGACGCTATCATGCCCGCCTCTACCACCTCTGTTGACAATGCATTCCGGGCACCCACCACCCTCTACGTAAAGAACTTTCCACACACATCTCCCCTAAACTTTTCCCCTCTCACCTTGAAATCGTGACCCCTAGTAATTGAGACCCCACTCTGGGAAAAAGCTTCTTGCTATCCACCCTGTCTATACCTCTCATGATTTTGTAGACCTCAATCGGGTCCCCCCTCAACCTCCGTCTTTCAAATGTAAATAATCCTAATCTACTCAACCTCTCTTCATAGCTAGTGCCCTCCATACCAGGCAACATCCTGGTGAACCTCCTCTGCACCCTCTCCAAAGCATCCACATCCTTTTGGTAATGCGGTGACCAGAACTGTATGCAGTATTCCAAATGTGGTTGAACCAAAATCCTATACAACTGTAACATCAATTGCAAGTTGCTACTTAGTGCCAGGCTAGAGATTCTGGTTGCAATTATTCTCACTTTCCATTCATGTTTTAGAGTCATCAATCGGGACCGTGTGGAAACAGACCTTTTGTTCCAACTCGTCCGTGCAGACCAGATATCCTAAATGAATCTAGTCCCATTTTCCAGTACTGGGCCCATTTCCCTCTATACCTTTCCTATTCATATATCCATCCAGAAGCCTTTTAAATGTTGTAATCATACCAGCCTCCACCACTTCCTCTAGCAGTTCATTCCATATACACATCACCCTTTGAGTGAAAAAGTTGTCCCTTAGGTCCCTTTTAAATCTATCCCCTCTCACCTGAGACCTATGCCCTCTAGTTTTGAACTCTCCCATCCCGGGAAAAAGACCTTGTCTATTCACCCTATCTATGCCCCTCATGTTTTATAAACCTCTACAATGTCATCCCTTAGCCTCTCTCGCTTCAGCGAAAATAGCCCCAGCCTATTCAGCCTCTCCTTATAGCTCAAACCCTCCAATCCTGGCAACATCCTTGTAAATCTTTTCTGAACCTTTCAAGTTTCACAACATCCCTTCTATAGCAGGGAGACCAGAATTGCATGCAGTATACCAAAAGTGGCCTAACCAATGTCCTGTACAGCCACAACATGACCTCCCAACTCCTATACTCAATGCACTGATCAATGAAGGTCAGCGTACCAAATGCCCTCTTCACTATCCTGTCCACCTGGGCCTCCACTTTCAAGGAACTATGAACTTGCACTCCAAGGTCTCTTTGTTCAGCAACACTCCCCAGGACCTTACTATTAAGTGTATAAGTCCTGCCTTTCCAAAATGCAGCACCTTATATTTTTCTAAATTAAACCCCATCAGCCACTCCTCGGCCTACTAGCCCTCTGATCAAGATCCCATTGTACTCTGAGGTAACCTCCTTCACTATCCACTACACCTCCAATTTTCGTATGACCTGCAAACTTACTAACCATACATCCAACGTTCACATCCAAATCATTTATAAAAATGAGGAAAAGCAGCAGACCCAGCACCAATCCTTGTGGCACACCACTGGTCATAGGCCTCCGGTCTGAAAAACAACCCTCCACCACCATCCTTAGTCTTCTGCCTTCGAACCAGTTTATATTGTGCTATCCTCAACCATTGTTTGGATTGGTAATCAAATTAATGGCCAAGTGTAGCCTTGTATACTCTAGGACCTGGCATTCAAACCAGTCCAGAATATAATGTCATAAATCAGATTTGCAGCATTAGCCTGAACAATATTGCCTGTTGGAAGGTGTTTTCGTACACCCACTGAAGTTATCAGAAGCATACAGTGAAAATTCCATAAATTTTTCCATTGTGCCACTTGCTTAAAAGATAAACGAGTAGGCAATTGCCATAGCTACTCTGTGTAAAAATTTCTCTCGCAGATAACTCACATGTTTACTTCACACACAAATTTCGTAAACTTAGTCAGAGGAGATGCCTGCTGGCTTGTGCCTCATTGTTTTGAATTCAAATAAAGAGAGACGAGAGAATAACCAAATTTAGGATTAACCTAAAAGAACACAGTCATGCAGGGGGACAAGACAAAAAAATACAAAGAAAATAGAACTACATCAAAGAAAGCTAAATATTCACAAAGTGACGGTATTGACATTGCAAACTTCTCTCCTACTTTGAGAAAAACCAAAGCATAACATCTGGTCAGTTGAAAAATCACAGAATTATTCTAATTCATACAGTGGGCTGTAATCGGAGCAAGTGACTAAGATACTTTATACTCATCCATCCAAACATGTGCCAGTCGAAGAGAATTGTGTGTCATTGTGTCCTGTCCTCTAGGTGAACCATATGGTCGACGTTTACGGAAAATATGCCCAACCCGAGAGCACGGAATTATTTCCAGCTCGCCACCACACATCCAAATCTGATCCAATGATACACAAGAGAAGAATAAGAAGAAAGGTAAGGTAATATTCAAAATCAAGTTTCCTGGTTCTACAGCATTTTTTATTTTATAGATTATAGTTTATCAAATGTAAAATTCTCTTTTAAAAGAGGGGTTTGTCTCTGTTCATTCACCTCCTCCACCCAGGCTCCATAGGGAGCTACAGCTACAACTGCAAAAATCAACTTAGTGTAGTCCTCTAACAGACTAATAAAAGATTGATAAGTTGCAGTGGCCCAATTTGTTGCTGATAATGAATTGCAATTTCTCAAGTTGTGAGATCCTAATCTCAGGAAACCCATGACACCCAGTTATCGTCCGATTTGAAAGCACAAGCTTTTGGAACCTCGCTACTTCAGCTGTTGGTGAGAGAGGTGGTATCATAAACAGAATTTATAAGTAAAAGATCAAAAGGTCACACAACTGATGAGGATGTATTAAACAAACCTAAGATGCTGTTAAATCTTTCATCAGTTAGAAGGATTTAATTGATTAATAATTCTTGGACACATGCATCTCCATCAAGGATGAACACCTCAGTACCTGACTCTATTGCAAGATCATGGATAACCTCACGATGCTGCACTTCTCAAGCTCCCACTCTAAACATATTAAAACCATCCCCTATGGGAACAAACCTTACAAATACAGAGGATCTGTTCGGATGAGGTAGAATGCGACGGACACCTGAAGGTACTGAAGGACGCCCTCATAGGAGCAGGATATGATGCTCGACTCATCGATCGCCATTTCCAACAATCCACAGTGAAAAACCATAATGACCTCCTCAGAAGACATGGGATATGACCAGTAGGGTAGCCTTCATTCTCTAGTACTTCCTGGGAGTGGAGAAACTACGCCATGTTCTTCGCAGCCTTCAATATATTATCAGTGACGACGAGCACCTCGCCAAGATCTTCCCCACGCCTCCACTTCTGGCCTTCAAACAACCACTAAACCTTCAACAGACCATCGCTTGCAGCAAACTAACCAGCCTTCAGGACAACATCGACCACAACACTATACAACCCTGTCACGAGAACCTCTGCAAGACATGTCAGATCTTCAACACAGACACTACCTATGGGAACATAACCCATCATATACACAGCAGACACTCATGTGACTCACCCAACATTGTCTATTTCATACGCTGCAGGCAAGCATGCCCCAAAGCATTGGTGAAACCATGCAGACGCGACAACAATGGATGAACGGACATCACGCAACCATCGCCAAACAGGGATGTTCCCTCCCAGTGGGGGAACACTTCAGCTGTCAAGGACATTCGGCCTTGGACCTTCGGGTGAATGTCCTCCAAGGCGGACTTCAGGATACACAACAACGCAGAGTCGTTGAGCAGAGGCTAATAGCCAAATTCGGTACCTAAGAGATGGCCTCAACCGGGATCTTGGGTTCATGTCACACTACACACTACACACTCATGACCCCACCACACTATACACTCTCACACACAAACAATCGCACACAGATCCTCTCTCTTTCACCCTCTCCCCACACAAACACTCTCTCTGACACACATACACACTCCCTCTCTCTCCTACACACAAATACACACGCACACTCTCTCTCACACACACACACGCTCTCTCACACAAAATCACGCTCCCTCACACACATACGCACACTCTCTCACACACACACACTCTCTCTCACACACACAGACACACACACACACACTCTCTCTCCCCCACGTATAGACACACTCATGCACACTCTCTCTCCCTCACACACAGACACACACACACACACTCTCTCTCACACATGCACACACTCTCTATCACAGACACACACACTCTCACACACACGCACGCACACATACACATTCTCACTTTCTCTCTATCTCTCTCTCACTCACACACACATACTCTCTCTCTATCATACACAGACACACACACACACTCTCTCCCACACACACACACACTCTCTCTCCCCCCCACACACACACACACACAATCACAGACACACAATCTCTCACACACACACGCACACACTCTATCACACAGACACACACACTCTCTATCACACACAGACAAACACACTTTCTCTATGACTCATACACACTCTCTCACACATACACTCTATCACACAGACACACACACACACACAGACACACAGACACACACACACACACACACACACACACACACACACACACACACACACAGAGTCTGTGAATATTTGCCAGCTGGTGTTCGTGTATCCTGGTTGTCAGTTTCCTCCCCGTTTGTCCAATGTAATATTTATTGCATTCGCTGCATGGGATTCTGTATATCACAGTAGTCCTGTTTACTGTTGGTACAGGGTCTTCGATACACACAGACAATGAAGCCACCAGTTCAAACGGGACAAAGTGACTATACTGGGACAAGTAAACAACAGGTATGAATGGGAATTTCTGGAGACCTGGTTCTCAACAAGGGACTCCATTAACAAACACGTAGAAAGAGACCCTGAATACAGACCGCTGCTGAGAAAACAGAACCGGAAGTGACAAGATCTACCACACCAGACGATCATACAAATTTGGAACGGGGCAGAACACCAATGCTTTGAATAGGGGTCGCACTGATGATGTTGCCTAGAATGGTAATAAGATGTCTACACATCACAGAACAACCAGCTTGGCGAGCAAATGAACAACTGCATCCACAACCCGAGCTACAAATTTTCACTAAGAGCTTAAAGATGTCACCTCTTCTTTACACTGATAAAAACTTCAGTTCTCTCAGGTCGGTGACTTGAAAGAAATTCAGGGATTTACATATACACGTTAATCAATTAAAACCTTCTAACTGGTTAAAGATTTAACAGCATCTTAGATTTGTTTAATACATCTTCATCAGTTGTGTGACCCTTTGATCTTTTACATATAAATTCTGTGTCTGATGCTACCTCTTGCACTAACACCTGAAGAAGGAATGAGGTTCTGAAAACTTATGTTTTCAAACAAACCTGTTGAACAATAACCAGGAGTCATGTGATTTATGACCTTGTCAACCTCAGTCCAACACCGGCACCTCCACTTCAGGAAACCCATTGACAGCAGCTGCCAGACAGAGGCCAAGTGCTTTCCTATAGAGAAAATAGAAAATTCTGATTGCAGCAATATCAGAGATTCTTAAAATTTTCTTGACAACCACGCATTGATACTGAGCAAATCTGGATGCAGGTTCCTGCCTGCTTTCATTTAGTACCTAACATGTCTGTTCTTAAGTGTATTTTTCAGTTTGGTGCTGTAAACTTGCTTCCCACTATCCTATTAAATCCTCCATAAAACTGGGCATCAAAATGTCCTTACAAATAACAGACCTAACTATAATCTCTTGCAAGTTAATTTGTTCCAACATATATTCACTCAATAGTAGATGGAACATAGTCTTTAAAAAATATTTGCATTTATCTCGCATATTTATATTATATTCATATATATCAAAGTACTTCATACCCAATTAAGTATTTTAGAATGTAGTCACTAACATAATGCAGGAAACAAGGCAGCCAACTTGCACACAGCAAGCTTCACAAAGAGAAAAGTGATGTAGTTTGAAGGATTAATACTGACCAGGTATCAAGAAAAATTCCCCTTTCCTTTTAAAATTGTATCATTGTATCATTTACATCCACGCTAGAGGCCAGAAAAATCAGTGACATTTAACTGGGCAGAGGTGCAAAACAGCAGCTAGTGCCCAATGCAACTAATGAAGAAATCAGAAAGCAAGGTCACAAAGTCAGAAAAAATAAAAACAGCTGAGGCAACCTACCTTGACTTGACATCATTTTAAGTGTTCTACCTAGCTACAGCAAATAGGACTTGCATATTTGCAGCTATAAAATTTCACATATACTGTTTTAAAAGAATTAGCTATCTCTTAAAAATTGACTTAGCAAAAACGACACTCTAACATTTTAATGTCCTATCATTTGTATGATGGAACTATGCTCCTGAAAATCTCTTACTGGAAAAAACACAGACCTAGTTTATCTTACTGTCAGTTGTACAGTAAAAGAAGATCGAGACTGAACTGTAATGAGCAGCACTTGTGAATCCAACAATGGAATACATATCAATCCTGTATAACCAAAGCAGTACTAAGAAAGAAACAGATGCTATGTAATGCAAGTACTGTTTGACATTTTTATATGTTAATTGCTTTGGTACTACAACTTTTAATTAAAAAGAGGAACAAGATTGAAATGAATGCAACTGATTTTTGCTAGTTACTTTGGTCTGAGTGACAGTCATTTATCAAACTTTATGTTTCAGCCCTTTCAGTAAATTCTCTATTGGTGTACTTTATTAACTATGTTGCAAATATGTGAACTATGATGGTTCCACATTCAATTTATAAGTTCAGATGAAAGCCCCAAATGAGAGGTCAAAGTGGTGTTTGATCTAAAATGATGATTTTTCACGGTTGATTAAATAACTGATCGGAAATTGTTTTGCACTTGCACAACTAAAATTGAGCTATAAATCACCAATGTGCCCCCTGACTTTTCTTTGTTGCTCACAGCCTGTTCTTTTGCTATGCGCGGTCTCTTTAAGATTGCTGTGCAGCCACGCGCACACGCATCTTAATGAAAAAACTGGTTATGTGTGATCTATTTGTTGCACTGCAAGGTATACTCTGGATTACTGCTCAACTGCATAACTATGCAGTTTAGAGGAAACATTGCCAAATATTTACATTTACATTGAAAACTTAAATCTTTTCTTTGTATTGTTGAATTGTAAACTACATTACAGAATAACAATTAATTGCATTTTTACAACACTTTCAAAATAGCAAAATGTGCCAAGGCACTTCACAGCGCCATCTCAGACAAGGTCTGACACCAAGGCACATAATGAGCTATCATGACAAATGACCAAAAGCTTAATCAAAGAGGATGATTTTAAGGAGCCTCTTAAAGGAAGAGAGAGATAAAGAGAAGTGATGAGGATTAACGAACAATTTAACAGTCTCTACTTTCAGAAAACACATCTGTTGGCATACCTAGCTATTTCCTAGACAAGTTGGATAATAAATAAAAATCTTAGAGGGTTTGATACGGTCAATGCTGAGGCTATTTCTCCAGAGAATCTAGATTTGGAATTAATTTCAGGATAAAGGGACGGCAATTTAAGATTGAGATAAAGGAGAGATTTCTCCTCCAGTGGGTTCTGTAGCTTTGAAAATGTCTACCTCAGGCCAGTGAAGACTTAGTCCTTGAGTAAATTCCAGACAGAGAATATTAGGTTTCTGGACACTAAGGAAATCAATGGACATGAGACAAAGGCAGGAAATTGGAGTTGGCATGGAAGATCAATGATGTTATGAAATGGTAGGGGAGTTTTAAGGAACCACATGGCCTAGTCATGCTCCGATTTCTTATATTCTTACAAGTTACATAACTGTTTACTTCTGCCTAAGAAAGGGAGAAATCGGTAATGTTAATGAATGGGTTGAAAGGATAGAGCTGAAGAAAGAAAAGTATGAATGTTTTTGTTCAGCTTATGAAGTTCCCAATGGAGAGGGCTATTTTAAAACACAGGAAAACATCCCAAGAATAGTAGAAAAAGGGAGAGAAAAATATAAAATATTAACAATTGCTAGAGAAAAAGTATCAGGAAACTAATGAAACTAAAAAGCAAAATGTTAACTCTGTTTCTGTCTTGTCAGATGCTGCCAGATCTGCTGCATTTCTCCAGTGTTCCGTACGTTCACTTCAGATTTCCAGCATCTGCAGTAATTAGCTTTTATTTCAATGTCTTTCGTCTCCGGGTACACCCATCTTGAAGTAATTCTGCTCTTCAACTGGATTTCTGTTTTTATTTTTCAGTTTGTTCACTATCAGTGTTTTCTAACTCCCTGTTAGTTTTAAAGAAAGTGTTGGCCAAAACTCAAGTTTCACAGCCTCATCTCTTTCTTCAGTGACTGTCTCCAGCTCCCCCTTACTCTGCATGAATTCCAACTGAAGTTCCATCCTTCATGTTTGAAATCTAATTGAGATTACAAGTATTTTTAGATATGCAATGCTCCTTAGACAGGTACTCCCGCCAGATCTCGAGACCAACATTAAGTGCCTCGAACCTCCGTATGCACACTCTCAACTTCTCTCTCTCCATCAACACCATCTCAAAGCTGTCCTGGTCTCCAGTTCCATTTTATTCTGCTTCTCATTTGACACTTTAACAAGAAACTTATCTCTTCCTTCAGTTGTTAAGGAATGCAAGTGCCAAAACTCGGGGACCAACACCCTCTGGTTCCTTCTTACCCTCCCCTTGCTTCCAATTGCACCTTCATCTAATCCCACATCTTGTCATGTATTCATGAGAACCTCTGACCTCTCATTGTCTGATGCTGAATGATCTGTGATAAGCAAAGGACTTAGCTTTATCTCTCTATGCCCCTACAATGAATTTTGGGCACAACATGATGCTGAACTCTTCTTCCGTTGTCTTGACATTCATGCCGACTTCTTTCATCAGAAGTTCTCTTCCTGCCACACAGACCTTTTCACCATCTCTAGTACTCCCCTGCCTTACTTCCACTCCTATGTCTTATGGTCTTATGGGTCCGGTGACCCGAATTCCAAGGAAGGGTCACCGGACCCAAAATGTTAACTCTGTTTTCTCCTCCACAGATGCTGCCAGACCTGTTGAGCAGATTGCTGACCACTTTGCAGAACACCTCCGCTCTGTTTGTAGGAATGACCCGAACCTTCCATGTGCTTCCGTTTAAGTAAGCCACCCCCATGCTGACATGTCTGTCTTTGGCTGGCTGCTATGGTCCAATGAAGCACAATGCAAGTTCCAAGAACAAGTGCTCACTTCCAGTTTAGGCACTTTACAGCCTCTTGGACTAAATACTGAATTCTACAATACTGAGCCTGACCATATGATGTCTGTTCTCCAAAGTTCTTGTATCTTCCCCACGCCCTGCACCTTGTCTTACTTCTTTCACTCTCAGCAGAAAGCGCCCCAGAGAGAGTTGAGGAAAGATTCCTTAAGTACATTTAAGCAGAGGTAGATAGATACTTGACCAAGGAGGGAGTCAAAGAGAATCAAGGATAGACAGGAATGTGAAATTTGAGAGCACAATCAAATTTGCCATAATTTTATTGAACGATGGAGCAGACTTGACAGGGTGAACAGCCCACTCCTGCTGCTATTTCTTAACATCTTATAATACCTATGTATACAAACTGTATGTATTATTTCTGCAAAGATTACTGAAACATTTATGTGCTGAATTCTTTGGTTCCATGTATTCTTTTTTCCATAAACACCAGCTATTCCAGTTTGCTATAGCATGCAAACCTTCACATTCCAGTCTCACCAGGTTCCAACGAATTAATGGATAATCCCTCTTCCACTTGCAAATGCCTTAAACAGCAACAGCACTCTCCTTCAGCCTTGACCTGCATGCAATTTCTATTCATCCACTGGTTTTCTCCTCATGCCAATGTTTCTCCATCAATGTCTACTCTCTCAGTCATTGTCTGTTCACATAAACCTCCAGAATTCTTATCTTAAATCCCACCATTTTCTAACTTCTTTGCTGCCTTTAAAATGTTTGCTTTGAACTTGCTTTTGATCCCATCCATAAATATTGGGTTTGCATAACTCTTTGCCCTTTTATGATACTTATATTTTGAACGAAGTTAAAGTTTACTGATCACATGGGCCAAATAGGCTGTTTCTATCCCATATATCCCAACCAATCCAGGCTGCTGTTAATGCTCCACTTGGGTCTCTTCCCATCCTTCCTCATTTAAATCCATCATCATGAACTTCTATTTCTTTCTCCATATGCTTAACTATTTTAGCCTTAAATGCAGTGATATCATTTCCTTCACTGTATGGTGGCTCAGCAGCTACCACTGCTGACTCCAGGCACCAGCGACCCCAGTTCAATTCCAGCCTTGGGTGACTGTCTGTGTGGAGTTTGCACATTCTCCCACGTCTGCGTGGGTTTCTTCTGGGTGCTCCAGTTTCCTTCCACAGTCCAAAGATGTGCAGGTTAGGTGGACTGGCTATGTAAGCTGCCCATAGTGTGTAGGGTGGGAAATGCAGGGATGGGGTAGGGGGTGGGTCTAGGTAGGATGCTTTTTGGATGGTCAGTGTGGATTCAATGGGCTAAATGGCTGCTTCCACATTGTAGGGATTCTATGATTCTATGAACTACTCTGTGTGACAGTGAGTTCCACATGCATAAATATAACAGGCAACACTTGAAATTTTCAATTAATCCCCACCCAATAATTGTACACATTTACAAGCAATGACAAATAAATTCTGGCTATTTTTATTTGAACAGAGGAGATTGCAAGATGATTTGATAGAGGTACTTGAAATCACAATTGGATGGGGCAGGAAATATAGAAATAACAGCTGCAATGAATAAGGTATGGGTCCAGAATATGAGAATATATTACACTTAAGTTTAGGATAGACAGCAAGAGAAATTTTACGCTATGTCATGGAATGCATTCTCAAAGTTAAAGCCTGAAGCAGAAACCATGAGCTGAATTTTGTTGGGGGAGGAATTTTGTTACTGTCCACTCCAATCACACAGCCTACCTCCTGGAAGGGAGTTGGTCCTGAACAGACTCATGTCAATGTCAAACCATTGCATAATTTGCTCCAGGTGGTCTGAAGGAAGGTAGGTCAAAATCCCACCTAAGTGGCACATAGTTTGGGAGGCTTATTAAAAAGGCAACTCAGGTCTCTCGCCGTCACTCCATTTAGTGGATAAGATCCCCACCAGGACTTCCATTAAATACAGCAGATAAATATTTAAATGGAAGAGTAATAAAAAAGACTATGGGAAAATTGTGGGCATGTTTCAAGATAACATTTCAGGTCTGTGACCTGTGAACATGTACTCACAGTTTATTTCCATATTGTAATTTCTAATAACTATCTGCGTTTTTATTTTTAATTATGACCTAATTTCTTGAAATGAGGAACTTCATATAACTCAAAAATATTACCCGAAATGAAATTTCCAGATTTTCTCCTCCCCAAATATCCATACCACTGTCGTATTGCCCAAGCTCAATAAAGTAATTCCTGTTCATTGCAAATAGTCCCCCCGCCATTGTTGGTGACCTGAATAAAAAGACATAAGAATAAAAAAAGAAACATTTGTTAACGCAACTATAAACCACTGCTGCAGATCTGAGCAAAATTGATTAGAGTTTCTTAAGATGCATCTGCCTACATGGCAAAAGTGATGAAATGCTTTAATTAAAACACTATTCCCTCTTCCCATTCTGAAGGCAGAAGTCACATGTTACCAGGTTATAGTCCAAAAGGCTATTTGAAATCACAAGCTTTCCGAGCAGCGGTCTGAAAGCTTGAGATTTCAATAAACCTGATGGACTATATCCTGGTGTCATGTGATTTCTGACTTTGTCCAACCCAGACTAACACAAGCATCTCCACTTCATTCTGAATGGGGCAGGTAAAAAGGTGAAGATTGAAAATATAATCCATAATTTTTAAATAAGAAAGAGAATCAATTCAATAATATGACAAAAATGAGGTGTTTCTACTACCATTAAATGTTGTTTTAAATCCACTTATGATGTACTAACAACTAACAAGTACTTTAATTCAAATCCCAGTAAACTTATTTTGGTCCAGTGTTTTTTCTGTCACATTCTGGAAAGAGAAATAATTGAAATTTAAACAATATGCATGATTGATTCAGTTTGTGTATGCTCGATGGTTCTTTTTTCAATCTGACCGGATATTCAAGAGCCAGCATGCCCCAGTATTTCTTTTATATGTTAAAAAGAAATTTCTGTTCAAATCAAGGACACCTGGAAAATCCATGAATGGACACACTCATAATTTAAGAGAAGCAAGCAGTCATTCTCAGTTTACTGGATATTCTTTAAAGTGAGGGAAACACTTTCGTGTATGTTAAAGTTGCTTGCACAGAAATGACTTAGTTCTTAAAATTATTTTAATTATTTTGCTTAATCCAGTAATTGAATGGAATGTTGTTTACTGTAAATCAAAATCAATATTATGTGACTTTTTCTTACACTCCGGTTTAACTTTGATGCTCTGTTGGTTTCAAAGAACACAGCAACATCTTATAGAGATGTAAATCCAGTACCTAAATACAACCACTAGTACAGGATTTCCCAGGGCACATTACGGAAAGCTACCCTTGATCTTCAAACAAAGAGAAGGTCTGTGGAAAGTTTGGAAGGCTGAGAATTAACCACAAGAGAAATCTAAAATACAAGAATGAAATCGTCTAGGGCAAAAAGGTTAGTAAGGCAAAACAGTCAATCATAGTAATAGCACCACTGGATTCTGCCCATCATTCCTTTGCAAGCTCCACACTGGGGATAGCTGTAATCCCATTTCCTGTTTTTTCTTACAAATTGCCAACCATCCATGATTCATGTGCACAGCAAGTATTTCCAAGACAGTGTCCGCATGGCTGTGTTCAAAGATGAAAATTAGCATGGTTTCCAACTCCTCCCCACAATGCTGCTCTTGGCTTCTATTCCCTTTGCTGCTTATAAGCAATTAAAAGCCTCACCACACAGTAGGCAGGAATTCTTGCTGAGAATAGCAAATTTTCATCCACAGCATGCAGAAGCATTCAATAGCTTAGAACAGCAGAAACAGGAGGTAAGGTTCCAGGACCTATCAGAATGGGTACGAAGGAATGTAAAAGAAATGTGTGCATTGATAGAGTTAGGGAAGAGTAGAAAGATGCATGGAAGGAGAGGGCCAGCATGATGTAAGGGGCAGGAAAACCAAAAGTATAGGCATTTATATATATGATTTCAGCAAAGACAAAAGTGGAGTTATATCAATAGATTACCAATAAAGAAAATTATATGGCATGGTGGACTGACAGAAAAAGAGTTAGAGATAGGCATAGAGTTAGGCAGGCATAGACAATTTAAAAGTTGTCAGAGAAGTGGCAGTTGCAGTTCAAAACAAAGAAATTAAAGCACTACAATTTGAGAACGAAACTTTAAAAACAGTTGCCTAAATTATAAGACTTTAAAATAGTAAAGGAACACATACATTTAGGAGTGCAAGTAGATTGACTTTAGGGGTCAGAGGACCAATTTCTTATCTTAACTGTAAAACGAACCGAGTTGGATGAGAAATTTCTCCTGCAGAGAGTTACAATGATCTGAAATGCATTTTTAAAGAATGGTAGAAGTAGATTCAATGTTAGTTTTGCAAACTTTGGTATGGAAGAATGAAGGGACTGAATAAAAAGCTCTTTCAACGACTAACTTAATAGTTTTTTCAAACAGCCACCACAGCCATGATTGGCTAATGCACCATCTTATGTGGTGCAAGATTCAATGAGGATGATATAAAAAGGCAAAAGAATTGTTGGTTTTACATATAAAGACATGAGATATAAAAAAAACTGGAAACAATATTGGAATTAAATAAAACTTTTGGAAATAATGCTGAATGTTCTCTGAGTGTTCATTATTGGAAAAATAAAAGATTTCAACTAGGTTCACTGGAACAATACCAAGGAGGCAAAGCTATAGTTATGAAACAAAGGTTCAGAGAATAGATATGTTAAGCTAGAAATCAGATTAAACCAGGACCACACCATAAAATGATGACAATTTTGATATGTTAAATAGTGAAAAATTGTTTAAACTAAATACTGAACCGTTAACAAAATACAAACTGAAGTTTATCACCAAAGTAATGAAGGGGAAATTAAAAGCTATATTTTCTCCAAGTGTGATTGGAACATTGAATCCTTTATCCTTAGTGGCCTGGATCAGATACGCAATCATCAAAAGGAAACAGGGAAATATATTAGAGCTGGAAGAGCAGAATCTTAAAATCATTGGTACAAATCTCAACAGATGAAAGTTGTTGTTTTGAGTGATTATATATCTTGCATTGTGAAGTTTTAAGAAAGTACTGGGTTACTACTTGATTGCTGCAGTCGGTCCCTCTTGTCCATTCAGCATTGAGGCAGGCACTGGATCCCACTTGAAATGTAGACCCCAGTTAAATCCACCCCTCACAATTGGGGAAGAACTGTAGATTAGTGTGTCAGCATTGATGATGTCAATCACTGGACACACCACAGTCTTGCGATCCTGCATAATTGGAGCCAGAAGCGGTTGTAACCACATCTCATTCACCTCACAGTGACTGTCAAGAAACACTAGAACATCTCCTGTGGAAAGAAATGCTAAAAATTAGGTGAGAGAACTGATCTCCAAGCGTATCTAAGATCATCTGGTAATAATACCTAAAACACACCTCACTCGCTAATTGATGAACTGAAACTTTTAAAATTATTTTGGGAAATTCATTAAAAAGCGTTTGCCCCAGTCCAAGTAGTTTGCAAGATTTTAACCTACAGAAGATCTGAAGAAGTTAGATCAGAGAGGTAAATAGGAGTCATGCAGAATCTTGCAGCAGTTAATCAGGCAGAACATTAAAAATTACCTTTGTCACCTATGTAACAATCTAATGGAGCAAGTTGCCCATCTGTTAGAACTCATCCAACGTTCATCCCATCACTGGGAAGCAAATTCAGTTGGTTACACATACAGCTTAGGCAGCAAAGTTGAAAATGACCTCAGTATTCAGATTAGTTACAGATAAAATTGGGAAGCTGAGGTTTGCATAGATGCTACAAATAAGGAAAAAGTGTAATATTTTAATATATTCGCACACCACAAAATTAATTAGCATTGTGCATCTATTAGAGGATCTCCCTTTGTACTCACAGCAAATTGTTACTTTTGTTGTTTCCAACTTGTTTAGCCCTTCTACTCAATAATTTCTCTATTTTCTTTTACTTCGGTCTGTTTTGTGCCTTAATTTGACTCAAACTTTTCTGTTTCATCTTCTATCACAAGACCATCTCAACCTGCCATCTTCTCACATTCTTCATATCCTCTTCCTTCATCACTCCTTCCCACTCCCTACCCAGCCAGTTCTCCAGCTGCCCCACCTCATTATCCTATTTGTCCAGTTGGCACCCTCTTTCCTTCTCCTGACCTTGCTCTTCTGGTTGACACATTAATGGTTCATTGTGGCTAACTCTACATATTGCCTTTCCCTACATTAGCCACTGCACCAATATAATACACCCCTGCCACGTGTGTTAGATTATCTTGTCATCGTCAAACTGTTGTTTGCAGATGCTTTCTGTGCATAAATCAGCTGGCACCTTTCCTAATTACAACAGTAGCTACACTTCAAAATATCCATTGACTAAAAAGACATCGGGACTTGGAGATCTGAAGTTGTGAAAGGTAAATTCTTCGATAATTTAGAGAATTGTAAAAACTTTAAGGAATGGTGAACAAGAGTTAGCAAGCAGATTAAGAAAGGCATTCAACCTGCTGGAAGCAAGTCAGCAAAGTCTAAGTGTCCAAGAGGCGGAGCCTGAACTGATAAAACCAGCAAATGAACATGTCCAATTCTTCTAAACTCCAATGAGTATAAGCACAACATGCTCAACCTTTCCTCACAAGGCAACATGTTATCCCCAGAATCAGCATGGTGAATCTGTTCTGAACTGCTTCCAAGGTAAGTAAGAGATAACAAGCATGGGGCTGGATGAACACAGCAGGTCAAGCAGCATCATAGGAGCAGGAAAACTTGACGTTTCGGGCCTAAACCCTTCATCAGAAAAGATTTTTCTGATGAAGGGTTTAGGCCCGAAACGTCAAGTTTTC
>JAHRHZ010000034.1:9206142-9218154 GCA_024137785.1 Ginglymostoma cirratum | reverse complement strand
AGTTTTCCTGCTCCTATGATGCTGCTTGACCTGCTGTGTTCATCCAGCCCCATGCTTGTTATCTCGGATTCTCCAGCATCTGCAGTACCTTTTATCTCCACTTGTTTCCCTTATTTCCTTGGCATCTATGATTCTCCCCTCAGTAAACACTAAGAAGAAATATTCATTAAAAATCTCCCCCATCTCTTGTGACTCGACACAGAGATGGCCATGCTGATCTTTAAGGGGACCTATTCTCTCCCTAGCCACTCTTTTACTCTTAATATTGCCATAAAACCTCTGGGGATCATTTTTAATCTTATCTGCAAGATCAATCTCATACCGTCTTTTTGCTCTTGGGGATTTCCCTCGAGTGCGCTCCTACACATTTTATAGTCATCTAGGGATTCACTTGAGCCCGATAGCTTAAACTAATGTATGCCTTCTTTTTCCTGACCAGAGCCTCAATATCCTTGTCAGCCAGGGAGCCCTAAACCTGCCAGTTTTTCCCTTCATCCTAATCAGGACATACTCTCCCTGGACTCGATATCATACTTTTAAAAGCCTCCCATTTGCTTGGAATTTTTGCATAGAGATTTTTGTCTCATGATATCACCTCATCCTTGGATGTACCAAGCTTCCTGCTCTGCTGCCAACACATCTGTGCAAATCCAACCTGAGTCACTGGTTTAGGCATAGTGGTATTTCCACAATTTACTACCTTCATTTTGGGAAGCAACTCTGGTTGCCTTAGTTAAGGTCCCTCACTTGTACTACTTGGTGACTTTTCTTTAATTTCAAGTTCAGCACCAAGAATTCATTTCTTTTCCTACAAATGCTTCAAAATACTGGCTTTTAGATGCCAGCTTTCTGCCTTAACTGTGCATTTAGGTGGTGGCAGAATTTGGTAGCAGTTTGCTCTCTTGCTTGTGTCTACACTTTGCACAATTCCTACTCCGGGAATAATTCTTAGGAGTATTTTGAAGACTTTTTCACTCTGCGCTGGAACTATATATTTGAACCATAAATCAGTACAGGAATAATAGCAGAATTTTTCATTTACCTGAAGTGCCCAACTTTAGACTTGGCCACTGGACATCTATTTATTCAGGTATAATTTTACAGCTGTTCTCTTGGCATTTCTGGTCCTTTCTTCTATGCAATTTGAAGCAGTTTTAAAGACCCAGAAGACTGGCATGTTAAAGGATGAAGCATTCAAATGTCTCAAACGAATGAGTGTCCAAATTTGACTTAAATGATATCAGTGCAGATGACCAATGGTTCATCTTTCTATCTTGTATAGGTATCATGAATATAATTTCTGTGTAGATGATGAATAGCAAACTGACCTTGAAAACATGACATTCTCTTTCTCAGACTGAATTACAATGCACCTCCGGCATAAGGATGGGTGAAGATGGTGCTATACTTCAATGGATTATATCTGGTATCCAAACTAGAGGAGAATTCTGATTTATCGAACTCTGGATATTTAAATGTTACTAATTTGAACTTCAACATATTCAACATATCATCCATGTGATGCAGTTGGGATACAGGCTACCTGACTTGTAGAAGGCAATACATCAAATAATTGAACTCGTTGACAGCACAGGGTTTCCAAACCTCTTGGTAGTTTGAGGTAATGTTTGGACTTCTTCATACCGATACTGGTGTGGCCACCTTGTTGTTGAAATGTTAGCTGAACAATCTCAAAATCAGTTTGAGTTGCTAGACACAGAAAACCTTTTCACAATGGTCCCCTAGTAAATTGGGTTTTATTACGTTTTCAATTACCAACCTAGGCATTTCTGAGTATCAGACTTACTTCTGTGAAAGCACATGGAAACATCCTCCTTTGAAATAACCTGTGCATTGGAGTTGCAGCACATATTTTTGCCTGGCCTGAAAACTGGCCTGTTCACATTTTGTTTAAAACTGAACCCGGAATTCCATCACTAACTGGACTGTTATGTTGTCTGCTCCACATGTATTTAGTTTTCTTTTTGGAAGGCAGGGAACTCTTCCCGCAGTCACGGAGCTTGGAATTCCCCTCTGCACAGTGAGGTTTAGTATTTGATCTACTCTGACGGTACAAGGTTGTACCTTCAAGGTACCAAAGAAATGAACACCGTTAAATCAATGAGACCCCTGTTCCATTCTGCACTATTTTTAATCCTTGATGGATTACTTACCTTGATGAGTCACTTAATCTAAATTTGTACTCTATCTTGGCCTGATCAAGACAGAATTTTTTTTCCCTTTATTCATTCATGGGATGACAGTGTCGCTGACCAGGCAGCATTTATTGCCCATGCCTAATTGCCCAGAGAGCAGTTAAGAGTCCACCACATTCTTGTAGGTCTGGGAGTCACATGCAGGCTAGACCAGGTAAGGATGGCAGTTTCCTTCCCTAAAGGACATCAGTGAACCAGATGGGTTTTTCCAACAATCGACAATGGATTCATGGTCATCATTAGATTCTTAATTCCAGATATTTATTGAATCCAAATTCCACCATCTGCTGTGGCGGGATTTGAATCCAGGTCCACAGAACATTATCTGTCCAGGGATAATAACACTAGGCCATTGTCTCCCCCGAGGAGAGGATTCTGAGGCCATCTGAGGATTTTCAGTCTCTTTCCAGGTGTTGCTGTGTACTTAGGATATGCACCATTCCTGAATGAGGCTGATGCATGTCTAATTTAGAATCTGAGCTGTAACTTTATATGGATTGATTTGTGACCTATCAACTTTTCTGCACACCTATTGTAGGTTTGGGGGGGGGGTGAATTACAAATTTGTTTGAAGTTGAATGTTCTGGCTCTCAGCTGATCAAATTGGGACATCTTTGACGATTACCTTTGATGAATAGTGATGCAATCCAGTAGAAGTGCTGAACTCATGGTGTTTGAAACAGCTATCAGTTTTACTTTGATCTGACTTAACCATTTCTAAAAATGTTGAATTTTCTTGCCAAATATATTGTTCACTAATGATGTCATTTGTGAACTCACTTCCACTGCTGTTTTCTGAATTCGGAATGTGGGCTGTTTAATTTAATCTTAATTTCATTTGCTGCCTCCACTGGTAATGCACCAGAGCTTTGGCTGTGAAATGTCTGCATCTTTCTCTTCCCCTCTACCTGGAATGAAATTATAACTTTTATCACCATCAGCTGTTGCCTGCCTTTTGACCTTTGTTGGATTTGCTGTGACTTTGGAAGTTGTCCCTGGACAGCCCTTCAGAGTTCAAATGTTCCCTTTTTTTTATCCTGAATGCACACTAAATTTCTCTTGGGAAACTTGGTCAGCATGGACAAGTTGGCCCAAAGGATCTGTTTCCATGCTGAATGAGTCTATGTATGAGGACACCTGGAATGCTCTATACTACAGCATTCTGTAGTCTCTCACCATTTAAGAAATACCTTGCTTTTCTATTTTCCTGCCAAAGTAGTCAAAACATTTTCACACACTATAGTCCATCTGACATTTTATTTGCACACTCACACAACCTAACTATATCCTTTTGCAGAATTTTTGTAGCCCCACCCCACCACACCCACACCCCCACCCCACCCTGCAACAACTTGCTTTCTTAACTATCTGTGTATCATCAGCAATGTGGCTTCAATACATGAAGATGTCCCTTCCAATTCACAAATAAAGACTGTAAGTAGGTAACGTCCTGTCAGTGATTCCTGTGGCACTCCACAAGTTATAGCTTCCCACCTAAAAATGCATCATTTAACCGGAGACTCCGTTTCCTGTTAGTTAGTCAATTCTTTATCCATGCCAATATATCACCTGCAAAGCAACGAGCTCTTACCTTGTGACAAACCTTTTTATGTGGCACCTTATTAAAAGCCTTTTAGAGATATAAATACACGACGCCTACTGAATTCCCCTTTATCCATCCTGCTTGCTACATCCTCAAAGATCTCTAATAAATTTGTCAAATATAATTGTTTTCTGAAAGAGAAATGTTGACTCAGCTTAACTTTCTAAATGTCCTGCTAATACCTTTTGTTGCTATGATATATATAGTAAACATTCACAAAGAGTGGCCTTCAAAGAAATTGAGGAGCACATTTTCCAAAGAAAGCTACTTTTAATAATGAGTTATTGCCATGGGAAAGACATGTTAGGATTGAGTCAGCTGGTATCATGCTTTCAGACAGTGTTAACAACTTACTGATGGCATGGTAAAAACTGGACTTAGATTCATTAGAGTCAGATCTAATTAACTTCAGATTTTGTTACCATATTTGCACTAAACTACTGACCATCTGACTTCCCTCTCCGGTCCCCATGCTAGTTGATAGAATGAAGTTTATTCTCTGCTGATGTTTTCCCCTCCCTTTCAAATTTGCCAGCAGAAAATAAAAGTTCACCCAGACTCTTCTGTCCTAGTCAACTACAACAAGATCACCAAACTCAATTTCCTTTACATATTCTTTGAATGTACTGTAGAATCTGAAATGCATGGCCATCCCTCCACGGTTCCATGTGTGTACCTCCAAAATCAACTTCTGCCCGTGACAAGACTGTGGAAAGCTATCCTTTCGTCAGTCTTCTCAATGTTTAACATATTTAACATGGCTAACCACACCATCTTTCTCCAGTGCCTACCCTCCACCTGCAGCTGAGTAAAACTGACCTGATTGGTACCATTCTTATCAATTCAATCCTTGTCAGAGAATCTCCTGATCCGGCTTCTCTTCTTGTCCCCATACTGTTATCTCCGGAGTTCTCTATGAATCTATCTTTGACTTCTTCCTATCTCTCACTTGCTGCCAACTTTGGTGGCATAATATGAAAACACATCAGATTGCACATGTACACTTATGACATTTAGTTCTACCTTGATACTACTTCTCAATCTTTTTAGTCTCTCCTTTGTCAAGCAGCATATCCAGCTTTTGGTTTTCGATGAGAACATATTTCCTCCAATTAAAGATTGGGAAGATGAAACAGCTGTCTTTTGTCCTCGCCATAATCTCAAGTTCCCTATCTACTCACTCCATCCCTCTCCCCAGCAACTCTCTGAGGCTGAAGGAGAATATTTGTAATATTTGTCCTATTTGAAGCTAAGCTTCTGAATCTGAATCCTCTCAATCACCAAGGTTGTATACATGAGTGTCCAAACTTTTGTTTACTTTTATTAGTCAATTTGTATCATAACATTTATGCCATGATAAAATTCCAGATGATCGTGGAAGAATTCGAGTGATTATTGGAGAAAACAGATATGATTCTCAAGTTGAATCTTCTCCCACATCTTGATGAGAACCTCCAATTCAATAAATAGTATTTCTAATAACAATTGCAATAAATTAGTACAATTAAATATTTTCAAGTACAAGAAGTTGAATTCGATACCTGTTGCATGGGATGCTCCAATCATTCTACCTCGTATCAAGCCCTCTCGTACAGCATTTCTAACAAGTTTCACTTTTCTAGGCAAGCTATTCCGTATATAATCCTCCAGCTCACCTTTTAGATTAACTGACAAAAAATGAGAACAGAGGATACTTACAAGTATAAATGATGACAGCGTGCAGCTGAAATGTTACATGGTAATCGATAAAGCGTTCATAGATGATAACCATCAAGAAGCTAGTCACTTAATTATTCATGAGAGGTGGCCCTGTTTATTTTGAGGGCTGGACTGTTTGATGGAGCTTGATATGTAAATAAAATGAAAATTAAGGATTCACGTTCACGTACTTACATCGCAAGTTGCATTTCAAGGTGGAGCCTACCACCAGACTCAACACTTGGCTTAACAGGATTTGGCGTAACACTAGAACATGGAGTTACATTAGTTTTTGGGACGCCACATTCACAAGCTTACTTTTACTGGCCAGGTGGCCTTGAGACCCATCCTATTGTATCTGCTCACTTATGTTTTCAGTTTAAGCAGCATTATATGTAAGTCAAAAGCCACCAAGGCACGAGGAAGGACGAAAAGAAGTGAAATGTTTCAAGAAATGTTAAGGTGACTCACTGAAATCACTACTGTCATCCACAAGTATAATCTCATGCAGCAGGTTCGCTGGAGAACGATTCAACACACTCTGTACTGTCCGCAGCAGAGCTGATAAAGCTTCATTATAAAAGCAGATAACAACACTGGCAGAAGGTAAATTCAGTGGATAGTTCTTTTCTTTACACCTGACAACAAAAAAAGATAACTAGGAATAAAAATAAAAGAAAGAATATATCAATCTCCAGAACAAAATTATCTTGTCTGAATAATATGTTTTAATTGTTGTTCATTTTGTTTTACAAATGCTGAATTGGGATGCTGTAATTTACATCCAAATAAGTAATTTGTGTTGAGTAATATCCTTATGCATGTGACATTTAAAATATTATGTAGTTTTTCTTTCTTCTAGTGGCAGAGATAATGTTTTTCTTTGTAAAACTTAATTAGATTAGGAGTTTTCTTATGATGTTCCTCATGGTGTATTAACGCATTAGGTCTCATTCTCCCATGGTCACTTACATCTGTCATCTCCACTGAGGATCCTTTTATCTGTCTTTGCTTTGCAGCTTTTCTTTTCAGCGCGCGATGTTGGGTCATATGACAGAGATGGACATTAGAGGCTGCAGACCACACCTCTAATGCTTTTTGCATCATTTACATTGTATTTTGTACTCCAACTGTTTGTCTCCCCCTTCTGTCCTACCTCCCCTTGCCACACATTCCATTCCCACAGTTCTGTGCTGTCTCAACAGTTCCATTTTGCCAGTGTATTTTTTTCCATGGCCATCAATCTTCATTAAGCTTTTAGTTTTATTGCCCCATGTCTCCTTCCAATTGGTACCTTCAACTTACTTTTTGTGTTTTTGCTTGCCTTCTTCTCCATTTCCTTCTCTTTCATTTGAGGCTCAAAGTTCATGCCCCTTAGTTAATAATAATTCCTAGTTCCTTTAAATGCTAATCTCATCACAGCTAAGTATGCCCAACTTCCTTCATCTCCTTTCCATACACATTCAAACAGCCTCAATATCCAATTCTTACTCATACTGTAAAACTCACAACCCATTCCCATCCCTCTCAATGGCGTCATCCAAAGCTTTCTATAAGTGAAAAACCATGCACTAATGCTGGCACTTAATCTTTAAGGGCTTGCAAAACAATACCAATATATGTAACTTCCAGTATATGCAACTGCACAACTCTGCAGGCCTGGGCAGCGTTCTATATTGGGTTGCTGGCATATGTCTTTTCACATTCAGGATCATTTAGCAAGTGTTGTCCAATCATGGAATTACATGTAATATTGGACACTATTGTGAGATTTGCAAGCACGGGCTGGGTTGGACATGGTAAGTACCTTGCTTATTGCGAACGCTTTGTTATCTTTGTAATTCATTCACGAATGTGGGTGTCACAGGGCAGCTCAGCATATACTGCCCATCCCCAATTGCCCAGAGGGCAGTTAAGTGTCAAACACATTGCTGGAGTCAAATGTAGGCACATGTTTCACACAACAAATGGTTCAGGTCTAGCATGCACTGCCTAGAAATGCGCTAGAGGCAGACTCAATTGAAGCACTGAAGAAGGCACTTGATGATTAATAGAATAGAAATGTAGAAAATAGGAGCAGGCACAAGTTATTCTGCCTTTCATGTCTGCTCCACCACTCAATATGTTCACGGCTGATCATCCAACATAGTACTCTGTTCTGGCTTTCTCCTCCATACCCTCTGATCCCTTTAGCCTTAAAAACTATACCTATCTCCTTCTCGAAAATATTTCAATGTTTTGGTCTCAACTGCTTTCTGTGGTATAGAATTCCAAAGATTCACACTCTGAGTGAAGAAATTTCTCCTTATTTCAGTTCTAAATGGCCTACTCCTTATTCTTAAACTGTGACTACTGGTTCTGGACTTCCTGAATCTGGGGGACATTCTTCCTGCATTTATCACATCTAGTCCTAACGATATAATCTGTTAAGCCATTCTTGGTAAGTCAACCCCTTCATCCCAGCCTAGTGAAAGTCTTTTGAATTGCAGCAAACTTTTTATTAACAGGCATCTATGGGACCAGGAATGCATCAGTTGATCAAGTGTTCTGGTTGATCAAGAAGTCCACGTAATGAATGTTCAACCACGCACTAGGTAATAGAAATGTAATGCAGGGGGTATACACATCACTGTTATACTTTATTTACAGCATAAATTACTTAAATAATAATGCAACTTTGCCTTAAATAAAACTTACTGGCAGAGAGCCTTCTAACCTGCAACATCAACTGACTATTCGGACTTCGAAAAGACTGCGAATAATACAGTAAACTTCTGGTATTTGAGGTATATAATTTTTGCCAGTTTATTGAGAGTGCCAGTTCATAAGGTGCCAGTTAAAACAAAGTCTGCTGTACCTCCAATGCCAGAATATCCATTTTAAATACAGGAATCAAAAATATACAGTTTTCCAGGTACAGCCTCACCAACACCTGATAACAAGACTTCTGTTTTTAAACTCCAAACCCCTTAGAAAAAGGCCAAAATTCCATTGGCCTTCTTAATTACGTGATGTACCTGCATGCTGTTTGTGTTTCATGCACAACAACATCAAAATCGCGGTAACATGGCGTGGAGCTGGATGAACACAGCAGGCGGAGCAGCATCATAGGAGCAGGCTCAGCCTGCTGTGTTCATCCAACTCCACACCTTGTTATCTCGGATTCTCCAGCACCTGCAGTTCCTATTATCTCCAACATCAAAATCGCTTTGTGCAGCAATTTTTGGGAACCTTTGCCTACTTAAATAGTAGTCTGATTTTTCATTGTTCATACCAAAGTACCTTACACTTCCTTCCTGCTTTGCATTTTACTACACTAACATCCATCTGCCTAGGTTTTGCACACAGACTCAACTTATTCATATCCCCTTGTAGATTCTTTATGTTCTCATCACAACAAGCCCCTCACCTGTTTCTGTACTGTAAGCAAATCTGGACATATTACACTGTGCCCCTTCCTCCAATTCATTAACATAGATAGCAATTGAAGTCTTATAACTGATGCTTGTGGCACTCCTCTCGTTATATCTTTCCAAGATGAAAAAATGCTATTAATCCAGGCTGTCTGTCTTCTGTGAGTTAAGCAATCTTCAATCCATGCTAGTAGCTTCAATCTTCTGCGATAACCTTTGATGTGCCAGTTTATCAAATCCCTTTTGTAAATCTAAACGTGCATCTACTATTTCCCCTTTATCAACTCTGCTTTTTATATCCTCAAAGAACTCGAGAAGATTTGGCAAACATGATATCCATTATACAAAACCATCCAGACTCTGGTTGATGTGTTAAGCTTATCTAAATATTCCATTTCTTCCCTAATAGTGGATTCTAGTATGTTTCCAATGACAGATGCTTGAACATGGATGTCTTCTTATCAAAATCCAGTGATTTCTAGAATGTTTTGACCAACGCCTCCACCATCTCTACAATCACATCCTTTAACATCTGATGCAAGATGGTGGCAACGTAACAGGGCTGCATGCGGGCTCTTGCCCAGGACCCATCCGCTCCTATCTGCTTTCCTTGTTTTACCTTTGCTTCTGCTCTTTTAGTTTGCCTTATTTTCCTTTGCTTTTGGCCTTTTTTCCTTCTTTCCTGTGATGGATTGGTAGGCAGCACCAGCACAGCAGTGGGAGCACATGCAGAGTGGCAGAGTTGGCTTCTCCCAGCGATAGGAGGCTGGCAGCTGCAAGTGCGTTCTCCCGCCATTTGGGGCCTGTGACGAAGAGGATTGATGAAGGCAGGGCAATGGGCATTGTCCATATGGACTTCAGTAAGACGGTGAACAAGGTTCTGCATGGTAGACGGGGTTAGCAAGGTTAGATCACATGGAATTCAGGAAGAACTAGCCATTTGGATATAAAATTGACTCAAAGGTAGGGGACAGGGGGTGACAGTGGGGGGATTGTTTGTCGGACTGGAGGCCTATGACCAGCGATGTGCCGCAACAGTTGGTGCTGGATCCTCTGCTTTTCGTCATTTCTATAAATGATTTGAATGTGAATGTAGGTGATATGGTCAGCAAGTTTGCAGATGACACCAGAATTGGTGGACAGTGAAGAAAGTTGTCTCAGACTACAACGGAACCTTGATCAGATAGGCAGAGGAGTGGCAGATGGAGTTTAGTCCGCATGAATGTGAGGTGCTACATTTTAGTAGGGCAAATTAGGGTAGGACTTATTTACTTAACGATACGCTTCTGGGGAGTGTTGCCGAACACAGACATTGGTGTGCAGGTTCACAGTTCCTTGAAAGTGGAGTCACAAGTAGACTGGATCACTGGGAAGGAGGCATTTGGTACATTTGCCTTGATTGGTCACTGCATTGAGTTTAGGACTTAGGAGGTCATGTTGCAGCTGTACAGGCCACTGGTCAGTCACTTTTGGAATAGTGCTTTCTATTCTGGACTCCCTAATGGAAAGATATTGTGTAACTTGAAAGGGTTCAAAAAAGATTTACAAGGATGTTCCTAAGGTTGGAGGGTTTGAGCTGTAGGGAGAGGCTGAATAGGCTGGGGCTATTTTCCTTGGAGCATCGGAGACTGAGGGGTGACCTTACAGAAATTTATAAAATCATGAGGGGCATGGATAGGACGAATAGCCAAGGTCTTTACCCCAGGGTAGCGGAGTCCAAAATTAGAGGGAATAGGTATAAGGTGAGAGGAGAAAGATTTAAAAGGGAACTAAGGGGCAACTTTTTCACGCACAGGGTGATGTGTGTATGGAATGAACTGCTACAGGAAGTGGTGGAGGCTGATACAATTACAACATTTAAAAAGCATTTGGATGGATATATGAATACAAAGGGCTCAGAGGGATATGGGCCAAATGGTGGCCAAAGGGGCTAGATTAATTTAGGGTATCTAGTTGGCATGGCCGAGTTGGACCAAATGGACTGTTACCATGCTGTACATCTCTATGACTCTAAGGGGCCAGCAACAAGGACATGACTAAGATCAGGTCTAACAGTGAAGATGATATGGCGACAGCTTTGGAAATTGGTATTAGTATACACTGCTATGTGCAAGCGTAAATGTGATTTGCATCATTAAATCAGGTGATAACTTAAACTTAAGAACTTGCTTTTGGTTTCTGGTATCAGGAATCTCTCTACTGTAGCCCAAACGATTACTGACAAGCACATTGAAAGCATGTTTCTGGTATCCAGCATCTCGAATCTGCTGATCTGCTTCATTGAAAATCATACCTGAAAGAAAAGTACTTAAAATAAGTTTATGGCTACTTTAATATCAGCACGTTTTATAGCAAATAACTTCAAAATTCAGAAAGCCTACTAAACGGTGCACTTATTTTTGTCTACTGCAATGGAGAACAGGTGCTTTTTGCTTGCTTTTTTGGTTCACAATATGTAAAGTCTTTTAATAGAATAACTTGAAGCACAGGATCAGGGGCTCAGCGCAAAAGAAAAAGTGCTATCAGCGGAAAACTGTAACTTCAATGGTCGGTAATAGCTACTAATTTAACTCTCATAAGTTACTTTCACATCAAAAATAAATAGAAGAAATATTATACAGATTATAAGCTAAAAGACTAGTACAAAATTTAAAGAAAAAACAAGTTAAGAACTATGTAATTAGAGATACAGGGCCAGGCAATGTATTGCATGTGGACGATGTGGGAGCTGGTGGATCCCACTATAGCTCATAGTGACCACACCTACAGCAAGAGTTGCATGTTTGACGAACTCCGGCTCAGAGCTGATGAGCTGGAGTCCAAGCTGAAAACACTGAAACACATCAGGGAGGGGGGAAGAGTTACCTGAATGCTTTGTTTCACGAGACGGTCACACCCCTCACTGTAACCATATTGAATTCAGTCACTGGTCAGGAACAGGAGAGTGCCGACTACAAGTGAGGCAGGTAATGGAATCCAGGAGGTAGTGACAGGATCCTCAGCCCTTGAGCTTGTAGAACAGGTTTAAGGTTCCTAGATAACAAGCATGGGGCTGGATGAACACAGCAGGTCAAGCAGCATC
>JAHRHZ010000034.1:9189071-9205742 GCA_024137785.1 Ginglymostoma cirratum | reverse complement strand
CAGGTCAAGCAGCCTGCTCCTATGATGCTGCTTGACCTGCTGTGTTCATCCAGCCCCATGCTTGTTATCTCGGATTCTCCAGCATCTGCAGTACCTTTTATCTCTGGTTTAAGGTTCCTGTTCACGTAGAACAAGAGCAGGGGCTGTAGGCAGGATGACCATTCTGAAGGGGGTAGATAAGAGAATGTGGTTGCCATCAGGAAAATAAACACTGTTCTCTGTGGGCAGAATCGAGAGTCTCAAAGACTGTGTTGCTTGCCTGGTGACCAGGTTCAGGATATCTCATCTGGAGTGCAGTTAAGCAGGACTGAGGGTGTTGTATTTAAATACAGTTTATGAAACAATGTAAATGAGTTTGTAGGGCAGATTCAAATAGGCAAGTACAATGTTCTGGCTATCACAGAGAAATGGCTGCAAGAGGATCTGGGCTGGGAACGAAATATCCAAATATATACATCCTAATGAAAGGGCAGGCAGATGGGCGTGGGGATGGGGTTGCCTTGTTCGTAAGAAACAAAATTAAATCAATAGCAAGAAGTGACATAGAGTCAAAAGGCGTAGAACCTGTGTGGGTCGACTTGAGGAACCGCAAAGGGAAAAAGACCCTGATTGGAGTTATGTATAGGTCTTCTACCAGTTGTCAGGATGTTGGGAAGAAAATACATCATGAGATACAACAAGCATGTAAGGAAGGCACTACTACAATAAGCACAGGAGACTATGTGCAGGCAGACTGGGAAGATCAGGTTGGTAGTAGATTGCAAGAAAAGGAATTTGTGGAATGTCTACAAGATTTTTTTTGGAGCAGCGCAAGGGGAGCTCACTACGGCACAGGCAATTCTGGATTTAGTAATGGGTATGAGGCAGATTTGATTAGGAAGCTTAAGGTGAAGGAACCCTGAGGGGGCAGTGACCATAATTCATTCCACTGAAGAAGAAACATACTGAGAGGAGGACGAGGCAACCATAGCTAACAAAGGAAGTCAGGACAGCATAAAAGCAAAAGAATAAGCATACAATGTGCTGAAGATTAGAAAGCTAGAGGACTGGGAAGCCTTACAGAGTCATCCAGCACAGAAACAGCCTCTTTGGCCCATCTCATCCATGCCAACCAGGTTTCCTAAACTCAACTCGTCCCATTTGCCTGCGTTTGGACCGTATTCTTCTAAACCTCTCCCATTCATGGACCTGTCCAAAGATCTTTTAAATGTTGTAATTGTACCCACCTTTACCACTTCCTCTGGCAGTTCATTCTATATATGAACCACCCTCTGTGTGAAACAGTTGCCCTTGAGGTCCCTTTTAAACAGAGTCATAGAGCTGTACAGCATGGAAACAGATCCTTCACCTTACTTATGCCCCTCATGATTTTATAAACTTCTACAAGGGCACCCTTCAGCATCCTGAGCTTCAAGGATTTAGACAGGCTAGGAGAGTGGACAAGGAAGTGGCAGAAGGAATAGAATGTGGGAAGGTGTGAAGCTATGCATTTCATAGGAAGAACAAAGGCATAGGCTATTCTCCAAATGGGGAAAGGCTTTGAAAATGTGAAGCACAACAGTACTTGGGAGTCTTGGTTCGGGATTCTCTTAAGGTTAACATGCAGAATCAGGTGGCAGTTAGGAAGGCAAATAGAATGTCAGTGTTCATTTCCAGACGGTTAGAATACAAGAGCAGAGATGTACTACTGAGGCTGTATAAGGCTCTGGTCAGACCGCATTTGGAATATTGTGAGCAGTTCCCTGCCCCATTGTTAAGGAAGGATGTGCTGGTGTTGGGGGGGACAGGAGGTTTACAAGATTGATCCCAGGGATGAGAGGCTTGTCATTTGAGGAGCTGTTGAGAACTCTGGGTCTGTGCTCAATGAAGTTTAGAAGGATGAGGGGAATCTCGTTAAAATTTACAGAATACTGAGAGGCCTCATTAGACTGGACATGAAGATGATGTTTCCACTAGTAGGAGAGACTGGGATCTACCAGCATAGCCACAGAAGGAAGGGATGACTGTTTAGAACCAAGATGAGGAGAAATTTTTTCAGCCAGAGGTTGGCTAATACAGAAGACTGTGGAGACCAAGTCGTTGAATGTAGTTATGACATAGATAGGTTCTTCATTAGTAAAGGAATCAAGTGTTCCATGGAGAAGGCAGGAGAATGGGGTTGAAAAACATTTCACCCATGATCGAATGGCAGAGTAAACATGATGGGTCATATGGCTTAATTCTGCTCCTCTATCTTAGGTTTTATGCTGGGACCAGAGTCCCAGCAAATTGCATAGCTGGGGCCTTAAACTAAATTGAGCCCAGGTGGGGATGGGGGTAACTGTATTCAGTTCCATCGAACTACTTGCGCCTTGAGCTGATTGGTACAGGGTCAACAAGATTAAAGTGTGGCTCAAAGACTGGTGTGGGAGAAATAGGTTTGAATTAATGGGACACTTGCACCAGTACTGGGAAAGAGAGGAAAGCTGGGGCTGTAGGTAAGGTTTAAACTAAATGGTAGGGTAGGGGGATGGAGGTAGGAGTTCAGTTGTATGGAAAACTAGAGAATCCTGGTTAAAGGAGAAGGTAGGATTGCAGATTAAGGATGGAACTGATTATTACCAGAAAAATAAAAGGAAGTGACAGAATGTCTGAATGTCATATTGCACCAAGGAAATATAAAAGTGTCGGGAAATTGGATAATACAACAAACTTAAAGGCTTTGCACCTCAATGCATAAAGCTTTTGGAGTAAGGTAGGAGAACTGATACTGCAAATCGAAGTAAATGGATATGATCTCATAGACACCACGAAAGCATGGTTACAAGGAGATCAAAACTCAGAACATAACATTCAGGGATATCTGACCTTTCAGAAAAACAGAAGGGATGGAAAATATTCTTAGTAACAAACTAAATAAAGATAATTGTGAGATGCGATTTAGGCTCGAATGACGTACAGTCCATATGGGCACATGTAAAAACAGCAAAGGAAAGAAGAGATAGTAAGAACTGCCGATGCTGGAGTCTGAGATAACACAGTGTGGAGCTGGAGGAACACAGCAGGCCAGACAGCATCAGAGGAACAGGAAAGCTGACGTTTCGGGTCGAGACCCTTCTTCAGAAATGGGGGAGGGGTAGGGGGCTCTGAAATAAATAGAGAGAGGAGGGGTGGGGCTGGGGAAGGTAGGTGAAGTGGGGATAGGTGAGTGCAGGTAGGCAATGGTGGGGGTTGGTCAGTGAGGTGGGTGGAGCTGATAGGTGGGAGAGAAGATGGACAGGTCAAGGAGGCGGGGATGAGAGGGAGGGCTGGTCATGGGATGAGGTCGGGGTGGGGAGATTTTGAAGCTAGTAAAGTCTACATTGAGACCACTGGGTTGTAGGCTCCCAAGGCGGAATATGAGGTGCTGCTCCTCCAGTTTTCGGGTGACGTCATTGTGACACTGAGGGAGGCCCACAATGGACACGTCATCCAGGGAGTGGGAGGGGGAGGTGAAGTGGCTCGCGACCGGAAGGTGTTCTCGTTTGTCGCGAACCGAGCACTGGTGCTCTACAAAGAAGAGTTAGGTAGGAGTACTGTACAGGTTCCCAAACAGTCGCCACTCTGTAGGAAAGGCTATAAATTAACAAATAATTGGATCCTGTAAAGAGAATACAGCAATGATCATGGGTGATTTTAATTTTCATGTTAATCAAATTGAAAAGGGCAGCTCCAACAACAAATTCATAGAGTGCATTAGGTATAGTTTCCTTGAACAATATGTCATGAAGCCAGCCAGGGAGTAGAATATTGTGGATCTGGTAATGGGTAATGAGGTAGGTTAAATAATGATCTGAGTAAAAGATCCCCGAGTAAATGGTGATCATAACATTATAGAACGTAATATTAAGCTTGAGTGTGAACAGCTTGATTCTGAAATAACGATGTTTAACTTAAATAAAGCTAATTACACTGAAATGAGGATAGAGTTAGCTAATGTGAATTGGGTAGATGAGCAGGAATGACAGTAAGCAAGCAGTGGCTGACATTTGAGGAGATAATTCATAACTCTCAGCAAAAGCACATCCCAGTAAGTAGGAAAGATTCTAAGAAAGGGATAAAACAACTATGGCTAAAAGTTAAGGAGAGTATTTGAAAAAAAACAGCATGTAAAGAGACAAGTGATAGCCAGGAAGACTAGGATAAATTCAGAAGCTAGCAAAGGAGGACTAAAATGAGAATAAAGACAAAGAAAAACCAAAAGAACTGTGGATGCTGTAAATCAGGAACAAAAACAAAAGTTTCTGGAAAAGCTCAGCAGGTCTGGCAGCATCTGTGAAGATAAAAATCAGAGTTAACATTTCGGGTCATTAGTTCTGAGGGAGCAAATATACTGCAACCATATTTGCAGACGACACAAAAATAGGTGGGAAGGCAAGATGCAAGAGGGATATGAACAGTATTCAAAGAAATATTGATAGGTTAAGTAACTGGGCAAAAAGGTGGCAAATGGACTATAATGTGGAAAATGTGAAGTTGTTCATTTTAGAAGAGAGAACAAAAGAATATAGTATTATTTAAATGGAGAAAATCTGCAGAAAGCTGCAATTCAAAGGGAATTGGGGGTAACTGTGCATGAAACACAGAAAGCGAACATGCAGGTAATTGGGAAGGCTAATGGAATATGGCCCTTATTTCAAGCAAGGGTGGGATGTGTTTGTGGAGTATAATAGGTAAGCCTTATTGTAACTGTACAAGATGCTGGTGAGACCACATGTGGAGTCATGTGAGCAGTTTTTGTCCCCTTATTTTCATTTCATTGGAGGTAATGGCCTAGTGGTATTATCACTGGACTGTTAATCCAAAGACAGATAATGTTCTGGGGACCCGGGTTTGAATCACGCCACAGCAGATGGTGGAATTTGAATTCAATAAATATCTGTAACTAAGAGTCTAATGATGACCAGGAATCCATTGTCGATTGTTGGAAAAACTCATCTGGTTCACTAATGTCCTTTAGGGAAGGAAACTGCCATCCTTACCTGGTCTGGCCTTCATGTGACTCTAGAATCACAGCAATGTGGTTGACTCTTAACTGCCTCTGGGCAATTAGAGATGGGCAATGAATGCTGTCTAGCCAGCGACACCCTCATCCCATGAATGAATAAAGAAAAAATAAGTTCAGAGGTGATCCCGATTTGGAGGGATTGTCTTATCAGCAAAGGTTTAACAGGTTGTGGCACTGCTCATTGGAATTTAGAAGTATAAGAAGTGATCTCATGAAGACCATAAGATATAGGAGCAGATTTAGGCTATTCAGGCCATTGAGTATGATCCACCATTTGATCTCGGTTGATATGTTTCTCCTGCCGTCTCTCCATAACCCTTGATTCCCTTACTAATCAAGAAACAATCTATTTCTGTCTTAAATACCCCCAATGACTCAGCCTCCACAGACTTCCGTGGCAATGAGTTATACAGATTAACCAACCTCTGGCAGAAGAAATTCCTCCTGATCTCAGTTCTAAAGAGTTATTTTGTCACTCTGAGGCTGTCCTCTTGGTTACTAGTAGCAGATAGGATTCTTAAGCAGCTTTATAGGGTAAATACTGAGAGGATGTTTCGCCTTAAGGGACAATCTAGGGCCAAAAGTCATAGTTTCAGAATTAAGATGCCAATTTAAGACTGAGATGAGGAGGAATTTCTCTCAGAAGGGTGAACGTCTTTGGAACTCCTTGCCACGGAGAGCTGTGAGGGCAGAGATCATGTGTATTTTTTTCTCATTCATTCATGGATGAGGTACTGGCTTGGCCAGCATTTATTACTCATCCCTGATTGTCCAGAGGCCAATTGGAATTCAAACCATACAGCAGTAGATCTGGACTCACATGTATGCCAGACCAGGTAAAGATGGCTGTTTCATTCCCTGAAGGACATTATTGAACCAGATCGTTTTTTCTGACAATCGACTATGGTTTCATGGTCATCATTAGACTCTTAATTTCAGATTTTTAAAATTGAATTCACATTCCATAATCTGCTGTGGTGGGATTTGAACTTGGATCCCCAGAACATTATCTGGATGTCTAGTTCAGTGATAATACCACTCGGTCGTCACCACCCCAATTTAAGGCTGAGATAGACAGATTCTGAATTGGTAGGGGAATCGTATGTATTGGAGAAAGCACAAGAGAGTGGACATGAGGAGTGTCAGAGCAGCCATGATCCTATCTAACGGTGGAGCAGGCTTGAAGAGCCAAATGGCCCACTCCTGTTCCTATTTCTTATGTTCAGCTCTATCAAATGAGTAGTAGAATTTAGTGTAATCTTTTTGCCTTTTCCCTACAGCCCTGAATTGAATCATACAGTCATGTAGCATGGAAATAGATCCTTCAGTCCAATTAGTCCATGCCGACCATATTCCCAAACTAAGCTAGTCCCACTCACCTGCACTTGGCCCCTAACTCTCCAAACCTTTCCATTTCATGAACTTATCAAAATGTCTTTTACATGTTCTAACAGTACCCACATCCACCACTTCCTCTGGCAGTTCATTCCACGCACGCACTATTGTCTGTGTAGAAGAGCTGCCCCTCATATTGTTTTTAAAATTTTCTCCTCTCACCTTAAAAAATATGCCCCCCCCTCCATTTTGCACTCCCCCACTCGAGGGAAACGACCCTTGCTATTCAAATAATCGCCTCATGCCCTGTTGAATGTGCCTCCACCACAGGCGGTGCACTCTAGATCATAACTACCCATTGTGTGAAAAAGTTTGTTCTCACATTGCCCAAATTACCTTATATCTCTGCCCTCTTGTTCTTGATCAGGATCGTGAAGGAACAGTTTCTTTCTGTCTACACTTCTCAGTCCCTTCATGATTTAGAAAACTTCTACCAAATCTCCTCTTACCCTTCTCATTTCCAAGAAAACCAATCCCAACTTCTCTAATCAACTTTCACAATATAACGTTTTCATCCCTGGAAGCAATTTCATATACCTCACCTCTACTCTCTCCAACGCATTTGCATCCTTAATAACGTATGGCACCCTGAACTGTTCACAACACTCCAACTCAACTGTTCACAACACTTCAACTGAGATCTAGTCACTTATGCATTTTAAGCATAACTTCCTTGCTCATGTACTCTTGTGACCCAACTATTAAAGCCTGGGAAGCTACGTACTTTATCAACTGCTTACACTATATGTCCTATCACATTTAGTGACTTATATACACACACATCCAGGTCTCCCTACTCATACACATCCATTACAGCTTATTTTATACACATCCCCAATGTTCCTTCTACCAACATGCATTACCTCACACTTGTCCACATCATTAACCCACTCAACCGACTTATCTGTCATTTTATGTCATCCTCCTCATTGTGTACAATGTTAATAAGTTTTGCATCAGCAATAATCTTGAAAACCCTCCCATACCAAGATCCAGATCATTACCATTTATATCAAGAAAAGCAAGGGTCTCAAAACCAAGCGCAGGGAACTCCATCACAACCCAAAAAATATCCATTCATCCTCTGATATAACAAGGTGTAGAGCTGGATGAACACAGCAGGCCAAGTAGCATCAAAGGAGCAGGAAAGCTGATGTTTTGGGTCTGGACCCTCCTTCAGAAATTGGGGAGGGGAAGGGGATTCTGAAATAAATAGAGAGAGAGGGGGAGGCAGATGGAAGATCGATAAAGGAGCAGATAGGTGGAGAGGAGACGGACAGGTCAAATGGCGGGGATGAAGCCAGTAAAGATGAGTGTAGGTGGGGAGTTAGGGTGGTGGTTGGTCAGTAAAGGGAAGACGGACAAGGAGTGGGAAGGGGAGTTGGGTATGTAGTATGTAGTATGATGTCCATATTGATACCATTGGGCTGCAGGGTTCCCAAGTGAAATATGAGGTGCTGTTCCTGCAACCTTCGGGTGGCATCGTTGTGGCACTGGAGGAGGCCCAGGACGGACATGTCGTCCAAGGAGTGGGAGTGGGAGTTGAAGTGGTTTCCAGACTAATAGCAGAAGCGGTGATGCAGAGACTCAAAAGCATGGCCCTTCTGCAAATCCAACCCAAACTATGGATCCGATACGTGGATGACACTTTCGTCATCATCAAACAGACCAAACTAGAGGAGATATGTCAACTAATAAACAACACTCTCACCGGAATCAATTTCACCAGGCAAGAGGAAAAGAACAAACAGCTCCCATTCCTGGAAGCCATGGTAAAATGCAGGGCCAACGGGGAATTCCTGACAAAGGTACACAGAAAAGCCAAACACTCTGACCAAGTACTGAATTTCAACAGTAACCACCCCAACACCCATAAACGAAATTGCGTGAAAACACTATTTAAACGAGCGACAACACACTGTAGCAACCCAGAACTATGCCAAAAAGAAGAAGAGTATCTCCACCAAGTGTTTAAGGACAACGGATACCCGAGCAACTGGATGTGACGATGCCTATCATATGAATAACAACAGGAAGATACTGCATGCCCTAACACACACATCACGCAACAGTACATCAAGAACATATCTGAACTAACCACAAGTCTCCTACGACCCTTAGGCATCAGAATAGCACACAAACCCACGTCAACCCTATGCCAACTGCTAACTCAAACCAAAGACCCCTTACCCATTGTGGGCAGAACCAACATAATATACAAAATTCAACGCAAGGACTGCGACAAATATTACATTGGACAGACAGGAAGAAAACTGGCCACAAGAGTACATGAACACCAACTAGCAACAAAAAGGCATGACTAATACTCACTCATCTCCATTCACACGGATAAAGAGAACCACCAGTTCAATTGGGATAACACCAGGATCCTAGGACAGGCCAAACAGAGACAAGCACAGGAATTCCTAGAGGCCTGGTTCTCCACCAAGAAGGTCATCAACAAAACATAGAGCTAGACCCTATAAATACACCACTGAGAAGAAAAACTGGAAATGAGGCAATCAACTCCAACGGACCTGAGAGTTTAAATACCAGGCGGGAAAACACAACAGTGCTTCATCGGAGGCTGCACTGATGATGTACCCAGCAGGGTAATGAAACGTCTGCGAATTAATGAACCAGCTTGGTGAGCAAACCAACCATAGCATCCACAACCCGAGCTATAAATCTACTCAAGAACCTCAGAGACCTACAGGTGAAGTACACTCAAATTGGCCTGTAAACCATTCAACTTATATCCAATTTTATCTGATTTATAAAACACCATTCAGAACTACCAGATGTTTCAAAGCATTTTACAACCAATTGAGGACTTTTTGACTGTAGTCACTGTTGTCATTTAGGAAATGCAACAGACAATCTGTACACAGCAAGTTTCCACAAACAGCAATGGCATGATGACTACGTAATACATTTTGTGATGTTGATTCAGGGATATTAGAGATAATTCCCTGCTGTTCTTCAAATAAAGTCGAGGGATCTGTTATGCCCACATAGGAAAGAAACCAGGGTCTTAAATTAACGTCTCATCTGAACAATAGTACCTCTGAGTGTCCTGCATTCCCTCAGAATGTTTTGGACTGTCAGACATCATTTTGAGGTTAGAGTCATGGGGATGCAGGAAGCAGTGCCACCCTAACTAGGAGCACAAGGCCATGAAGTAAAACCAGGCCCCTTCTCTGAGGTTAGCTGGAGGTATGACAGCTCAAGGCTTGAGAAAAATCACTTTCAGGGTGTAGGCAACAGTCCTCAGTTTAGTCTTGGGATGAGGCTCAGCAGGAAGGCGGATCAGAAAGGGAAGTGAAACTGCCAGAATGGTAAAGTTTTGGGTGTTGGGGGGAAGTAGTTTTAATCATCTTGAGTCTGCAGGAAGATTTTCCCTGAAAAACCTGTGCTTTGTTGGTGATGGACAAGAAAGCCTTGTAAAAGTTTGTACTTAAAAGCATTTCATAAATAATTTTCATTTTAGAAGAGCTCATAAACTAAACTCCAGATTATTGACCTCTAGCTGATTTGTAACAGGTGACTCACCTAGTTCTGAAGACAGTGACAATTTTCTCTCTGAATCACCTGGCATTTGTTTCATATACTGATTGTCTATATTACCATGGTGCCGAGATTCAAGCAGTCGTATGGGGCCTTTAGTAACTCGTGGTTGGAATATCCACTGCGCCCGCTGGCTCCCCTCAAAGGGCACATTGCCAAAAGTGTAGCCTTCATTGTTCAAGTTGAAGTAGATGAACAGGAATAGGGTCCATGTCACTGATGTGAAGAGGCACCCATAGCAGAAATAGCGTAGTGTGACACTGCTCATGGTATCCCAAACATCGTTACAGGCCCATTTTCAATCCTCTGAACCAATACACAAAGTCAAGCTGATTTGCCTGAAGGAAAACAGAACTATAAGTCATTCCCCAAAAACCCACTGTGGTGACATTATTTTAGGACAAACTATTCAGCATTACATAAACAGTGTCTTCCCAAAATTAACGCAAAAACTAGCACTGTCAGTATTGTCATAAAGCTGGCATCTCATTTAAAAAGAACAGCATTTACAACTTGCATTTATATCATACAATTTCATAAATTAACACTATAGAAAGAAAACAGGTCATGTGGGGAGGGGTCTGGTTGAAGAAATTTGAATACATTTATACTGAGAAAAACTGTGAAAACCAAAAGCCATGTTTACAAACTTATCTCACTGCAATAACCTAACCTTTATCTCTGGGAGTACAGAACTCAGTCAAAGCAAAATATTCCATTCGTGTATCGAGATGGTTACCGAACAAAGTTCATTCAGCAGGGATTAATGCACAAACAATTAATTATTAACAGCAGATTTTCAGTAAAACGTTGTTTATTCAGGCTGCTATAAAATGGCACACTGGTCCAGAATTTTCTGCAGTACACAGCCCTAAGTTAACCGGAAAGAGCAGGAAAATCAGGCAGTGATACATGACCATCCCACTCAAAATCACGGAAGTGCTACATTACAAAAGGATGCCAATTGGCCCATTGTGCCTGCACCAGCTCTCCAACAAGCATTATGACTGAACACCATTCTGCCTTTTCCTCATACCGTTGTACATTGTTCTGTTCAAATAATCATTGAACGGCCTCTTGAATGCCTTGATTGAACCTGCCTTACCTAGACATACCACGCAGTGTATTTTCAACCTGAACCATTTTTTTGTATAAAAATGTTCTTTCTCGCATCACCTTTGCAATTTACTTTAAGTTAAATCCTCTTGCTCTTGTTCTTCCTATGAGCAAAAATAGTTCCTTCCTATCTACTTTGTGCAGACATCTCAGGACTTTGAAAACTTCTATTAGAAATCTTCTTTGACTTCTTGTCTCCTACGAGAACAGTCCCAACATCTCCAATTTATCCTCATAACTGAAGTTTCTCATCCCTAAAACCATTTTTTGTAATTCTCTTCTGCGTTCACATTCTTCCTTTAGAGTGACACCCAGAACTGTACACAATACTCCAGCTGAGGTCTGACAACTGTGTTGTATAAGTTCTGCATAACCAGACCAGTCTCCGCGCTGAGTGAAAGCCGATAGAACTGCAGATGCTGTAAATCAGGAACAAAAACAGAAGTTGCTGGAAAAGCTCAGCAGGTCTGTCAGCATCTGTGGAGGAAAAATCAGAGTTAATGAGGAACCTTCCAGTTCCGAGGAAGGGTCACCGGACCTGAAACGTTAACTCTGATTTTTTTCTTCACAAATGCTGCCAGACCAACTGAGCTTTTCCAGCAAATTCTGTTTTTGTTCCGTGCTGATTACATTGACTCTAGGACATCATCCAGGATACGAGTGCTGCATTATACTTCCTTGCTGTGGGCGAATGAGGGGGTTAAGTCAACAGGTGACATCCACGTCCACATTTGACCTATTGCCATAAGAATTTATGGGTTCTGCACTTAATTTGTACTTAATTACTCTTCCTGCCTCCACAACCCTTGTGGGTCTGACTTGCTGGTAGGACAGAACACAGCCTACTCTTTCGACAGCGGTCACTGAGTCACAGAGTAATACAGCATTGAAACAGGTCCTTTGGCCCAAAATGGTCCATGCTGACTATGGTGCCCACTCAGCTGTTTCCAATTGCCTGCATTTGGTCCATATCCGTCAAAACCTTTCCCATCCATGTATCTATCCAAATGTTTTTTAAATGTTGCTATTATACCTGCCTCAACCACCTTCTCTGGCAGCCCATTCCATACACGCACCACTCTCAGCATGAATAAGTTGCTCCTCAGGTCCTTCTTAAATCTTTCCCCTCTCACCTTAAACCTATGCCCTCTAGTTTTCAATTCCCCATCCCTGGGAAAAAGACTATATGCATTCATCCTATCTATGCCCCTCATGATTTAATACACCTCAATAAGGTTACCCTTCATTCTTCTACGTTCCAAGGAATAAACTCCTATCCTGGCCAACATCTCCCTATAACTCAGGCCTACTAGTCCTGGCAACATCCTCGTTTGTCTTCTTTGCACACTTTCCAGTTTAACTATGTTTTCCCGTAACAGGGTGACCAAAACTGCACACGATATTCCACAAGCCTCACAAACGATTTATACAACTGTAACATAACATCCCAACTCCAGTACTCAATTTTACTTCTTTTTCCCTTCAGAGCATGTAGGAATCGACAATATTTCTGTGGATCTTGAGTCACACGTCAGTCAGACCAGGTAAGGACGGCAGATTTTCCTTCCATAAAAGACTTTATTGAACCAGATGGTATTTTGCAACAATTATCAATGGTTTCAAGATCACCATTAGACTACCTTTTAATTCTTGATTTATTAATTTAATGTAAATTTTACCACCTGCCCTAGGGAGATTTAAATCCAAGTCCTAGAGCATTTGCCAGGGTTTCTAGGTTACTCATTAGTGACAAATTCACCGTTGCACTGCCTTCCCTTTGCTGTAACTTCTATGGTAAGTGTCTTCGGGCTTCATGTAACTCATCCTTTCAACTCTATTGTGGGTGACTATTTATTCAGTTCTTGTATACCTGGCCACTGAAATCCCAGCCCAACTCCTTCCAACAGTACCCCAAGACCATTTTCTTTGACTGGTCTTTGGTGATCCATCATAACTCTCTTCATTTTCCCTTTCTTTAGTACTTAGTATCTATCTACTGTGTAACATAAACATTTTGTGCCAGCAAGAAGCACAAAAGGAATTCAATTTTGTTGGTTTTATTCTTATCAACTGCAAAATCTCAGTTTGGACATCCATATCATAATTTCAATGACACTTCATTCCTGCAGCCTTACGTGTAGTAAGTAAACAGTGTTTGTATGATATTGTTAATGGTAAAAACATACATGTAAACTGACTGAACAAGAGCCATCAAAAATACACTGCGGATGCTAGAGATTTGAAAAGCAAATAGAAAATTATAGCATGGAAAACCTGTCGAGTAAGAAGAACAGAATTTCTTTAGAACCAAAAAAAATCATATTGGACTTGAAACATTGACTCTTTTTCTCTCTATGCAGATGCTGCCAGACCTGATGGCTTTCTTCAGTACTTTTTCATTTTTTTACTATATTGCTCTTGGCCACTGTGACCAACGCAACACTAACGACATCTGCAAGATAATTATGACTGACAGAGCAACTTGGCTAACCGTGGACCCTCCAGTTACCCCCATGGTAGGTTTCAATGGCTTTTGCATGATTCCAGAATTTTCACTACTTTGTCTGGGAGACCGGACCCCGTGTTCGTCACTTCTTGAGTAAAGAGTTCCCTACTATCAATCTTAAATGCATTTTTAATTGGAACAAATCTGTCTATAAGATCACTTATTGGATGGTTTCGTTTCTAATGACCCAAGATTTGGCATTAAGACTTTGAAAACATACTCCACTTCTGTGTTTTGGAGAAATTGGAAAATAAATTAGTCAGCTTGCGAATGATTGCTGATGATTGCACAAGTTTAGCATCATCTGTGACTTCTCAAAGACTGAAGTGGATTATATCCAAATGTAGCAAAATCTGAGAAATTCAGGCTTGGGTCAATAAGTAGCAAGTAACATATTCACCACACAAATGTCAAGCAGTGACCAAATCCGGCAAGACAGAATTCAACCATTTTCCCTTGACATTCAATGGCATTACAACATTGAATTTCCCCACTATCAACATTCTGGGTGTTACCATTCATGACCAGAAACTAAATCGGACTGGTCATATAAATACTGTAGCTACAAGAGCAGGTCATGGATTCGGAATTCTGTGGTAGGTAACCCTCACCTCCTGATCCTTCAAAGCATGTCCACCTTCTATAAGGCACAACTCAGAATTATGATGTAATACTCCCCACTTGCCGAGATGAGTGCAGCTCCAACCACACTCAATGAGCTTGACATCTTTCAGGACAAAGCAGCCAACTGATTGCCACCACATCCATAAACACTAATTCCCTCAACTAATGACATAAACTAACAGCAGTGTGTACAAGATATACTGCAGAAATTCATCTCGGCTCATTCAGCAGCGCCTTCTAAACCAATAGCCATTACCATCTACAAGGCCAAGGACAACATTTACACAGAGACACCAATATCTGCAAGATCATCTTGTAAGATATCTGATTTTGATTTGATTTATTGTAGTCACATGTACCTAAGTACAATGAAAAGTTTTGTTTTGCGAGGAGTACAGGTAGATCAGAGTAAACAAGGCCATACAGGAGCAAGGCAAATGAGGCAACGGCTGCACAGGAGGCGCACAAAGCAAGAGCAACATTTGGAATTAGAGAGGTCCATTCAGCAGTCTAATAACAGCAGGGAAGAAGCTTTTTTTGAACTTGTTGGTGTATGTTCAAGCTTCTGTATCTGCTGCCTGATGCAAGAGATTGGAAGAGAGCATTACTGGGGTGGGAGGGAGATTTGATTATGTTGACAGCCTCTCACAGCAACGAGAAGTGTAAATGAAGTCCATGGATGGAAGGTTGGCTTCCGTGATGGTCTAGGCTATGCACATCAACTTCTGTAGTTTCTCACGGTCCTGGCAGAGCAATTACCCTACCAGGTCTTTATGTGCTCAGATAGAATACTTTCTATGATGCATCTGTAAAAGGTGGTGATGGTCTTAATGGACATGCCAAATTTCCTAAGACACCTGAAGAAGAAAAGGAATTGCTCAGTCTTCTTGACCATCACACCTATGTGGGAAGTCCAGACAGATTGTTGGTTTGATCTAGGATCTCATTGAATGGCAGAACAGGCTCAAGGGGCTGAACGGCCTACTCCTTTTCAAATTTTCTTATGTTCCTAACAACACTATGTGTATACTTATAGAAAATGGACTGCAGAGGTTCAAGAAAGCAGTTCACTACTCAAAGTCAGCTGTGGATGGCCGATAAATGCTGGCCTGGCCAGCAAAGTTCACATCTCCTGAACAAATAAAATAACAGTTCTAATCAAAACTTGCTGCATTAAACAAATTCTATTCAACTCCCTCCAGGTTTCTCTTCTAATTATCTTAATCATGTGCCCTGTGGTCATTGGTCCTCCAAGTGGAACAGGTTTCTACATATTCTATCAAAACTCAACAGAATATGGAACACCTCTGTTAAATCTCTACTCAGACTTCTTGGTTGTAATAGAGAAAATTCTCATTTCACTTAGGTCTTTCATGCATATCTTTTCTTAGTGAAGCTGCCTAAAATTCTGCAAGCTAAAGACAGATGTAAATTCTTGTTAACATTTCATTTTATATTTATTATACTGACAGTTCCTCATCATTATCAGTTAAATGTGAAGTCATTAAAGCAATGCATAATGATTGAGGTTAATTGAAGTAATGTGGTTGCCAACTGTGCTCTGCCTGGAAACAAATTGTCCAACAACTGTTTGGAATTAGTAATGGTTTATTTAATCAAATCAGTGCCCTCTTGTGGCATAGTGGTAGCATCCCTGTCCCTGGGCCAGGAGGCCTGGGTTCAAGTCTCACCTGTTCCAGAGGTGTGTAATGACATTTCTGAACAGGTTGATTAGAAAAATAGGTTAATCAAATCAGTGTTTATTCAGGTGTGAAAGATACAAGACGCATTTCAGTACACAAATGGTTAAGACTTTTATAGAAAGAATTGTGGATGCTGGAAATCAGAAACAAAAACAAATTGCTGGAAAAGCTCAGCAAGTCTGGCAGCATCTACGGAGAGAAATCAGAGTTAACGTTATGGGTTCAGTGGCTTCTGAGGAAGGGTCACTGAACCCAAAATGTTAACTCTAATTTCTCTGCATAGATACTGCAAAACCTGCCGAGCTTTTCCAACAAAGATAAAAGGTACTGCAGATGCTGGAGAATCCGAGATAACAAGCATGAGGCTGGATGAACACAGCAGGTCAAGCAGCATCATAGCAGCAGGAAAACTTGACGTTTCGGGCCGACACCCTTCATCAGAAATGGGGGAGGGGAAGAGGGTTCTGAAATAAATAGGGAGAGAGGGGGAGGCGGATAGAGGATGGATAGAGGAGAGGATAGGTGGAGAGGAGGCAGACAAGTCGAAGAGGCGGGGATGGAGCCAGTAAAGGTGAGTGTAGGTAGGGGGGTAGGGAGGAGATCGGTCAGTCCAGGGAGGACGGACAGGTCAAGGGGGCGGGACGATGTTAGTAGATAGGAGATGGGGGTGTGGCTTGGGGTGAGAGGAAAAACAGGTTAGGGAGGTGGAGATGAGCTGGGCTGGTTTTGGGATG
>JAHRHZ010000034.1:9144503-9188671 GCA_024137785.1 Ginglymostoma cirratum | reverse complement strand
CTTCGACTTGTCTGCCTCCTCTCCACCTATCCTCTCCTCTATCCATCCTCTATCCGCTTCCCCCCTCTCCCTATTTATTTCAGAACCCTCTTCCCCTCCCCCATTTCTGATGAAGGGTGTCGGCCCGAAACGTCAAGTTTTCCTGCTCCTATGATGCTGCTTGACCTGTGTTCATCCAGCCCCATGCTTGTTATCTCAGATTCTCCAGCATCTGCAGTACCTTTTATCTCTTTATCCCAAATCAACTGAAATAGTTTATCTTTACCTTTGTCTTTTCATGTTATTATCTTGAAGACTTTGATCAGATCACTACTTAAACTTTGAAATTTGACAGGAAACAGGCCTAATTTGTATAATCTCTCCTCAAAATTTAACCCCTGAAGTCCAGGTATCATTTTTGTAAAACTACCTCCAAGATCAATATATCCTTCCTAAGGTGTGGTGCCCAGATCTGCTTACACTCCTCCAGGTGGGGTTTAACCAGGATTTGGTAAAGCTGCAGCATAACTTCTACATTCTTATGCTCTAGTCCTCTAGATATAAAGTCCAGCATTCCATTTGCATTCTTGATTATTTTCTGCACCTGTTTGTGGCATTTCAAAGATCTATGCATCTGAACCATCAAATTTCTCTGGACATCCAGTGTATTTAACTTCATATCGTCTAGAAAGTACCCTGATCGAATAATTTTTGGTCCAAAGTTGATAACCTCATACTTGCTGACATTGAACTCCATCTGCCACAGTTCTGCCATTCATCTAATTTATCAATATCCCTTTGTAATTTCATGTGCACTGGCCCCTGTACCTCATCTCAAGTCATGCCCACCAAACTTAGAAAATGACCAGCTACTTACAAGCAACCTAAGTCAAGATCAAATTAGCAAACATTAACTGTTGTTAAACATTTAGCAGCCATCAACTTAAGCAGTGGTTTATTTATTTCCTAAAAGCTACAGCATATCAGAACTCTTAAGCAAGCCATCAGTGCCCCAGAACATTTCAACAAAGATTGTGCTGCAAATGAAGAACATTCAACGACGATTAGACGAAGTCCGTTCTTGACACTGAAAATACCCCATATCATGTTGTGTGACACTATCATTGAGCGAAACGGGATAAGACTTTGAACAGATCCAACAACTCAAATAACACAGTGTGGAGATAGAGGAACACAGCAGGCCAGGCAACATCAGAGGAGCAGGAAAGCTGACATTTAGTTATTACGAGGGGGCATAATTTTCAAGTGAATGGAGGTAGATACAGGGGAGACATCAGAGGTAGGTTCTTTACTCAGAGAGTGGTAGGGATGTGGAACGCATTGCCGGAGAGGATAGTGGAGACGGCCTCATTAGGGGCATTTGAGCTGCTATTAGATAGGCATATGGATGGTAGTATAAGGTAGGGGTGGAGGTTAGATAGACTTTAGGATTAGGGTAAAAGTTTGGCACAACATCGTGGGCCGAAGGGCCTGTACTGTGCTGTACTGTTATAGGTTCTATGTTCGGGTCGGGACCCTTCTTCAGAAATGGGGGAGGGGGAGGGGGAGGGGGCTCTGAAATAAATAGAGATGGGAGGTTAGGCTGGGGAAGGTAGGTGGGATGGTGATAGGTGAGTGAAGGTAGGTAGTGGTGGGGATTGGTCAGTGAGTTGGGAGGAGCGGACAGATGGGAGAGAAGACAGACAGGTCAGGGAGGCGAGGATGAGAGGGAGGGTTGGTCTTGGGACAGCTCAAAACTGGATATCCATGTGGTACCATGTGCTAGCAGCAGCAGCTGAACTGTACTCAAATACAATCTGCAACCTCATGGCCTGGCATATCCTCATTCAACCATTACCATCAAGCCAGGGATTAACCCTAGTTCAATGAGAACTGCAGGAGAGCATACCTGGAGCAATACAAGCCATACCCAAAAATGAGGAGTCAACCTAGTGAAGCTACAAAACAGGACTACTTGCTGCTTATACAAATGATAGGCAGGCCTAAACAATTCCACAAACAATGGATCAGATCCAAACGTCGCATTCCTGCCATATCCAGTCCTGAATGGTGGTGATCCATTAAACAATTCACTGGAGGCAAGTGGCTCCATAACCATCCTCAATAATGGGGGAAGCCAGGCACATCAGTGAAAAAGTTAAGGCTCAAGTATTTGTAACAATCTTCAGAAGGAGTGCTGAGTGGATGATCCATCTCAGCTTCCTCCAGCAACGGAGATGTCAGTCTTCAGCCAATTCAATTTACTACCTGTGATATCGAGAAACTGCTGGAGAGACTGTTTACTGCAAAGGTTATAGGTCCTGACAACGTACCAGCGAAGTACTGAAGAAGTGTGCTTCAGAGCTTACCATGCCCTTAGCTAAACTGTTCCAGTACAGCTGCAACACTTGTATCGACCTGGCAATGTGGAAAATTACCCAGGTATGTCCTGTACACAACCATCAGAACAAATTCAAGCCAACCAGTTACCACTCTCATCAATCTACTCTCGACCATCAGGAAGATGTGAAGTTTGCACGCTCTCCATGTGTCTGCATGGGTTTCCTCTGCGTGTCCAGTTTCCTCCTATAGTCCTAAGATGAGCACATTAGGTGGGTTGACCATGGGAAATGTGGGGTTATAAGAATACTAAATGCACTTTCACTCTTTGAGACACATAAAAGGCAGGTATTTTTGGAACAAAGATCTTTGAAAATCTTCAAACAAAACAGATGAACGAGTAGCACAAATTGAGATAGATAAGTACAATCTAGTGGCTATATTGAGATGTAGCTGCCGGATGACCTAGACTGAGACCTAGATATTGAAGCATGTGTGACTTTTGGAAGGACAGGAAGCTGGGAAAGGGTGGAGGAGTGGCTCTGTTAATTAAACATGATATTAGCGCAATAGATGGGATGGCCTTAATTTAACAAAACTGGATATAGAAATGGGGGACAACACAGTGTGGAGCTGGAGGAACACAGCAGGTAAGGCAGCAGCAGAGGAGCAGGAAAGTTGATGTTTCAGGTCTGGACCCTCTTCTTTCTAGCTCCACACTGTCATCTTGACTCCAGCATCTGCAGTTCTTGCTATCTCCAAGGATATAAAAGTGGTCTGGGAATGATAAAGGCAAGAGGTCACTTGTGGAAATTATGCACAGGTTCCTTGACTGAAATAATGGGAGCTTGTCAAGACGATGCAGTAATTATCATGGGGCATTTTAACCTACTGAAAGACTAGAAAATTTAGATGGGAAAAGGTCATCTAGATGAGGAATTCATTGAACATTTTCAGGACAATTTTTCAGCCCAACATGTAATGGTGCCCACCAGAGAGCAGTGTCTACCAGACCTGGTTTTGACCAATGAGATAGGATTAATTACTAACCCTGTAGTGAAATCATCACTGGGTAGCAGCAACCATAAGTTTACGGACAGAAATATGGGTCCAAGAGTGCTATTTTGATTTTAAACAATAGCAATTGGGAGGGCGTGAAAGCAGAACTAGCAAAGGTGAACTGGCAATTTCAGTTAAAGGATGGGTCAATAGGGACACAGTGGCATTTAAGGGAATATTCCAGACAGCGCAGAATAGGTCTGCTCTTGTCGGGTTCAGAAAAGTTTTATTTCTGGTTGTGACAGCCCTTTTCCTTCTCCCATCAGCACCAGCTGTTTTAGTTTAGCAAAAAGGCTGTCACAACCAGAATTAAAACTTTTCTGGATCCGGCAAGACCAGACCTATTCTGTGCTTTCTGGAATATTCCCTTAAAAGCCACTGCATCCCTATTGACCCATCCTGTAACTGAAATTGATATTTCACCTTTGCTAGTTCTACTGTTTTAGTTTTGCCAGGGTTAGATCTTTTTACATCCACAGTCTAATTTGTCAGTATTGACCAGAAGGATGTCCAGAAAGTTTAAAACTTTCCAGAATGTACTCTTCCAAAGATGGCACCACTGATGGTGTATCTGCCAGCAGGAAGTGGCTCAAGGCATCACATTTGCTAGTTGGCCTCCCGGACGGAGTTCCAACTTGTAATTGTACACACTCAGAATGAGAGCCCAACGATGAATTTCAATAAAGCTATGGGTGGCACAGCTTTACCCTCTGTGAGAAGCCCTGACAAGGGTTTGTGGTCTGTTACTACTAAAAATTTATGTCTGTAAAGGTATTGGTGGAACTTTCTCACACCAAAGGTGACTGCCAAACCTTCCTTCTCCACCTGGGGTATCTGCACACTGCATCAGCCAAAATCTGGAAAATACATGCTATTGGGTGTTCCTTTCCATTAGACCATCTGTGAGCCAACAGTACATCAATACCATATCAGGAGGCATCACATGTCAGCACCAGATCTCTCTTAGGATCATGATGTGCTAACACCTTTGACAATGATTGCTGCTTCTTCACTTCCTTAAAGGCTATGTCCTTAACTGACCCTTTTCCATAGCTGACCCATTTTCAACTGTAGATGTAAGGGTGCCAGGATGGAAGCCAGGTTATGTATGAACTTTCTGTAATAATTCACCAATCCAAGGAAAGATCTAAGCTCCTGTACAGACGTGGGAGTTGGGACACTTTTGATCACCCTCACTTTACCTTCCAATGGGTCTAACCGGTCTTATTGACTCTGTAGCCCAAAGGGGCACACCTTGGAGAAGTGTCTAAAGACTAGGTCCAAGTTCTCAAAGTGCTCTTTATTAGTCTTCCGTGTTATTAGCATGTCATCCAGATAAATGACAGCCTGGGGTAGACCTTGTAAAATGTTTTCATCGTCTGCTGAAAAATGGCACAGGCTGATGATAGCCCAAATGACAATCTCATAAAAATTGGTACAAACCCTTTTAGGTATTAGTTGTAGTATACTTCTAGGACTCCTCATCTAACCACAATTGCAGGTATGCATGGCTCCTGTCCAACTTCATGAAGGACAACCTCCACAGAAGAAATACCTCCAAATGGGCAGTATCCCATCAAAAGTCACCCTTTATTTATATGTGTATAGCACTTGACAGTGGTTGGGATTCCTCAGAGCTAGCTCTTACAGAGTGTACAGATTCTCTGACAGAATCCTGTTTATATCTGTCAGCCAGGGCTCCCTGAATGGACCAGGTTAACAGCCACAATCAGAGAATTCATATTGTATGAGGTCAACTTGGCTCACCTCATTACAATTACTACAGGTGGCACCCCAAACTCTCAGCCTCTACCACTTAGTAGAACAAAGGCAGCACCATATGGGAACACACATAATCTTCAAGTTCTCCTTCAAGGCACAAGTCATTCTGCTCTAGGAATATATCACAACTCCTTCACCATCTCTAGATCATAACATCGTGGTAGTACCTTAAGAACACAGATTGTGGTGGTTCAAGAAAGCAGCTCACCGCCATATTCTCAAGACGGTTTAGGATAAGAAAGACACCTATATCTCATGAATAAAAAATAGTTTCATTTTAATTTCAATATGCTCAGAACAGTTCTGTTTTCTGAGTGATATATAGAAGCCTGCACTAGCAAGTCAAAACTGTAGCGCTGAAAGACACTTCTTAATCTGTAACACAAACATTTTCAGCTAACTGAGTTGCATTTAATTCCAATAATTTTTTGTAAGAAACATGGGCCACTGAACATGTAATTAAAACTATTTTTACAGAAAGGCTAAAGTGCATGAACCATTTTCTATCAGGCTGCATATTCGAGGTAGTGACACTGTGATATATCTCCATAATCTCTTCTGTAAACAGTAATGTTTCTTTTGCCATGACATCACACTTTTAGATATACTTGTGGGACATTTAAATATCCATCACATCAATGACTAAAAGTTCAATCTCATTATTTGAAGATTAATTAATAATTCTGCATTTACATAGCACCTGTGACATTCCTGAAATAATATACAGCCACTAAATTACAACGCAATCAGAAGCAAATACTGCAGATGCTGCAAATGTAAAATAAGTGTCCATGTCTTCGAAAACATTCAGCATCTCATCACAGACAAACAACATTGTAGCTGTCACTACATGGCGTTTAATTAGAACTGGATGGTTTTTATGATCAACAGTTTTTAAGCAAGTGCACAGCTTGGGAAGGTCAGGCAGAAAAGGCCAGAGTAGTTAATTACTTTGCAGGCAAATAGGGCTACCAGTATACACACAGAAAGATCCCACAAAAGGTAATGAGAAAAGTGAGCATTTAATCTGATTTAGTTTGTGTTGACTGAGGCATAAATGTTGGCCTGCATACCAGAACTTCAAAATACCAATATAATGCTCATGTTAAAAAAAGGATCACAACAGTTAAAACTTCAAGGTTCAGAAGAAATAATTGTACTCTTGGTTCCAGCAAACAGTCCCGAGGAATTCTTTTGTACAATGGATTCAACAACAGCAAGTGAAAACCCATCTCCTACAGTAGCACCTCCTGCTGAGAATTGTGGGGCCTTAGTCCACACGTAACTGGCACATTTGAGCATAGGTCATTGCAGGGACCTTAACTTTGGCATGCCATGGTACAAACAAACAGGAAACAGTGCTAATTGATCGTTTATGCCAAAATAAACTTTAAAAAACACACAAAATAAGCAAAAATGCTTGAAATTCACCAGAGATCACTAATTTTTTTAAAAAGATAGTGACCTTCAATGTGCTTTTCAGTATGACTGAATAATCTTAGACGCAACTGATGTAGTAACACAAGAACTTTCCATTTCCTATTCTGAAAATTTTCTGTGCAGCATTACAAACCCGTAAATTATAATTTAAATTGATATTCAATTTTGTAAAGCACAAAACGGATATGTTGTTTTGCAAGATGCAGATGAAAAATTGAACACAATAATACATTTAAAACTAATATTTTTCCTGAATCTAGCAGGGTATAGATTCCTGTTTGAAAACTTCTCATTTACCACACCATGCAAGCACGTATGGGTCTATTGTTAGGGCTGAGTGGGAATGACTGCCTCAAGATTTATTGTTTGTCTCTAATAGAATACGTCGGTTTTTTTTTTCGTCTTGAATATGTTCTATTATTTTTACAACATGACACGGAACAATTATTATCAAGTAACTGAATTAACTAATATCAAATTATTTTCTTTACAATAAGAACACTAATGATATTCTGACAATCATTTTCCAGAAATCTAATTTCAATGAACTGACATATGGAGTAGGATTTTTCTAATATATTTCATGGCAAAATCTCTCTGCTATATCAGAGATTTGTCCTTGGCTCTGAATTGAAACATGGAATACTTGTCCTCATTTACGAGCATTTTTCATACAGATACTATTTTCAGACAGGCACAATAACTCACAGGTACTTTCTCAATGTTTGTAACTGAAGTCTGAAATAAATGGTCTACAAATGTAAATCTGAAAGTAAAATCACCTTGAGATTGTCTCATTTGGAATTTTTATGGAACAGCTACAAACGTTCTTGCATTATGTGCTACCTTATAATACAAAGGAGTGCACGTTTAAATCTAGATCTGACTGCAAACTCAGGAAAATGCGCACCGCCTGAGCTGGCCACTTTTGTAACACACGTGATACATGAAAAATACAAAGATAGTGCAATAGTAAAGCTTTTTAAAAATTGGCAAGCATCATCCTTGCTTGATCTTAAAATCAGCCAAATGCTATCTTAAAACAAAATAGAAACAAAAAAATACACATTTTACTTCACTCAGCCTGTTACCACATTTCACCCCCAAAACTGTTACTAACTCTGCTCTTTTTCGTATGTCTTCTACATGGGATGTCAGGGCCTACCAAAGAATACAGTGGAGATTTAATAGAATCGTTCTAGGATTAAAGACTTAATTATGGGGAGTCACTAGAGAAGCTATGATTGCATTAGAAATAGCAGAAAATATTAAAGGGATATTTAGTAGAGGTGTTCAAACTCATGAAGGATATTAACGGAGTCAATAGGGAGAAACAGGTCCACTAGCAGTGAGCTATTCTGATTTACAATGTTAGTGTGTAGCATGATTGAAGAAAATTCAATAAGACCTTTAAAAAAGGATTTTCTTTTAAGAAAAGTTTCAAAGTTTTTGTTTAAAGCAAGAGATAAATACTTGAAGCTGAAAAATATGGGGAACTTTCATAACAGTTATGGGGCCAAACTGGTCCGAAGAACCAGAACTGGGATCAACAGATGCTAAATGTTTTCTTTTGGCACTGTAATTAGCTCCTGCATCCAGGGTCCCACCAGAGGTTGAAGAACTGGAGCCATTTAGGTGTATTCTGGCACATAACTGGCTCCAGCATCACGTCTCCCATGCAATTAAGGCGTCAAGAAGATGGAAATTCCACCCAAGAACTGTCAGCCAATTGGAAGCCAGCAGTACCACTAGGCACTCTGGCTGCTACCAGTAATGTGCTAAGGCCTTCACCAGGGGTTATTACCAGATCTCTGAGAACTAGTGAGCAGGACAGCACCACACTTGCTGGTGGGGTTGACCTTCAGCACTGCCCAAGCCCTGTTCCTGATGCAAGACTCCTCAATCCAGAACCAAAAGCCTGTCAGTGAGGTTTCCTGAACAACATTTAGGAGACATTGAGGGAATAGAGAAATGCATAGATCCCATCAAATCATTGACCTACCACCGAATCCCAGTGGCCTCAAGGATAATTGGCTTTGAGCAGCTCATTAATGACAGCAATTGACATTCTGTTACCAATAGGCAGGATTCCTGCGTCAGATCCTTCCTGCCCTCCTGACTGAATGAGGAACATTTTCTGATTTAAGAACAACTGGATTTAAGAACATAATAACTGGGGCAGAAGTGGGCAATTCAGCCCCTTGAGCCTGCTGTGCCATGTAATTCAATCATGGCTGATCTCATCGCAACCTGAACTCCACCTCCCTGCCTGTCATCCATAACCCATTAGTAATTTTAAAAATCTGCATATCTCCTCCTTAAATTTACTCAATAGCCAGCTTCCACCACAGTCTTGGGTAGTGAATTCCAAAGATTCACAACCCTTTGAAAGAAGTAATTTCTCATCTCTATTTTAAATCTGTTACTTCCTATTCTAAAACTATGACCTCTTGTTCTAGAACATCCTCTCTACGCCTACTTTGTTTAGGTACTCCCATCTGATTCTACAAGCTTCCATTCTATCATGCCCACTTGCTAGCTCCAGTAAATTTTGCGCATTCTAAAATTCAATTCTATCGCACTTACACTTTCTGCCTCATTGCACTTACTGTTTTGGAAAAATTAAATTGACTGAACAATGATTTGGCAATACATGATATTTGGCAATCATTGGCACATTTTCCTGGACTTCAGCAACTACTGCTGACTGTCGACTCAAGAACTGGAGAGAAAAGGTAATTGGCTCGGAGGAAAACAAAACTCTTCCACCGTTCACTAATCAGGAGACTTTGGCAGCATGTTCTAATAATCTAGGATGCGACAACAATATTTTGCCCTTGACTTGGCTACAAATAGATCCTCTGTTCTTGCTTCTGCAACTTTGTTTGTTGGGCAATCTGTTCTTCCAGTGTGGTGTCTATGTATTGTGGAGATTTGTCTACACGTCTGCATATTTCTGACAGCAAAACAGCAATGAGAACAACTTAGTTTAGTTACGTAAATATATGCACAACGTTTTTTTAGGTTGGAGAATATTCTTTAATGATTGCTACAATAATTGTTTGTCACTTTATTGGAATAAACTAACGGTCAGCATGGTGCCCATACGCACTTGTGACCAAATTAGAATTCTCTGGTTTCCTTTCACACAGTAAAGTTTGGAAGCATGTTAGGATTCTTGGGTGCATCCAAGAGCTGAGCAAATTTTGCTTTCTCTCCTGGAGCTGTTTTAGAATTTGATTAGCCACTTCAATCCTGTGTTAACGTAGAAACTATACGCTGCTTCATTACAATTAATTATTTCAATCCAATGCTGGGAGAAGACCACGAGTTATAGAAGCAGAATTAGGCCATTCGGCCAATTCAATTTGGTTTGCCGTTCGATCATGACTGATATGTTTCTCAATCCCTTTCTTCAGCCGTCTCCAATATAATGTTTGATTCCCTCATTAATCAAGAACCTATCTATCTCTGTCTTAAATAGACTCAATGAATTGGCTTCCACTGCCTTCTGTGGCAACAAGTTCCACAGATTCACCATCCTTTGTCTGAAGAAATTACTCCTCACATCAGTTCTAAAAATCATGCCTCCACTCAGGTCCTAGTTTCTCCGTCTATGGAAACATCTTCTCCACATCCACTCCATTCAGGCGTGTATTCTGTAAGTTTCAATAACTGCTCCCCCATACCCAACCCTCTCTAACTGCCACCCTTCTAAACTCCATTGAGTGCAGACACAGAGTCCTCAAGCATTCCTCATATGACAAGCCCTTCTTCCCTTGGATTATGCTTGTCAACCTTGTCTGGACCCCCTCCAAGGCTAGCACATCTTTCCTTTAGATGCAGGACCTAAACATGTTCACAATATTCCAAAACCCAGAGCCTTTTACAGCCTCAGCAGTACATCCCTGCTCTTGTATTCTAGGCCCCTCAAAATGAATGTTAACATTGTGTTTGCCTTCCTAACTGCCAACTGAACCTGAACATTAACCTTAAAAAAAATCCTGAACTGGGACGCCTAAGTTCTTTTGTGCTTCAGATTTCCAAAGCCTTTCCCCATTCAGAAAACACTTTATACCTCTGTTCTTTCTGCCAAAGTGCATAACCTCACATTTTCCCACATTATATTCCAGCTGTCATTTCTTTGCCCACTCTCCTAGCCTATCAAAGTCCTTCTGCAGCCTCCCTGCCTCCTCAACACTACCTGTCCCTCAAGCTATCTTTGTGTCATCTGCAAATTTAGCAACAATGCTCTTAGCTCCTTTGTCAAGATCATTAATGTATAACGTGAACAGTTGTGGTCCCCACACTGGACTCTGTGGAACGCCACAAATCACCAGCTGCCATCCTATAAAAGACCCCTTTAGTCCCACCCCCTGCCTTCTGCCAGTCAGTCAATTCTCTATCCATGCCAGTACCTTACCCTAATACCATAGGTTCTGAGTGACATAGAGTTTAGAATTGTATATTCTCTGTAATACTCCACAAAATAACTGAAGGATGAGGCGAAGCTTTTTCTGTTGTTCATACATGGGATGAGGGTGTCACTGGCTAGGCCAGCATATATTACCCATGCCTAATTGCCCAGCGGGTAGTTAAGAGTCAACCACATTGATGTGGGTCTGGAGTCACATGTAAGCCAGACCAGATAAGGATGATACCTTCCTTCCTTCAAGGATATCAGTGAACCACATGGATTTTTCCCCAAAATGGGTTAAAACACATAAAGGTGGATAAATCCCCAGGACCTGATCACGTGTAACAGTAGAACTCTGTGGGAAGCTAGGGAAATGATTGCTGGGCCCCTTGCTGAGATATTTGTATCATCGATAGCCACAGATAAGGTGCTGGAAGACTGGAGGTTGGCTAACATAGTGCCACTTTTTAAGAAAGATGATAAGGAAAAGCCAGGGAACTATAGACTGGTGAACCTGACATTGGTGATGGGCAAGTTGTTGGAGGGAATCCTGATGGACAGGATTTACATGTCTTTGGAAAGGCAAGGACTGATTAGGGATAGTCAACATGGCTTTGTGTGTGGAAATCATAACTCACTAACTTGACTAAGTTTTTTTGAACAAATAACAAAGAGGATTGATCAGGGCAGAGTGGTGAACCTAACCTATACTGACTTCGGTAAGGCGTTCAACAAAGTTCTACACTACAGACTGGTTAGCAAGATTAGATCACATGGAATACAGGGAGAACTAGACATCTGGACACAGAACTGGCTCGAAGGTAGAAGACAGAGGGTGGTGATGGAGAGTTGCTTTTCACACTGGAGGCCTGTGACCAGCAGTATGCCACAAGGATCGATGCTGGGTACAATACCTTTTATTATTTATATAAACAATTTGGATGTGAACATAGGAGGTAAGGATGACACCAAAATTGGTGATGTCGAAGGTTACACTGATCAGATGGGCCAATGGGCCGAGGAATGTCAGATGAAGTCTAATTTAGATAAACGTGAAGTGCTGCATTTTGGAAAGGCAAATCAGGGCAGGACTTATACATTTAATGTTAAGGTCCTGGGGAGTGTTGCTGAACAAACAGACCTTGGAGCGCAGGTTCAGAGTTCCCTGAAAGTGGAGTCGCAGGTAGATAGTGAAGAAGGCATTTGGAATGCTTGCCTTTATTGGTCAGTGCATTGAGTATATGAGTTGAGAGGTCACGTTGCGGCTGTACGGGACATTGATTAGGCCACTTTTGGTATACTGCATGCAATTCTGGTCTCCCTGCTACAGGAAGGATGCTTTGAAACTTGAAATATTCAGAAAAGATTAACAAGGATATTGCCAGGGTTGGACGCTTTGAGCTGTGGGCAGGGGGTGAAATAGGCTTGGGCTATTTTCCCTGGATCCAGAGATGCTGAGGGGTAACCTTATAGAGCTTTTTTTTTTAAAATCATGAGGGGCATGGATAGGATAAATAGATGAGGTCTTTTCCCCAGGGTGGGGAGTCCAAAACTAGAGGTCATGGGTTTAAGTTGAGAGGGGAAACATTTAAAAGTGACCTAAAGGGCAGCATTTTCACACAGAGGGTGGTGCATGTATGGGACGAGCTGCCAGAGGAAGAGGTAGAGCCTGGTACAATTACAACATTTAAAAAGCATCTGGATGGAATATGAATAGGGAGGGTTTAGTGGGATATGGGCCAAATGCTGGCAAATGAGACTAGATTTGTTTAGGTATCTGGTCAGCGTGGACAAGTTGGACCAATGGGTCTGTTTCTATGCTGTACAGCTCTATGGCTCTATGACTTTAATTGACAATGGATTCATGGTCATCATTAGGCTCCCAATTCCAGTTGTTTATTGAATTCAATATAGGTTTCTATACTTAACAAAAACCATTATGTTTTAGAAATAAATAAGAATCTAACCACAGGTAAACAACTATGAACTGTTAGCATACAACTCTACTACTTAAAAACTCTAACTCCCCTTAAACTCCCTAAACACACACACAAACAAATGACAAACAAAAAAGTGGTTTGTGAGTGGAGGGGGAAAGAATTGGGAGCCACAGTTTGACAGCACCAATGCACATAGTTTGTTGAGATGTTCCTTTGCTTCCTAGGGCTTTCTGTACTTCAATCTCTTTCTTCCAGGTCCCTTTCGTTTCTTCACAGGAGACATAGGTGATTGGTACACCAACCATCTCTTAGTTACCATTTAAAAGCTACAGCCTACAGGAACTAGTGGGAGAAATTAATTAGCTTTCCTCAGAATTCAAGTATTTTTATTGTCCCTTCCATAGGTCCAAAGGCTTCTCACTGTATCATTCACAGGCCCAAGCCGTTCAGCTACTCAGAAACTAGAGAACAGTTATCAGTCTGATGATCTATGGTATCCACAACTGGTCACAATTCTACAAACCAATCAGCAACCTATTGCTGGGCAAATCACATTTGTATACACACCCAGTCCTCCCACACCTTCCCCCACTGCTTGCAAAGTGTAAACATTTCCCACAATGTGTTTCAGTAACTTGCTTTATAAAAGTACAGCAATTTTTTCCTCAGTCCTTTGTTGTAAAATAACCCTTTTCCCAATTCAGTCCACAATCCAAGATCGAGTAAAATACAAATAGTGGTCTGTACATGTTAGATTTATTAGTATCCATTGGTAGTTATTAGTATTTCAGCAGCAGAGACAGTATCTTTGGCAGCAGCAGCAAGAATAGACAACAGAGCGAGATAAACAGAGGACTTGTCAAAGGCTGTTGAACTTTTAACCCACGCCTTTATTTTCCTAGTTTAAACTACAAAAGCCTTTAATGTAAACTATTACCTATTTCTTTATTTTTCAACTATTCTATGAAGTAATGCTTAACCTTTTAACTCTCATTTCTCTTACTATTTGTACTTAAGCTTTTTTTGTACCTAGTACATTAGATGGCGTCATGATTGATGACTTTACACACATTTCACTGTATTCCTATACTTCTGTACTTGAGTACATGGGACAATAAAATCTAAAAAACCTTAATAAAAAGATATTTAAGGTCCGCACTTTTGATCTGCTGATTAACTGAGCAAATGTAAGTAAAGATTATTTGCTTACGCGCATTAATAGCAGCATTTTTTCAAAACAAATGTAACTGGAATGTGGGTGACACTGGCAAGACCATATTTGTACCAAGTTGACCTGAGGCCACTAAAAGACAACTGCACAATGTGGTTTTGGAGTCATGTGTAAGCCAGACCAACCTATTCTGGTACAGTGTGGAGCTAGGGGAACACAGCAGGTCAAGCAGCATCAGGGCAGTAGGAAAGTCGACATTTCGGGTCGGGACCTTTGAGGGTCAACCCCAAGTTCTGAAGAAGGGTCCCGACCCGAAACATCAATTTTCCTATTCCTCTGATGCTGCCTGACCTGCTGTGTTCCTCTAGATCCACAATGTATCAAATCTGACTCCGGCATCTGCAGTTCTTATTATCAACCAGTTCTGGTACATTTCCTTCCCTTTGATAGTGTTCCCAATCAGTTTTAAGGCACACCTGAATGAGACAAACAATTTCATGGTACACTTACTTCTTCAGCATATGCGGTGTCAAATCTGCGCAAATGCACGGTACCAGCTGTCCATATATGCCCAACTCTGGATGCTAGTGCATGCCCAATCAATAGGAGCACCAATGTTAGCGGATATTGCCTTTAATAATAGGCAGCAAGGCTCCAGAGGAGATCAGAAGCATGGTCATGGCTTCAATGCACAGGTAAAGCAGTGCTACTTCCTGAAAATTTCACAGCACACCAGTTGAAAACCACTGTCCAGGGACATTCATGATCAAGTTGAATGGTTACAACAATTATTGATCAAGTTCCTCATAGCCCATAAATTTAATCAATACAGTTTCAGAACTCGCCATGGTATTATTAGAACTCAGCACTTGGATTTGCTAGTCGAGTACCATAGTAAGGAGCTGAAACTATTTTCCAGTTAATTCACTGGGAGAAAAAGACTTGCAGTTAAATAGCAAATTGCATGTTCCAAAAGTCTTTCACAGTACAGCCTGCAAATTGGTGATGTTGACTGAAGGCTGCACATTGGCTGTGACACAAAAACTAGCTGGCATTTTTAAAAATATTGTCATGGGGTCATTTACAGCAATCTGAATTGACAGGCAAAGCCTCGGTTTAATGCTGTTTCTGAGGGGCAATACATAAATGCAAACATATGAATGAAGGGCAGGAGTAGGCTATTCAGTACTCTGAGCCTGCTCCACCATTCAATAAGATCTGGCTGACTGGATTATGTTCTCAACTCCACTTTTCTGCCTACCCACAATACTCTGATAGACAGTTGTTTTTGACTGGTGCAGATGTGATGGGCCATTGTCTGTGCTCTTGATCTCTATGACTCTTCGACTCCCTTGTTAGTCAGGAATCTGTCTAACGGTCTTAAAAACAATCAGTAACTCTGCTTCCAACACTATCTGGGAAAAGAATTTCTCAAACTCACAACTCTGAGAGAAAGAATTTTTCTTTATCTCCATCTCAAGTGGGAACCTCCTGATTTTTAAACTGTAAACTTGAGTTCTAATCTCTCCCACAATGGCAAACATCCTTTTAGCATCTGGTCTACTAAGTTCCCTCAGGATCTTTGGGATAGCAAGAACTGCTGATGCTGGAATCAGAGTCAACACATTGTGGAGCTGGAGGAACACAGCAGGTCAGTCGGCATCAGAGGAACAGGAAAGTCGATGTTTCAAGTCAGCAAACTTCTTCAGAACTGGGGAGGGGGAAGGGAGCTGGGAAATAAATAGGGGGAGGAGGGGTGGGGCTGGGGGGTAGATAGGTGGGATGGTGATAGATGAATGTAAGTAGGGAGTAGTGGGGATTGGTCAGTGGGAAGGGTGGGGTGGTGTTGCTCCTCCAGTTTGTGTGTAGCAACATTGTGGCACTGGAGGAGGCCCACATCAAAGAAGTGGGAGGGGGAGTTAAAATGGTTAGCAACCAGAAGGTGTTGTTGCTTATTGCGTACAGAGCGCAGATGCTCCGAACCTGCGCTTGGTCTCACCGATGCACAGGAGGCCACATTGGAAGCAACAAATACAGTAGACCAGGTTGGAGGATATACAGGTGAACAGCTGTCGGAAATGGAAAGTTTGTTTTGGGCCTTGGATGGAGGTGACAGGGGAGTGTAGGGGCAAATGTAGCACTTCCTGCGGTTGCAGGGAAAGGTGCCAGGTGTGGTGGGGTTAGTGGAGAGTGTGGAGCGGACAAGGGAGTCGTGGAGTGAGCGGTCCCTACGAAAGGTAGATAGGGATGGGGAAGGAAATATCTCTTTGGTAGTTGGGTGGGATTGCAGGTGGCGGAAGTGGCAGAAGATGATACACAATGCAGGGATTGGTGGAGTGGTATGTGAGGACAAGGGGAATTAATTCTTTATTATTGTTGGGGGGAGGGGGAGCTTGAGGGCAGAGGTGCATGAAATGCAAGAGACGCAATTGAGGGCATTTCTGATCACCAGAGGGGGAAAGTTGTGCTCCTTGAAATAAGAGGATATCTGCAGTGCCCAGGAGTGGAATGCTCCATCTTGGGAGTGGATTTTTTTTTCTTTATTCACTAAAAGGATTAGGACGTCACTGGCTAGGCCGCATTTATTGCCCTTCCCCAATTTCCCTGTGGGGAGTTGACAGTCCACCACATTGCTGTGGGTCTGGAGTCATTTGTAGGCCAGACCAGGTAAGGATGGTAGTTTACTTCCCTAAAGGACATTAGTGAACCAGACGGGTTCTTCCAATAAGCGACATCATTAGATTCTTAATTCCAGATATTTTATTGAATTCAAATTCCACCATCTGTCATGACGGGATTTGAACTCGGGTCCCCAGAATGTTCCCCCAGAATATATTGCGATAATACACTAGGCCATCACCTCCCCTCATTGCAGTAGAGGCAGAGGAATTGGGAGTAAGGGATTGCATTCTTGCAGGAGTGTAGGTGAGAGGAGGTGTAGTCCAGGTAGCTATGGGAGTCAGTGGATTTGAAATAGATGTCAGTGTTGAGATGGTTATCACAGATGGCGATGGAGAGGTCCAGGAAGGGGAGGGAGGTATCAGAGATGGTTCAGGTGAATTTGAAGTTGGGGGAAAAGGTGTCAGTAAAGTTGATGAGCTGTTCAAGCTCCTCATGCCTGGTGCTCCCAATACTGTACTGTGGTTATTAGTCTGGATTAGGTGAAGTCAGGTTAAAAAAAATTCTTCTGTATAAAGAATAACAGAAATGTTACAGAGTTGGGAGCCACGTGGTCCATGGTGCCTGCACTGGCTCATTAAATTAGTGTCATTACCCTTGTGCTTTTCCCCATACAATTGCACATCATTTTATCCAAATAATCATCCAATGTGCTCTTGAATACTTCAACTGATCATGCTTCCACCACACTGCCAATCAGCGTTCCCCACACCCTAACTATTTGCTGAGTGAAAACATTTTTCTTCGCTTCACCCTTTCTTCTTTGGCAGCTCACTTTAAATCTATGCCTTCTTGTTTTTTTTCTTTTTATGAACAGGAACAGTCTCTCCTTATCAACTCCATGCAGCCCACTTGGATTTTCAATCTTGTACTTCCTATTTATATTGGCTTTCACTGTTCTTCCTCCTAAAATGGATTACCTCACACTTCTCTTCATTGAAACATATCTGCCACCTGTCTGCTTACTCCATTAACCTGTCTACACTCTTTTGGAGTTCTACGCTGTCTTCCTCACAGTTTACAATTCTTCCAAGTTTTGTGTCATCTGCAAACTTTGACACTGCCTCCAGCACACCAAGATCCAGGTCATCAATATGTATCAGGCAAAGCAAGGGTTCCAATGCTGACCCATGTGAAATTCCACTAATTATTCTAGCCCGAAAAATACCCATTGACTAATGTTCTCTGGTTCCCATCACTCAGGCAATTTTGTACCTTTGTTACTACTGACTCTTTTAATCCATGTCCCATAACTTTTCTCAAAAGTCTGTTGTGTGGCACCATATCAAATGTCTTCTGAAAGTCCACGTACATGGCATCAACAGTGATTTATTGATTGATTTATTGTCACGTGTACCGAAGTACAGTGAAAAGCTTTGTTTATGAGCAGTACAGGCAGATGATAATAAGCAAGGATGTACAGATCAAAAAGAACTAGATGGAGGTATACAGGTTACACTGCATAGGGTGTGTGCTAGGCGATGCCAACATTAGCAAGAGCAGCATTATCTGAGGCCAGAGAGTCCATTCATCAGTCTAACAAAACTGGAAGAAGCTGTTCCTGAATCTGTTTGCATGTGTGTTCAGGCTTCTGTATCCTCTACCTCACTGAAGAGGTTGTAGGAGATCATTATCAGGGTGCGATGGGCCTTTGATGATGTTGGCAGCCTTTCCACGGCAACGAGCTGTGTAAGTGGAGTCCATGGATGGAATGTCAGCTTCCATGATGGTCTGGGCTGTGCACACCACCTTCTGTAGTTTCTTAAGATTCCTGGTCAGCGCAGTTGCCATACCAGGCCGTTATGAACCCGAACAGTATGCTTTCAATTGTGCATCTATAGAAGTTGGTGAGGCTCCTTATGGACATGCCAAATTACCTGAGCCACCTCAGGAAGAAGACGCATCGTTGTGCCTTCTTTACTGTTGCATTTACATGGGAAGTCCAGGACAGGTTGTCAGTTATCATCTCTCTAAGGAACTTGACACTGTCCACCCTCTCAACCTCGGTTCCACTGATGTAGATGGGAGTGTTTTCCTCCTTTCTTTCTGAGGTCAATGATCAGCTCTTTAGTTTTGCTGATGTTGAGAGAGAGATTGTTCTCACTGCACCACATCACCAAGCCCTCTATCCCCCTTCTGTGTTTTGATTTGTCGTTGTTAGATATCCATCCATACTACGGTCGGGTCATCAGCGAACTTATAGATGACACTACCCTCATCGAGCCTGGTACCTCTTCAAAAAACCTCCTGTAAGTTAGTTAAACAAGATTTCTCCTTTAGAGTCAGGATTTCTAATCAACCTATCTTTTTCCACGTAACTATTACTTCTATTCTGACTAACTGTATCTAGTAGCTTCCCCAAGTTAAACTGACCAGTCTGTATTTGCTTGGTTTATCCTTACAACCTTTTTGAACAAGGCCATAATGTTTGCAGTTTTCCAGTATTCAGGCACCTTCCCAGAGTCTACTGAAGACTGAAAGACTATGGCCGGGGTCCCCGCAACTTTTCACTTGCTTCAGAATCCTTGGATACATTTTCAACTGGCTCCAGTGCCTTGTCAACTTTAAGTACAAATAAGTACAAGTATGAAAGATGCCTTGCCGATTTTTTTTTATCAGTTTGTGTCTTGGAGATGTGAGCTGAAAGCTGAAAGGTGACCTTTGGACTGTGAGCAGTACTTGTGTTTTAAAAGATAAAATAAACAAGCTGTTATTTGTTTTTGAGGCGTAGGCCTGTAAGTTAATGCAAATTGTTTCTTATTAGAAAGTGCTCTATGGATACTTCAACACTTCAAGGAGAGGCCTTATGCTCAAGCAGACGACAGATGATGAATGTTAGTTGGGACTTTGTGAAGAGATTGGCAGTGTGGGAGGAAGAGGCCAGAGTTTGAACTGATTTTTGGATTGTGTTTGTGTTTAAGTCAGAAGGATTGTGCCTGCAAAAGCTACAGGATGGAGTTTTGATTCCTCTCTGATTATAGCCATAGAGATCTGCAGCACACAGAAGGGCCCTGCAGCCCATCATGTCCAAGCTGGTTGAAAACAACAACCTAACTATTCTGATCTCATTTTCAGCATATGGTCCACAGCCTTGTAATCCTTGGCACTACAAGTACACATCTAAATACATCTTAGATGTTATAAGGATTTCTGCTTCTACGATCCTTTGCAGGCAGTGAGCGGTAGATTCCTACCATCCTCTGGGTGAAAAAGCTTTTCCTCACATCTCCTTTAAACTTTCTGTCCCCCTACATTAAATCTCTGTTCCCTGGTCACTGAACCCTCCATTAACGAGAAAAGCTTTTTTCTGGTCTACAGGTTGTCCTCTCATTATCAGCTTACTGAAAGTTAGGAAGATAGAATCTCTGTTTTAAGAATTAAATGAATATTCCTCTGAGCCTACTGGAAAATATTTTCATGCATCGGTGTTGTCAGAAACCAAGCAAGATATAATCCCTTGTACTGGCGATGTTATAGATCACAGAGTCTGCCTAAGTGAACTGGCCAGTTAAATTTCATTTATTTTTCCTTTTTGATTTATCCCGTAATTTTATCTGTTTGTGTGTCTGTCTTTCTGTGAGAATGGAGGCTAGAATTACAGAGGATTGAATTTAGATAATAGACATTAATTAGACTACCTTATTATTTAACCTTGATCTGCTGAAGTTACTGTATTGTGAATAAATTGTTAAGCCTTTAGTTTGAGTCATAAACCCACTGTCTCATAACAATTATGCAGAAAGTCTTGTACTAGTTATTCAAAAAATCTGGCTAGAAATCATTGGGGTCAATTTTGAGGGTGAAAGTATTTTAATTTTAGGGTGTTGTAAATACAGGGACAGGGCGGCTATTCAATTTGGCCGTCTGACTCCATGACTTAACAACAGTCTATCCAACTCTTCTGCTCTATCAATTTTGAACCCATCTAATTATTGAGTTCCCTCCTCTGTCACTACGGTAGCATTTCTCTCTTTGGTAGAGACTGGATGCAAACTATTCATTTAACACCTCAGCCACGTGCCTTGCCTCCAAATGTAAATCCCTTCTTGACCCCTCATCAACCCTATACCTCTTTTTTACCGAAAAAAATGAAGACAAAATGAACTGTAGTTGCTGAAAATCCAAAACAAAAATAGACATTGCCTCACATGAAGGATCACTGGACCTGAAATTTTAACCCCGCTTTCTCTCCACAGATGCTGCCAGACTTGCTGAATTTCTCCAGCAATTTCGGTTTCTGATTCCTCCTTTTACAACCGTTTTACTATTTGATTTGAGCACCGAAGACTTCGGGACATCACTTCATGTTGGCTGCCAGTCTTTTCTCATAATTCCTCTCCATACCTTTGATGTTACCCTTGGTTCCCAATTTTTTTTCAAATCTTACACAAAACATACAGCATAGAACAGTACAGCACAGTACAGGTGCTTTGGCCCACGATGTTGTGCCGACCTACTATCCTTAAGATCAAACTATCCTGCATACTCTACATTTTACTATCCTCCATGTGCCTACCCAAGAGTCGCTTAACAGTCTCTAAAGTATCTGACTCTACTACCACTGCCAGCAGCGCATTCCACACAGTCACCACGCTCTGTGTAAAGAACCTACTTCTGACTTCCCCCCTATGCCTTCCTCCAATCACCTTAAAATTATGCCCCCTCGTAATAGTCATTTCTGCCCTGGGAAAAAGTCTCTGGGTGTCCACTCTATCTGTGCCTCTCATCATCTTGTACACCTCTATTAAGTCACCTCTCATCCTTCTTCGCTCCAATGAAAAAAGCCCCATCTCCCTCGACCTTTCCTCATAAGACCTGCTCTCCAGTCCAGGCAGCATCCTGGTAAATCTCCTCTGCACCCTCTCTAAAGCTTCCACATCCTTCCTATAATGAGGTGACCAGAACTGAACACAATACTCCAAGTGTGATCTAATCAGGGTTTTATAGAGCTGCAGCATAACCTCGCAGCTCTTAAACTCGATTCCCCTGCCAATGAATGCCAACACACCATACGCCTTCTTTACAACCGTATCAACTTAGGTAACAACTTTGAGGGATCTATAGATGTGGACCCCAAAATCCCTCTGTTTCTCCACACCTGCACATGTTCTACTTCAATCAATGTCAATTGTTTTGTGATATTTGAGAGTTGTTATAAACCATGCAGTCATCTATGATGTTAAATATTTTGATAAGTTATTTTTCAAATGCAAAGGTAAATCGATTTGGAAAAGTCCTACACTATCCAACAACATAAAATTGTGAAACTTTGTGACTAATTTAGTGCTTTGATTGCTAACCTATTACCACCGTACCTTTGTCATTAAACTGTCACATGAAAGTATTTGAATGGTTTCAAAAATGATTGAGCCAAAAAAATGCAATCATTAACCTGAGTTATTATATTTGTTAATAAGTCAATGATCTGTGAAATTGAAATACAAAAGCAAAGAACAAGTCAAGATTATTAACACAGCACGTAATTTAAAAATATATTGCCAGCTGGAGCGCTCAACATTTCATTGTGCTACAAGTACACTTAAAACTAGTTAAGTTTTCGTTCAAGAAATGAGAAAAGAAACATGAAGTTACTTAGATAGCAAAAATACTGCTAACAGGTAGTCTCAATGCACACATTCTGTTAGATCCCTGAGGCTTTAATGGTTTTCTGCAATTTTAGCATTCCTGGGTTTCACCAAGTGATCAAACTTATAAGCTTCAGTGGCAATTATTTTGTCACTGTCTGGGTGATATTTGCAGAGATAATTAGGAACTAGATAATGGGATATTCCTTTTTTTAAATAACAAATTGAAGGAAGCCAAATAATAATTGCAAATCCAAATCTTGGGATCTGCTGTCTTTTTACAAATGCTGACTGAACTGTTGTAATTCTAGCATTTTCTGTTTTCATTTCATATAGTTTTTATGTAAAGTAGAAACTGTTTCCAGAGGCAGCCAAGTCAATAGCCAGAAAACACAGATTTAAGGAGAACTATCAGTACTGAGAAGACAAAGAATTAAAGTAATTGATGAAATGACTACAGGCAAGGTGCGCACATTTTCATTTACAAGAGTTGTTATGCTATGTGACCGAAAGGAAGCTTGAAGAGGATTCAACAATAACTTACACAGAAGGGAATTTAATACTTAAAGGGGAAAAATATAAATGGTGCACAAATCGTAGGCGTGCAACTAACTGGATAGCTCTTTTAAAGAGGCAGCACAGATTCAATGGTCAAATGACCTCCTTTTGCCCTGCATCATTCTTAGAAAGGAGAAGTCAGATATGCCCCACAGCAATGGAATCAGAGGCCAACATGATTTTTTGTTAAATGAAAAATCGTTAAACTGCAAAGGTAGCGTAATAATGACACTTTAAGGACATTGCAAATTGAAAGTCCATTTATCTAAAATAATAAATGTCTGCAACAAAAACCTCATATCACTGAATCTAAAACAAGATTTTGTGCATCACCACATAATTTCTTTCTGCCATTGAAACTATGGATTTAGTTATTTTGAAAATGAAAGCTTTCGTGCATGAGTGATGGAACTTTCTCACCTTTCAAAATCTGTCGAAACTGCCCAGTTAGCATTTCACCATTACTGGACACATGCAATGATGTACAAGCAATTTCTAGTATTTGTTCTTTAAAAGGAATTGTGAAGCTTAATCAGAAAAAGGGTTTTTTGACAATTTTGTACATATTCAGATTTAAAATTTGTTGGGATAGCTTTTGCTATTTTCATCCACAGGTACACATGGTTGATTTTTTTTTCTATTCATTCACAGGACGTCGGCGTGCTGGCTAGGCCAGTATTTATTACACATCTCTCATTGCCCAGAGAGCAGTTAAAATTCAACCACACATTGCTGTGGGTTTGGAATGACATGTAGACCTGACCAGGTAAGGATTACAGTTTCCTTCCCAAAAGATCATTAAGTGAACCACATGGGGTTCTTTTCTTGACCATCAGCAACAGTTTCATGGTTGTCATTAGACTCTTAATTCCAGATTTTTATTGAATTCAAATTCCACCATCTCTCATTCAAACTCTTGATTAATTTCATTAACAATTTTTGGATTAATTGTCTAGCGATAATACCACTAGGTCATTGTCTCCCCCTATTTTCCAGTGTAGACTGTACTTACCAGTACATTCACTTTTGAAAGTAATTACAACTAAAAATACAGAGAAATAAAAAGATACATCTTTACACTATTTAAAAACCTATCTCAGCCTTGAATATTCTGAATGAAGCAGTTTCAACAACTGTAGGTCATCAAGAATTCCCCAGATTCACTAGCCTCAGAGAAGGAATTCCTCTTCATCTGTCTTAAGTGGCAACCCCTTTATTTTGATATTAATCTCCCAAAAGTGGAAACAATTGCTCCACATCTACCTTTCCCGTCCTCTAAATATCTTGTATGTTTCAATAAGATTGCCTCTCATTCCCCTAAACTTGAATGTGTACGGGCCCAAACTACTCAATCAGTCCTCATAAGAAAATACATCCATGCCCAGCATCAGCCGACTGAACCTTCTTGGACTGCCCAGTGCCCCGATAGGTTGTCTGAACCTGATATATTGCATTCTAGACTATTAAAGGAAGTAGCTGCAGAAGTAGTATGTACTCTGGTAGCAATCTGTCAAGAACCTAAGGATTCTTAAATCTGTGTTTTCTGGTTACTGCCCCTTAAATAAGGGACCCAAAATTGTTCACAGTATTCCAGCTATTCCTGACGAGTGCATTGTACAGTTCAAGCAAGATTTCCCTCTTTTCATACTCTATTCCCTTTGAAATAAATGCCAACATTCCATTTGCCATCCCTGTTATCCGCCGAACATTGATGTTAGCTTTTGTGATTCATGCAGTGGGATCCTCAAATCCCTCTGTTACAGCTTCCTACAGTCTTTCATTATTTAAATAATATTCAGCTCCTCTTTCTTCCACCTGAAACACATAACATCATTTTCCCACAGTATATTCCATATGCCAAGTTTCTGTCCACTCACTTAACCTGAGTATATTCCTCTGTAGACTCTGTTTTGTTTTCAACACTAACCCTCTCACCTACTTTTGTCATCTGCAAACATGAAGAGAGTACATTCACTTAGCTCATCCAAATCATTAGTATGTAGTAAAATGGAACAATAATACTCTTAATATATTGTAAATAATTGTGGTCCCAGCTCTGATACCTGTAGCATTTCACTAATTACAATTTGCAATCCAAAAATGTCCCTTTCATCCCAACTCTGTCTTCTATTAGTTAGCTAATCTCCATTCGTGAAAATATACTACTCCATCTATGCGAATATACTACTCCAACATCAGAGGCTCTTATTAAGTAGATTCATGTGCAGTGTATAATCCTATGCCTTTTGGAAATCCAAATATCTTACATCTACGGGTTCCTGGCCTATAATCTTCTCAAACGAATTCTAACAAAAATGCTTGGCATGATTTCCCCGTTTGAAGACATGCTGACTCTGCTTAATTACATTAGCGTTTCTTAATGTCTGCTATTACATCCTTTATAATAGATTCCAGCATTTTTGCAATCACAGACATTAAGCTACAATGACCTGATTTTTGTCTCGCTTCCTTTTTGAATAAGGGTATTACACTGGCAGTTTTCCAGATGTCTGGGGCTTTCTGGAATCTAAGGATTCTTGACAGATTGCTACTAGCATATCTACTTCTGCGGCTACTTCCTTTAATAGCTTAGAATGCAATACATCAGGTTCAGGCAACTTATCAGCCTTTGGTCCCATTAGATTCCCTAATGTTTCCTTCTCTAGTGATAGTCATTGTATTTATTTTCTCCCCCACCCCACTGATTATTTAGTATTTTTGGAAAGCTTGTTCATGGATTTATAAAACTTACATCTGGAAATGATTAGGTAAAAGTAGCCATTACGCCACAGACTGGGATAGTCATAATGTTAAGGGTTTAAAGGGGGCAAATTTTTTGAAATGTATCCAGGGAATTTTTCTGTATGAATATTTAGAAGGCTCAACTCGGAGCAGTGCTGGATCTAGTTCTGGGGAAAGAAGCCAGACAAATGTTCGATGTGGCAGTAGGGGCAATAGCGACCAAAACACAGTACGGTTCAAAAACAAAGTTGCTGGAAAAGCTCAGCAGGTCTGGCAGCATCTGTGGAGGAGAAAACAGAGTTGCCGTTTTGGGTAGGGTGACCCTTCCTCAGAACAGTACGGTTCAAATTTGTTAAGGAAAAAGATGGCCTGCAAAAGACGGCTTTGGTTTGGGGGAAGGCAGATTTTGTTTAAATGAAGCAGGATCTTGCCACAGTCAACTGGAAACAGCTTCTTGCAGGTACGTCTACAGCAGAGTGATAGGGCCATTCAAAAAAGAGTGGGGAGAGTACAGGTCCAACATGTACCTTTTAGAGGGAAATGTAGAAGCAATAAGTTCAGAGAATCCTGGATGTCTAGGTCAATTCAGTGCTGGTTGAGAAAGAAAGTAGAGCTTTTAGCAAGTCCAAAGGGAGCAATTCAGCTGTGACCCTACAGGAATACTAGCAGTGCAGAAGGGAACTTAAGAAAACAATTAGGAGAGCAAAAAGGGGGCATGACAAAGGACTTATGAACAGGATTAGGGAGTATCCTAAGATATTTTATAAATACATTAAACAAGGAAAGAGTAGGGCCCATTAGGGACTAAGGGGACAAACTGTGTTTGTAACTGCAGGACACTGGAAGGATGTTGAATGAATATCTCTGTTCGGTCTTCACCCTGGAAAAGCAAAAAGTAGGTACGGAATTCAGGAAAAGGGACTGTGAGAAACTTGCACACTTTGAAATAGGAAATGGAGAGGTATTCGAGGCTCTGTCAGGCTTAAAAACAAACAATTCCCCTGACCAAGGTGAATTGCATCCCAGGCTGCTGTGGGAGGCATGGCAAGAAATTGCAGGGGTTCCGACACAAATTTTTAACTCCTCTCTGGCCATGGGGGAGGTGCCAGAGGTTTGAAGGACGGCTAAGGTGGTTCCACTTTCTAAGCAGCTTCGTAGAGGTGAACCAGTAAAATCACAGACAAGTGAGCCTCATGTCTGTGGTAGGGAAAATATTGAAGAAAATTCTGAAGGAACGAATTAAAATTGACTTGGAAAGGCAATGGTTAATTAGGGATAATCAGCACGGCTTTGTCAGAGGGAGGGCATGCCTAACAAATTTGTTTGAATTTTTTGAAAATGTGATCAAGTGCGTGGATGAGGGAAATTCAGATGATGTAGTTTGAATGGATTTTAGCAAGGTCCCATATGGGAGGCTGTTGGAGAAGGTTAATGCACATGGAATTAAGGGAAACTTTGAAAGATGGATCAGAAACTGGCTTAGTAGTAGTAAACAAAGGAAAATGATAGAAGGCTGTTTGAGTGACTTAAGGCCAGTGTCCAGCAGTGTACCAGAAGGATCAGTACTGGGACCCTCATTGTTTGCTATGAATGAAAATGTGGGGAGAATGTTAAGCAAATTTGCAGATGACACCAGGGTGGTAGAGTGATTCACAGCGAAGAAGATGGTTGTAGGTTACAGGAAGATATAGATGGGTTAGTCAGATGGGCAGACCAGTGGCAGATGGTATTTAAATAGGCCCGAAACGTCAAGCTTTCCTGCTCCTATGATGCTGCTTGGCCTGCTGTGTTCATCCAGCTCCACACCTTGTTATCTGGTATTTAACCCTGATAGGTACGAGTTGATACACTTTGGAAGAAGAAACAAGATGAGGGAATATTTAATGAATGGCAGGACACTGGGTAGCTTAGAGGAACAGAGGGATCTTGGGGTAATTATTCACAGATCCCTGTCATCGGCAGAGCATGTGAATAGGACAGTTAAGAATGCCTTTGGGACACTGCTTTTACCAATCATGGCAGAGAGTATAACAGTAAGGAGTAATGTTGGGGCTGTACAGAGCGTTGGTCAGGCCACAGCTGGAGTACCGTGTGCAGTTCTGATCACCTCACTACAGGAGTGATGTGGCGGCACTAGAGGGGTTACAGAAGAGGTTCACCAGGATGTTGCCTGGGATGGAGAAATTGAGCTCTAAGGAAGATGAGAAAGCCTCGGATTGTTTTCTCTAGAGCAGAGAAGACTGAGGTTGGGCGTGATTGAGATTTATAAGATTATGTGTCTAAGATGTGGACAGGGTGAATAAATAGCAGCTGTTCCCCTTGGTTGAGGTGTCAATCACGAGTGGGCATAATTTTAAGGAAAGGGTCAGGAGATTCAGAGGGGACTTGGGGAAAAAGCTTTTTCACTCAGCGGGTTGTGGGAATCTAGAATGGACTGCCTGAGAAGATAGTGGCAGCCAGAAACCTTACAACTTTTGAAAAATATTTGGATGCGCACCTCAACTATCATAACAGCCACGGTTGTGAGAGAAGTGCATGAAATTGGGATTAGTGCACTTATAGTGGTAGTTATGTCAGTGCAGACACAATGAGCCAAAGGGCCTTTTCTGCACTGTATGAATCAATGAATTTAGAAAATAGTCCACACCTCTATTCTTCCTACCAAATTGCACAACCTCACACTTCGCCATCTTTATTCCATCGGCTGCTTCCTTGCCCACTCTCCTAGCCTGTCCAAGTCCTTCTGCATCCTTCCCACCTCCTCAACACCACCTGTCCTTCCACCTATCTTTGTGTCATTTGAAAACTTAGCAACAAATGCTCTCTGAACATCAAATTCAAAGCTGAATTTGAATATGAGATGGAGCCCATTACAGGTGGTTAAAGAAATTCTTAGATGTAGCTGATGTAGTTGTAGCCACATTAGCAATATTTGAATCTATGTGCAGGAAATATTCAAAGGGTATAAAATGTGGGATAGTTCAGTCAAAAACATGTTTCTTTTGGAAACTGGTGAAAATGCAAGCTACAGCTTGACCTAGAGGTGATCCCTATGGCAACATCATCCATTTGGGCATATGTGGAGTGGTTAAAACTCACCTCAATTAAGCAGCTGCCAAGTTCTTAAATTCACCGACAACAGCAGCACATCTCGACCATTATGGACGTAGTGATACGTCTAAAATGTCTCAGAATTCCTGGATCAACATATTAGTGAATAGGTTAGAAAGCTGTATGAACACATGGACATGTCACTATTATTGATATGCAGGTCTCGTACTGTCCATTCAAAGTGAAGGAGACTTACACTGTTTGTACGGAAAAAGTTGACAGAACTAGTTGTAGGAACTCATTCAGCCATTTGGCAAATCTGACATATGAATTTCACTGCCACTGCAATGCCTAGTATGTAAGCCATAGGTTGCAGTTACTGATGGATTGTATCAAATAGCATATCCCTTCAGCTGTACACAACAGGCAGGGTACTAGCCATACTTAACCAGCCTGGGCTTGCAAAACATAGAAAATAGGTCTGGAATTTTGCCTAGTCAAGATGACTGCTGAGCCCAATGCAACATCTAGGAGCTCTCGCAAAACTGGAATCAATTGGTATCAGGAGGCAAACTCTCCACTGGTTGGAGTCATACCTGGAACATAGGAACATGGTTGTGGTTGTGGAGGTCAGTCATCTCAGCTCCATGGCATCTCTGCAGGAGTTCCTCAGGGTAGTGTCCTAGGCTCAACCATCTTCAGCTGCTTCCTCAGTGACCTTCCCTCCTTCATAAGGTCAGAAGTGGGGTTGTTCGCTGATGATTGCACACTGTTCAGCACCATTTGCAACTCCTCAGGTACTGACGCATTCCATGTTCAAATGCAACAAGATCTGCACAATATCCAGGCTGGGCTGACAATCACCCACGAGAGATAATCTAACCACTGTCCCTTGACATTCAATGGTGTTACCATCAATGAATCCTCCACTATCAACATCCTGGGGGTTACTAGTGACCAGAAACTCAACTGGACTCACCACATAAACACATTGACTACAAGGGCAAGTCAAGCCAAGGAATACTGCGGTGAGTAACTCACCTCCTGACTCCCTAAAGACCATCCATCATTTTCAGTTAAGTCTTTGATTCCAAGTACTCTATGGAAGTTAAAAATAGTTGTTGACTCTATGGAAGTTGTCTAGCTGGCCTTCCCAGATGTGAATACAGAGACAGATAAAGAGTTCATTTGCAAAATTATTAAACAAAGGTTTAGGGGCAACTTTGGTTTGTTTAGGGGCAACTTTGGTTTGGTTAAGAAGACGAACGTAAGAGAAGGAAACATTAAATCCAGCAAATGACTCACTTGTGGTGTAAAGCAAAGCATGTTCATTATTATGTGAAGAAAGTTATGATCAGATTTGTTAAAATAATCATACCCTGCTACAAAATCTGTGACAGTTGTCTAAAAGTTGCTCATAGTGTTAATCATATAGGCAGGTTGACCGTTATGGGGTGCAGACACAGAGAAGCTGACTGACGTGGATCTGGAGAATCCCTTATTGAGGATGGGTGGAGTCACTGGAAAATGAAATGAAGCAACTACTTTCTGGGTCAGACAAATTACGTACCAAAGCAGTATGACGATAGGATTTTGGAAGCATTTAAGACTCAACGTGCACAGGAGACTGCAGAAGACATTGCAGTTACAGATACTGCCCACCCGATTATATATCTGGACACTGTTCAAACAACAGGATCTTACTGACATTATCAGGCATCAATCCTGAAATGTTAATGTAGTTCTTGCTCATTTTTGACTGGAAATCTGCTGCCCAAAATAAAAAGTTCCAAATATCTACAAGCTTACTTCCAGTGGTTAATTTGGGTGAATACCCCACTCCCCATCACATACAGCTTTGGCCCCACTAGCTTAAAAAATAGGTAGTTGTGGAATTATAAATCATTCTCATTCGATACTTGTGAGCGAATCTGTGACTTTCAGCCAAGTGAGTTTGATACAAGACGCATCCTAAACTTGTTTGGCTTGAATTAAATAGAAGATTCAAGACATTGCCCTTTTAAAATACACAAAAAATTAAACGGCACAGGGACCACAAAGCAGAAGCGCTCTGTTCCTGTGCAATTTAAATAATCTCATCTCTCAGGGTGTATAATCAGTGCAGTTATCCGACATACCAGTCAAAATTAGCTTTTGCCATCACTAAATCAACAGACAGCGACACCAGTGAAAATAACACCTCTAAATCAAGAGAAAAGTGACAGTGGAGAAAATTACACAGCACACCAGCCATCACTGGATTAATTAAACTGACCAAAAACTTGTGCCGACAGCTTTCAAGCAAGGGCTGTTAGGTAAATTATGTTTGTACTTTTTAAATTACACTTGTCATGCACGGTAAAACTCAAGATATAAAGAGACAGAATTCCATTTTCCTTGAAAACTTGGGTTATAACTCAAAAGAATGAAAAAAGTCTTATTCAATCCATCTTTGTGAAAGCGAACCTATATAAATTCTAATTACCATAAAATAGGGCATATAAGTCACAGCATTCTTTATGGGCATCAGGAAATTAAATTGAGGCTGGAGATCCATTACACAGGCAAAACCTGGAAACGCATTGCACTATCATGTGACCCATCAACATTACTGAAACAACAGATGCACTTTACATTTAATTTTACACATATATGTAAATTGTGGATGATTAAGACCAGCAGTAAGTGACTGGCTTACTCCAAAGTCTTCCGTCTCCACCACATCTGCTCCCAAAATGGAGCGTTTCACTGCCGGACACTCCAGACGTCCTTCTACTTCAAGGACCACAACACCCTCCCCTCCGTTGTTTCGTATTTCCCACACTTCTGCCCTCAAAACCCCTTCCCCCAAAAATAGGACAGAGTCCCCCTGGTCTTCACATACCACCTAACCAACGTCCGCATCCAGCGCATCATCCTCCGCCATTTCCACCACCTGTAATCCGACCCCACCACCAAAGAGATATTTCCCTCCCCACCACTATCTGCCTTTCAAAGGGGCCACTCATTCCGTGACTCCCTTGTCTGTTCCACGCTCTCCATCAACCTCATCGGACTTAGCACCTTTCCCTGCAACCGCAGGAAGTGCTACACCTGCCCCTACACCTCCCCTCTCACCTCCATCCAAGGCTCCAGACAATCTTTCCAAATCCACCAGGGATTCACCTGTACATCCTCCAATCTGGTCTACTGTATCCATTGCTCCTGATGTAGCCTCCTCTACATCAGTGAGACCAACCGCAGACTTGGCGACCAATTCGCAGAGCATCTGCACTCTGTACACTATAATTAACAACACCTTCCAGTTGCCAACTATTTCAACTTCCCCTCCCACTCCCTTGGTGGCATGTCCATCCTGGGCCTCCTCCAGTGTCACAATGACACCACACGCAAACTGGAGGAACAATACCCCATAATCTGCCTAGGGAGCTTACAGCCTGACGGCCTCAACAAAGATTTCACCAGTTTCAAAATCTCCCCACCACAAGGCTCATCCCATGTCCAAACCTCCTTCTCAACCCTGCCTCCTTGACCCGACAACCTATCCATTTTCTTTCCCTCCTATCCGACCCACCCTTCCCACCGACCAATCCCCCACTACCCTCTACCTGCATCCCCGTCACCATCCCACCTATCTTCCCCCAGCCCCATCCCCCCCAAATAATTTACGAGTTCCCTTCCCCCTCCCCAGTCCTGAAGAGTGTAAACCCGAAATGTCGACTTTCCTGCTCCTCTAATGCTGCCTGACCTGCTGAGTTCCTCCAGCTCCACACTGTATTGATTTTGACTCCAGCATCTGCAGTTCTTGCTATCTCCCACTGGCCTAGTGAGCTTGTTGTTGGACTGTATTTTCTATGGCTCAGATACCAAACACAATGGCATCTAAATAGTGCAGTTAGTAATACACAAATTTTGCTGCACCTTGTAATGATGAAGAGATACATGTGAATTGATTTGCAGATAACAAGGTGTAGAGCTGGATGAACACAGCAGGCCAAGCAGCATCATAGGAGCAGGAAAACTTGACGTTTCGGGCCTAGACCCTTCTTCAGAAATGGGAGAGGGGAAGAGGGTTCTGAAATAAGTAGGGAGAGAGGGGGAGGCGGATAGAAGATGGATAGAGGAGAAGATAGGTGGAGTGGAGACAGACAAGTCAAAGAGGCGGGGATGGAGCCAGTAAAGGTGAGTGTAGGTGGGGAGGTAGGGAGGAGATAGGTCAGTCCAGGGAGGACGGACAGGTCAAGGGGGTGGGATGAGGTTAGTAGGTAGGAAATGAGGCTGCAGCTTGAGTTGGGAGGAGGGGATAGGCGAGAGGAAGAACAGGTTAGGGAGGCGGGGACAAGCTGGGCTGGTTTTGGGATGCGGTTTGGGGAGGGGAGATTTTGAAGCTTGTGAAATCCACATTGACACCATTGGGCTGCAGGGTTCCCAAGCTGAATATGGGTTGCTATTCCTGCAGCCTTCGGGTGGCATTGTTGTGGTACTGCAGGAGGCCCAGGATGGACATGTCGTCTGAGGAATGGGAGGGGGAGTTGAAGTGGTTCGCGACTGAGAGGTGCAGTTGTTTATTGCAAAACGAACACAGGAGTTCTGCAAAGCGGTCCCCAAGCCTCCGCTTGGTTCGGGGAAACCAAGCGGAAGCTTGGGACCGCTTTGCAGAATCCTCTACATCGGGGAAACCAAGCGGAGGCCTGGGGACCGCTTTGCAGAATCCTCTACATCAGTGAAACCAAGCGGAGGCTTGGGGACCGCTTTGCAGAATCCTCGACATCAGGGAAACCAAGCGGAGGCTTGGGGACTGCTTTGCAGGATCCTCAACATCGGGGAAACCAAGCGGAGGCTTGGGGACTGCTTTGCAGAATCCTCTACATCGGGGAAACTAAGCGGAGGCTTGGGGACTGCTTTGCAGAACTCCTGCGCTCGGTTCGCAATAAACAACTGCACCTCCCAGTCGCAAACCATTTCAATTCCCCCTTCCATTCCTCAGATGACATGTCCATCCTGGGCCTCCTGCAGTGCCACAACGATGCCACCAGAAGGCTGCAGGAACAGCAAATCATATTCAGCTTGGGAACCCTGCAGCCCAATGGTATCAATGTGGATTTCACAAGCTTCAAAATCTCCCCTCCCCAAACCGCATCCCAAAACCAGCCCAGCTTGTCCCCGCCTCCCTAACCTGTTTTTCCTCTCACCTATCCCCTCCTCCCACCTCAAGCCACACCCCCATTTCCTACCTACTAACCTCATCCCGCCCCCTTGACCTGTCCGTCCTCCCTGGATTGACCTATCTCCTCCCTACCTCCCCACCTACACTCACCTCTACTGGCTCCATCCCCGCCTCTTTGACTTGTCTGTCTCCTCTCCACCTATCTTCTCCTCAATCCATCTTCTATCCATCTCCCCCTCTCTCCCTATTTATTTCAGAACCATCTTCCCCTCCCCCATTTCTGATGAAGGGTCTAGGCCCAAAACGTCAAGTTTTCCTGCTCCTATGATGCTGCTTGGCCTGCTGTGTTCATCCAGCCCCACGCCTTGTTATCTCGGATTCTCCAGCATCTGCAGTACCTTTTATCTCTGATACAATTTTAACCCCACTGCGAAGCCTCTTCTAAGGATGCCTACCCTGAAGAAGTTACCCTCCTCCCTCCGGACAAACCTCAGGGAATCTCTCTCCCACTACAACTCTCTCATAATCTCTTCAGCCTTGAAACTGCTCGACCCATTTTCTGATGAAGGGTCTCGGCCCGAAACGTCAAGTTTTCCTGCTCCTATGATGCCGCTTGGCCTGCTGTGTTCATCCAGCCCCACGCCTTGTTATCTACGATTCCATGTAAATTGACTTCCCACCTTTCAGTCCTAATACCAATCGTCCATTAATAAAGTGTCAACTAATCAAAGTAAACTTCAAAATATACAATGTTCTGCTTAAAAAGTAAACTACAGTATTGCTTAGACTCTAGAATTTGATTCCTGTGAACAAGGTGAGATAGTTGCTTGTAGGGCAGGGGTTCCACAGCAGAGGATAGCTCTGAATAATCACAGAACTACAGAATTGTTCTGGTGTAGAAGGAGGTCATTCAGCCTATCATGTCTGCACAAGCTCTCTGAGCATTTTAACATAGACCCTAGCTCCTCCCTTTCCCCATACCCTGCACATTATTTCTACAATAATACGTAGAAATGGGATATTGCCTCAATAAAAGCCCTGGAGATTCACAACACTTGGCAAAAAGAGCAACATTAACAAAGAAACGGGCAAAGAAATTTCCTGGAGTTTGCAATATGCACCTCCTAAAAGTTTGATCAAACAGAAGTGAGGATAACATTTGTAGAAATGTTAACTGACCAGGATGGAGGCGTTAAAAACTGATTATTAACTTCAGCGAGCAAAAATAAAACATACCAGATTTTAATTGGTCAGTGGAGATACATCGACAACAAAGCAGGCGACAACTTCTCAACTACTTGTGATAGTTGCTTCCGAAACAATCTAGTTGATGGACGGACTCAGAGCTGATGTTACTTCCTCAATGATATCTCAGTCTTGCATCCTGACTCGGAAGTATACCGCTGTTCCTTAACTGTCACTAGGTCAAAATCCTGGAACTCCCTTCTTAACAGCACAATGGCTACCACTATGGCCCAAGGAATGCAGCTGTTCAAGACAGCAGCCAAACCACCACCGAGGCAATTAAGGATGGGCATGAAATGAGACACCCTCGTTACATGGAATGAATAATAAAAAAAATCCACAGAAAGCAATTTGTTTTATCAGTTTGACACAGAGCAGCATTGGCCTTGAAAGCTGGGAAAGTGAGAACTATTTTATTCACCCTTACAGCTGACAGAGCATCTGCAAAGCCCGATTTCTAAGATCACCAACAGCAAATATTAAAAAATACAGCTAAGTAAAACTTGACAGCTATTACTCAATTGCTTCCTATGGAATGTAATTTCAGCATTATAAACATATCTTCCGTTTTTTGCTGTTAGCAATGTACCCATAATTTCAATAGTTACTGTCACCATCCATGTTTGTGACAATGTGCCACCAAAAATGGTAAATATTATTAGCATGCACAATGGCTATAGTCAATAAACAAATGATATCAGTTATAAGGTATTAATTGTGTCAATTATTGCAGTTGGTGCACCAAGTAAGTGACATAAAAACTGCTGATTTCAGTTGCAGCAGCTCAACACATTTATCTTAGTGATGATATGCCTGATGCAAAGACTAGCAATTTTCTGCGGCCACTGATCAAGTAAATTTTCTGAGGCTTTTTAAATATATTGGTTATTTTGCCTTCCAGTTCATATTAGTACCAGCACTCCTGATCTTTGGCATTTCACCACCACTTTCTCAAAGATAAGATGGGCAATGGCAGAAGCCATCTCCTTGGGGAATTTTGGTGGGGGGAGGCATTGAGGAGGAGGATGGGGGTGGGGGGAAATTTTTCAGCAACATAATGTGAAACTTGAAAGGGTTCAGAGAAGATTTACAAGGATGTTGCCAGGGTTTGAGCAACAGGGAGAGGCTGAATAGGCTGGGGCTATTTTCTCTGGAGTGTCAGAGACTGAGGGGTGATCTTATGGAGGTTTATAAAATCATGAGGGGCATGGATAGGGTGAATAGCCAAGGTCTTTTCCCCAGAGTAGCAGAGTCTAAAACTAGAGGACATAGGTTTAAGGTGAGAGGGGAAAGATTTAAAAAGGACCTAAGGGGCAACTTTTTCAGAGAGATGGCACATGTATAGAATGAGCTACTAGAAGAAGTCGTGGAGGCTGGTACAATTACAACATTTAAAAGGCATCTGGATGGTTATATGAACAGGAAGCTTTTCAAGGGATATGGGCCAAATGCTGGCAAATGGGACTAGATTTATTTAGGATATTTGGTCGGCATGGACGAGTTAGAATAAAGGGTCTGTTTCCATGCTGTACAGCTCAATGACTCTATAACAACCCAACATTACTTCCAATGAGCTTTTACCTTTTAAAACAGGAATTTATGTGTGCATTATGGAGCTCAGTTGAAGGTACTAACTTTGTATTAATTAAGACAAAACATATACCACAAGAGCTCCCCACTTTTCAAACAGTGTCTTGTAGACTTTAGAAAAACATCTCTCCCCAGCAGAAGAGAGAAGGTGCTGTGCCTCTCTGCTAGACACGGATGGTCCAAGGTGGTACAGCATAGCACCTTGAAACCAATTACGACCAATCATAATTTCTGACACAATGTTAATGGGGTTGGATCCGTACCAGAGAAGGCATAACATTCTTTCAACACATAATCTCCACTATACAGGATAGCTTAGCCATAGCAGTATCAGATGGCAAGGCAGCAGGAAGGGGTGGGTATGTCTGTGTATATGAATGGATTGTTTGTGTGACAGCATGCATTATTAGGTGCCTGTGTGTCAAGGGCGTGTGTTGCTGAGGTTGGGGCTGTCAGTGAAGAAAAGGTAAAGAGGCAATCAATGAGGCGAGGTCAGGGCTGGCAATGAGGGAGGCAGTGTGTTGGGGCGGAATGCAATCTGTTGGCTGGGGGTGGGGTGAGGGAAAATTTGTCCCATTGAGAGTTGTAGAGTCAGTGAGCTAGCTGACAGTGGCACCATAGTGCATGATGCATTCAAGTGGAGGGGAGCAAAAAGGAATATGACAGTAGTACGGGCAGTATAGCGAGGGGATCAAAACTCTCCTCTACAGCCAGGTGCACATGTCCAGGAGGCTGTGTTGCTGGTCCAATGCTACCTTTTAGGACATCTGCTCAGGGTTGGAGAGGGAGCAAGAAGGGAAGGGACACAGATCTAAGGTAGGGGCAGAAGCTTTAGGGGGGATGTAAGGAAAAACGTTTACATCCAGAGGGTGATGGGAATCTACAACTCTACTTATAAGGGTGGTAGAGATAGAGACCCTCGTAACATTTATGAAGTATTTATGGCATACAAGGCTATGGGCAAAGTGCTGGAAAGTAGGACTACAACAATTAGGTGATCATTTTTGACCACTGCCAATGTGATAGGCCTTGTTCTGTGCTGTAGATCTCTATGACTCTATAAGGAATGATTTTTCTATGGCTTCAAACTATCCAGAATCCTGCTATTCCAGGTGTAATTTATAGCCTGTAACAACCATGATTTGCCTGTTAATCTAGGTGCAATTTACATTTGTGTAATGCTAATCAGAATCAAAGAACAAAAAGAACAAAAGAGAAGTACCCACAGGAACGGGCCCTTTGGCCCTTTGTCCCTCCAAACCTGTGCCAATCATCATGCCCTAACTAATCTAAAAAACAAACCTTCTGCCCTTATTCAGTCCATATCCCTCTATTCCCTCCCTATTCATGTAACCATCCAAATGCCTCTTAAATGTCGCCAACATGCCTGCTTCCACCACCTCTCCTGGCAGTGCATTCCAGGCTCCTACCACTCTACGTGTGAAAAACGTCCCTTGCACATCTCCCCTAAACTTTCCCACTCTCACCTTGAACCTGTGCCCCCTTGTAATTGGAACTTCAACCCTGGGAAAAAGCTTCTGACTATCCACCCTATCCATGCCTTTCAATTTTGTAGAACTCTACCAGGTCTTCTCTGAGCCGCCATGTTTCCAGTGAAAACAATCCTAGTCTTTTTAATTTTTTCTCATAGCCAATGTCCTGGTGACCAGGAAACATCCTGGTGAACCTTCTCTGCACTCTCTCCAAAGCTTCCACATCCTTCTGGTAGTGTGGCCTCCAGTACTGCATACAATACTCGAAATGTGGCCTAACAGGGGTTCTATATAGCTACAACATGGTTTGCCAACTCTTACACTCCATGCCCCAGCTGACAAAGTCAAGCTTGCCGCATGCCTTCTTAATCACCTTGGCCACCTGCGTTACCACTTTTGGGAAACTGTGGACCTGCACATCCAGATCCATCTGTGTGTTAATGTTCCTAAAGGTTTTGCAGTATAATTCACTACTAAATTTGATCCTCCAAAATGCATTACCTGGCATTTGTCTGGATTAACCTCCATCTGCCATTTCCATGCCCAACTGGCCAATCTATCTATATCCTGTTGTATCCTTTCACAATTGTCAGCACTGTCAGTGACTCCAGCAATCTTCGTGTCATCTGCAAACTTACTAATCAGACCACCCACATTTTCCTCCAGATCATTTATATACACTACATACAAAGACTGAAATTTTGTCTGGCAATTGCTCTATTGTGGATCTTCGGTTCTTCGATTTACAGATCCTCAGAAAGATCTCAAGAACAATCCCAGCCAAAGTTACATCACCTTTTTCAAGTGTGTCTATAGTGTACCACTATTCACCTTTATATGTTGTTTGCTATGTATGACTATGCTTTCCATTCAAGCATAAGTGATACATTTGTAGGAATGATTCTGTTATTCCATGAATTATCCCAAGAATCTGTCTGCGGCTCTTCTACGTCTATTTGATTTCCCTCAACATCAAAGAATACTCTTCATAAAACCAAATGCTTTGCTCAAGTTCACAATCTTTGACACAGAAACACACCTTCAGAACAAGACTATTTAGGACACACACGAGGTGAAATTTCTTTGTGAATCTTTGAAATTCTTTACCCAAAAGGATTGTGGAGCATCAAGCATACTCAATGCTAAGACAGACAGATTTTGTTTTTACTCTGTCAATGAATTAAAAAATATAAACAATGTATAGCAAAGAGATGTTGAAGCAGTGATCATACTGAATGACTCTGCAGGCTCAAGTAGCATAGGATCTACTGTGTTCTTATTTCCCATGTTCTATAGTTATTCAATCTAAAAGTTTTCAAATTTTGTGAGGTAATAGACTTACCTTTTACTATTTTTGTAACCAAGTAGAAGCTTTGAACTACTTCAATATGACATGATAGATGATTCATGAAAGCAGAGGCTTAAGACTAAAACACAATAAAAACAATGAATATCAGAGAGACTAAACAATAATGAAGTTCTCAGCCCAAGGACACTATCAGTAAATAACTTGCATAAGTACTGCGCAGTCTGATTCAAGTTCAAGGTCTATTATCAAACTGAAAATCAATAAAATTCTTCAACAAAAAACACAATGCAATGAAATAAAAATTACTTCTACTGTGCAAGGCCCAAATTAACCAAATTTCTTCACAATAATTGCACATGGACAATTTACAATGAATTCACCATCTACAGAATTAAAGAACATATTCTTGTAAATTAGTTTTCTATGGCATTTATTCATCATTCCAGCTGTCACTCTGCAACACTTTCTATCAGTTGGTGGATGTTTTAATAAACTAAATATCTTAGGCAAATGGGGCGCATTCCATCACACTCCTGATATGCGTCTTGCAGATATTTGGTGGACAGATTTCTTGGCGTCTGTAAATGTATTCTGCTCGGCACTGTGGCTCAGTGGTTAGCTTGCTGCGTAATAGCACCAGGGACCTGGGCTTGATTCCACCCTTGGGCAACTGTCTCTGTGGAGTTTGCACATTCTTTCTGTGCCTGCGTGGGTTTCCTTCAGGTGTTCCAGTTTCCGCCCACAGTCCAAAGGAGTGCAGGTTAGTTGGATTGGCAATGCTAAATTGCCCATAGTGTCCAGGGATGTGCTGGCTAGGTGGATTAGCCATGGGAAATGCAATGTTACAGGGAGAGGGTAGGGGTGTGGGTCTGGGTGAAATGGCTGTTTGGAGGGTCAGTATGGACTTGATGGGCTAAATGGCCTGCCTCCACACTGTGAGATTATATGATGGCAGACAAAATACTAAGCCACTTTCAAACCCAGTGTCAGAATTAATAGGGCCTAATTTGATCAAAGTCCTCACATACAAGTGACAATGGTGCCTCAATTCCAAACTCAGGATACACCACTTTCCTTACAGCATAAGTATCTTTTGCCTTAAATCTAAGGTGGTGATACAGTGTTAATATAATTAGACTAGTAAGCCAGAGTTCCAAGGCTAATACTCTGTGAAAACGGCAGCTGGTGGAACTTAAATTCAATTAATAAGACCATCTGTTGACCATGGCACTTTGACTGTTGAAAAAGCTACCTGGTTCAGGAATCTTCTTCAGGGAAGGAAGGTTGCCCCCTATACCTGGTCTGGCTTACTGGCAACTTCTGACCTAAAGCAACGTGACTGACTTTTAAGTGGCCGAGAGAGCCACTCAGTTGTATCAAATCACTGAGCTGAAAGAAGGATCATCTACTTAGTCACTGTAAATAACGACACTCGAATCCCAGCTCTATCGACCCAATAAAGTCCTGCTTACCAATATTTCAGAGTAAGTGCCAAAATTGGGAGAGCTGTAATACAGATTAATCAAGCAACAGCTTGAGATAATCACATTCATGGAATCGTACCTTACAAAGAAAGCCCAGACATCACCATCAAGATCCCAGTCTATGCCTTGTTCCACCAAAAGGGCAAACTCAGGAGGGGTATCAGAACAGTGATATACAATTGGAAGGAAGTTGCTCTGGGAGTCCTTAATATCTAGACCCTGTGAAGATTTACAGCATCAAATCAAACATGGGCAAGGAAAGTATTGACTTGAAACTGAATTGGACTAGCCATATAAATACAGTAATTACAAGAGCAGATCAGAGGCTGGGAATACTGTAACATATAACTCACCTCCTAACTCCCCAAAACCTGTACATCACCTCCTATGCACAAGTCAGGAGTGTGATGGAATACTCCCCACTTGTCTGGATGAGTACAGTTCCAACAACACTCAAGAAGGCTGCTTGACTGGCACCACATTCACCACTTTCCATTCCTTCTACCACTGACGCTCAGTAGGTGCAGTGTGCACTGTCTACAGACACAATGCAGTAATTTAGTTTCAACATCACATTTCAACTTCCATTGAGAAGGACAAGGGCAGCAGGGACATGCAAAAACCACCACCTGCAAGTTCCCTTCCAAGCCATTCACCACCCTTACTTGGATGAACCAGGAAATCCACTCCCTACTGAAGACCAGACGTGTAGCATTCAAGTTGGGTGACCAAGACGAATACAGAAAATCCAGATATGACCTCTGCAAAGCCATCACGGACGCTGAGAAGCAGTACCGGACTAAATCAGAGGCCCAGACCTACCAAACAGACTCCTGTCATCTATGGCAAGGCCTACACGACATTACGGAATACAAAACGAAACAGAGATAGCAGACAATGACACATCTCTCCCTGACATGCTCAATGCTTTCTATGCTCAGTTTGAGAAAAATACCACCAGCGTGGCGATGCCTGCCCCAGCAGCCCCAGACACACCTGTTCCCTCTGTCACCACTTGAGAAGCCAGATCAGTCTTCCTGGGAGTCAACACAAGGAAAGCAACAAACCTAGATGTTATCCCCAGTCGAGCACTCAGATCCTGTGCAAACCGACTGGTGGAGGAATTCAGTGATGTCTTCAACCTCTCCTTCTCCAAGCCGAAGTCCCACCTGCTTCAAGAAGACCACCATCATCCCTGTACCCAAGAAAACACATGCAGTGTGCCATAATGACTACCGCCCAATAGCTCTGACTTCAATATTCATGAAGTGCTTCGAAAGGCTGGTCATGGCCCACATCAACTCCAGTCTCCCATCCCGCCTCAATCTCCTACAGTTTGCCGAATGACATAACAGGTCCGCAGAGGATGCCACATCCCTAGCCCCGCACTCATCCTTGGAACATGTGGGCAACAAAAGCACCTATGTCAGACTCCTGCTTGTTGACTACAGCTCTGCGTTCAACACCATTATCCCATCCAGACTGATCTCAAAACTGCATGACCTTGGTCTTGGCTCCGCCCTCTGCAATTGGATCCTCAGCTTTCTGACCCACAGGCCATAACCAGTGAGGACTAATACTCAACACCGGAGCTCCCCCTTAGGATGTGTCCTCAGCCCCCTACTGTACTCCCCGTACACTCACAACTGTGTTGCCAAATTCTGAACAAGCGCCATTTACAAGTTTGCTGACAACACCACCGTTGTGGGATGGATATCTAACAACGACAAGTCAAAATACAGAAGAGAGATAGAAGGCTTGGTGATGTGGTGCAATGAAAAAAATCTGTCTCTCAACATCGGCAAAACTAAAGAACTGTTCATTAACTTCAGAATAAAGAGAGAAGAACACGCTCCCATCTGCATCAACGGAACTGAGGTTGAAAGAGTGAAGAGCATCAAGTTCCTTGGAGTGACAATAACTCACGATCTGTCCTGGACTTCCCACGTTAAAGCAACTGTCAAGAAGGCACAACAATGCCTCTTCTTCCTCAGGCAGCTCAGGAAATCTGGCATGTCCATAAAGTCCCTCACCAACTTTCTTAGGTGTGTTATAAGGGGATGGGTCTGGGTGGGATGTTCCAAGAGTCGGTGTGGACTTGTTGGGCCGAAGGGCCTGTTTCCACACTGTAGGGATTCTATGTAATTTCTATGTAATAACCTATACAGATGCACCATTGAAAGCATACTGTCCAGGTGCATAATGGCCTGGTATGGCAACTGCTCTGCGCAGGACCGTATGAAACTACAGAAGGTGGTGTGCACAGCCCAGACCATCAGGGAAGCCAACTTTCCATCCGTGGACTCTATGTACACGACTCGCTGCTGAGGAAAGGCAGCCAACATCATCAAAGACCCATCGCACCCTGGTAATGACCTCCTACAACCTCTTCAGTCAAGCAGAAGATACAGAAGCCTGAACACACGCTCAACCAGGTTCAGGCTGTTATCAGACTGTTAAATGGACTCTAGCCTCAAATAATGTAACCTGCATGCCTCTAAGTCTTTTTGATCTGTACATGCTTTGCTTGCTGTGATCTGCCTGTACCGCTCACGAACAAAGCTTTTCACTGTATTTTGGTACACATGACAATAAAATCAATCATTTAATCAAATGTATCACTGTTCCTTCAATATCATTGGGTAAAAACAGAATTTCGTTCTCATGGCATTGAGGGTCTACCTACAGCACGTGGACTTCAGCAGTTCAAAAAGACAGTTCAATACCATCTTCTCAAAGGCAACTGGGGATGGTCAATAAATGCTGGCCAGTGTGCCAGCAAAGCCCACTGAGCCACGAGTGAATGAGAAGAAAAACCTGCTGATTACCACCTACCTCCCTTTTCCCAATCTCCCACAAATGATGAATCAGTCCTCCATGATGAGCACCAAATTCAACCTCCAGTCTTGCAGGGGAGAAAAGAATAATGCAGTTTCACATTAAGAGGTCTCCCTTTGAAGATGCAAGTGAGGAGCATTTTTCTAGGAAGGTCATTATTTTGCAAAATTGTCTTATATAGAAAACAGTGGATACTGTGACAGTGACAAAAGGTACTGCAGATGCTGGAGAATCTGCGATAACAAGGCGTGGGGCTGGATGAACACAGCAGGCCAAGCAGCATCATTGGAGCAGGAATG
>JAHRHZ010000034.1:9130907-9144103 GCA_024137785.1 Ginglymostoma cirratum | reverse complement strand
CATTCCTGCTCCAATGATGCTGCTTGGCCTGCTGTGTTCATCCAGCCCCACGCCTTGTTATCTCGGATACTGAGACAGTGTTTATTCAAGACAAAATTGGATAGATTTTTGATGACTGTGACGTCTGTATTGATATCAAGATCCTTGAAGATCAAGCAGTCATCACTCTGACTCTGTTATACAGTTCCGAAACCTGGACACCACCCCAAGATCCTTCAGACATACCATCAACACTGTTTGAGATGGATTCTCCACTTCACCTGGGAGGACAGGCATACCAAAATCAGCAGCCTTGAAGCAGCTAACAGCAGAAGCATCAAGGCCATGATCATCTGAAAGCAACTCCACTGTGCTGGCCACATGCCAGCTACCTGAGTTCTGGCCACCAGGCATTCTTCTTCACCCAGCTTAAGAAAGGCACTCAAACATGAAGACAACAAAGGAAACATTTCAAAGTCTCACTGAAGGCTTCCCTCAAGAAATGCAACACAGATGTCAATGCATAGGAGACTTTTGTTTGGAAGAAACCGACTTGGAGGAAACTCTTGTATGAAGGGATATAATTCTTCGAAAATACCCACTGGCAAGACGAAGTACAGAAAAGGAACCAGAGAAAGGAATGCCAACCATCTCAAGACCAAGGATCACTTCCACCTCCCAGAAACACCTGCCAAATGTGTGGTCAGACATACAGCTCAGCAACCAGTACAAGGACCCACAGAAGTCATGACCGGTGACACCATTTCCTAGGTGGACAATCATGTTTGTTAGCAAGTGATTGCGATTACCATTTAGTTTTGAAGTGTCGTTGTTAAGCGGAAAACATGGTAGCCAGTTTTGCACAATTAGATCTGTAAAAAGCATTGAAATAATGACAAAATAATCTGTTTTAATGATGTCGATTGCAAAATAAATGCTGACTAAGATTGTGGGGACAGTCATTTGCTTTTCTTCAAAATAATATACTGGAATCTTTTACATCTACTCAAGACACAGAGAGCCTCAATTTAAACTCTCGTCCAAAAGATGGCACCTCTACCAGTTTAGCACCCTCTCAGTATGGCACTTAGTGTCTGTACTCAAGCTTCTAAGTGCCAAAATGTAATGCCTAAGCTCACAAGTAAAGACAGCTATTATCTTATGGCACATTTAATGCCAAGGGTCACAACTAAAGACAACTACATCACATGAGGCAGACAGTACCACAGAATACACCAGGAAGATAGAACACAAAATCATACCATACAGCTCAACCTGTCTGAATTCACATTTAACCTTCACAAGGGAATATTTCTGATACCTTGATCCCATATTGCTACTTGCATTGATCCAATCAAACATTAGCTTAAGCCTGTATCTCCAGTACAAACCATTCCTTTGAAAGTATACATTAGTATAAGAACACGTTGTGCCCTTGCAATGATCACATGTTCCGATAAGGACGGAAATTTGGAAAAACAATTCTTTGGAGATCTCCCTGCGGTACAATTATATTTATAAAGTCAAAAAGAGATCCAGTGATGGTTAGCTCATCAATAGCAAACATCTCGATGGTGGGACAAAGCACAAAAGCCAATAGAAAGTTGAATAACATATAACAAGAGCATGAGTGTATAGGATAAAAAGCTAAATATTAAAATACTCCACAGATTCTGCAGTAGTTGAATATGACTTCTTCAGAAGGCAGAAGTTTTATTGGATCAAGAGAGAAAGAAGAGGAAAAACAAAAGATAAAGTCTGATATAGAATACAGACAGAAAAGATTAAATGACAAAGTTCCATCAAACACCAGAAGCAAAATGGAAAGCACTGGAAGTGAATAAGATTAAAGAGATAAATGGAAATCCCAATGGAAAGAGGAATTTCTTTGAGACAGGCATGCTGCAAGCGGTATAATCCATCACATTATTAACCTCCTTCAGTTCTGAAGGACTACTTTTCACTCAATGTTAATTCTATGTCTGTCTCTCTCCACAGATACTGCCAGGTCTGCTGAGTGTTTCCACCAGTTCTGTTTTTATTTTTAAAGGGTACAAGGCCTCGCCTTCCAGGTAGGAGGCCTATTTACAGGGCCAAAGCTGACGTGGGCGTGAAGGTGCATTGGTGAGGAACAGAGATTATTGAAAGATGTGGAGGATGATGGATGCACATTGTTGTCAAGGATGTGAAAGATTGGAGCAGACAAATTGTGGAATGGGAGGGTGGTTTACATGGACAGGTATACTCATTAGGAAATATTTCTGGTCAACCAACAGTGCTGTAAAGGCAATTACGCCTGGATAAAGCCATTCTCATCTTCCTTAAGGTGCTGAGTTCCCCAAGACCTGGAAAACCTGGCTGCGGTTAAAAATAGAATGGCCACTAAAATGAAGGGCCACACAGCCCAGGATATATTTAAATAACCAATACAGTTTCCATGAGCAGCTGCCCCTTGTTCTGCAAGCCCGAAGTGAGTGGATTTTTGCATTTCGATCTCTAATATGGCTCCGCTATTCTTGATAGTTGAGGTTCAGCCTTAAGTTTCCAAATGATACTGAATCTCCACAATTCTGCACATGTTTTGATGCTACAAATAACAAATGCACAACACAAATCTTTGAAGACTTCAGCAGTATGGTAACTCAGTGGTTAGCACTGCTGCCTCACAGCACCAGGGACCTGGGTTCAATTCCACCCTCGGGCGACTATCTGTGTGGGGTCTGCACATTCTCTCTGTGTCTGCATGAGTTTCCTCCAGGCACTCCAGTTTCCTCCCACAGTCCAAAAATGTGCAGGTGAGGTTGATTGGCTTTGTTAAATTGCCTATAATGTCTAGGATGGGAAATGCAGGAATAGGATAAGGGGTGGGTATGGGTGGGATGCTCTTCAGAGGGTTGGTGTTGACTTGATGGGCCGAATGACTGGTTTCCATACTGTAAGGATTCTATGATTAAATCTTTGAAATGAAAAGGACATCATGCTGCAAATTTTGAAAGTAGCTGGGGAGTAGCAAGCAAGAAGATAAAAAGACAGCACAAAAAGCTAATTCAAAACAATCAGTATATTTGTAATAAAACAAAGTTATTTTTGGGAAAATAACTGATAGGCAGTAAAACTAAACATAGTTCCTTCTTTACTTGTTAAATATGATGTCCACAACAGAATCTATTTTAGTTTACTAAACGTCGCATATGCACAGTTCAAATATTACTTTACAAAATTCAGTACCAAGGTGATCTTATTTTAGATGCCTACAAAATGTATGACAACAATTCAGAACAGGAAAGCACCAGTAAGTAAGTATATTGCCCATGTTTTGACTCCCTTGTTTTATATTATTGTCTATGGTTGTTTTATATTATTCTATGGTTGTTCAATCAATATTGGCTGCTAAACTCCTAGACAACCCATCTTTAGTCAGATCTTCAACTGAACAGAATGCACTTCTGGGACTGGGTGTAGACCAGTCCAAAGACTACAGAGCAGCTCAATGTTAGCCTGATACACAAATTATAGCACTTTTCATGATATATAGTAAAATTGTTACCACCTTGGCCAATAGTATCCAAAATTTCAGGGTACTGTACATGGGCAGTAACCGCCTAAGCTTCTTGTCCACTGAGGATGATATGTACAAAACGTACCACCCCATCATTGTGGTACATTGCTAACTCACTTAAGAATACAGTTTTCCATAATAATATTGCGCTTTGCAGTGCACCAACATCTTTCATTGTAATGCTGCTGCTAAGTTGCTTTGCACAAAGGCACCCATTTCATGCATTGGAGCAGTCTGCATCTCAGGGCTCTTTGCTTTCTTATTACTCATGCACCTCTCACTTACTCACCAAATCTTTGTCTTGCTTCTTTTTGCGCTGTACGCCCTCATTCAGAACTTCTAGGTTCACACAGTACTTATTCTGAAGGGGAAGGGCGAACAGACAGTTGTCGTGGTGTGTATAGGCACCAATGATATAGGTAGAAAACGGGATGAGGTCCTACAAGCAGAATTTAGGGAGTTAGGAGCCAAGTTAAAAAGTAGGACCTCAAAGGTAGTAACCTCAGGATTGCTACCAGTGCCACGTGCTAGTCAGAGCAGAAATGAAAGAATAGCCAGGATGAATGCGTGGTGCTGGAGGGAGGGGTTCAGATTTTTGGGACATTGGGACCGGTTCTGGGGAAGGTGGGACTATTACAAATTGGATGGTCTACACCTGGGCCGGACTGGAACCAATGTCCTTGGGGGTGCTTTTGCTAACGCTGTTGGGGAGGGTTTAAACTAATGTGGCAGGGGAATGGGAACAAAATATTGGACAGGTCATTGGACAGAAAGGAGGTAGTAACTAAAGCCTGTAGGGAACTAGATAATGGAGTCAGCGAGACTAAAGGGAAGAGTGGGCAGGGAGCAGATGATGAACACCAAGGGACAGGTGGTCTGAGGTGCACTTGTTTTAATGCGAGAAGTGTAGTAGATAAGGCAGATGAACTTAGGGCTTGGATCGGTACCTGGGAGTATGATGTTATTGCTACTACTGAGACTTGGTTGAGGGAAGGGCATGATTGGCAACTAGATGTCCCAGGATATCGATGCTTCTGGCGAGATAGAGAGGGAGGTAAAAGGGGTGGAGGAGTTGCATTACTGGTCAAAGATGATATCACAGCTGTACTGAAGGAGGGCACTATGGAGGACTCGAGCAGTGAGGCAATATGGGTAGAACTCAGAAATAGGAAGGGTGCAGTAACAATGTTGGGGCTGTACTACAGGCCTCCCAACAGCGAGCGTGAGATAGAGGTACAAATATGTAAACAGATTATGGAAAGGTGTAGGAGCAACAGGGTGGTGGTGATGGGAGATTTTAATTTTCCCAACATTGACTGGGATTCACTTAGTGTTAGGGGTCAAGATGGAGCAGAATTCGTAAGGAGCATCCAGGAGGGTTTTCTAGAGCAATATGTAGTAGTCCAACTCGGGAAGGGGCCATACTGGACCTGGTGTTGGGGAATGAGCCCGACCAGGTGGTTGAAATTACAGTAGGGGACTACTTTGGAAATAGTGACCACAATTCTGTAAGTTTTACAATACTCATGGACAAAGATGACAGTGGTCCTAAAGGAAGAGTTCTAAACTGGGGGAAGGCCAACTATACCAAAATTCGGCAGGATCTGGGGAATATAGATTGGGAGAAACTGTTTGAATGTAAATCCACATGTGATATGTGGGAGGCTTTTAAAGAGAGGTTGATTAGCGTGCAGGAGAGACATGTTCCTGTGAAAATGAGGGATAGAAATGGCAAGATTAGGGAACCATGGATGACATGTGAAATTGTGAGACTAACTAAGAGGAAAAAGAAAGCATACATAAGGTCTAGGCGACTGAAGACAGATGAAGCTTTGGAAGAATATCGGGAATGCAGGGCGAATCTGAAACGAGGAATTAAGAGGGCTAAAAGGGGACATGAGATATCTTTAGCAAACATGCTTAAGGAAAATCCCAAAGCCTTTTATTCATATATAAAGGGCAAGAGGATAACTAGAGAAAGGATTGGCCCACTTAAGGACAAAGAAGGAAAGTTATGCATTGAGTCAGAGAAAATGGGTGACATTCTTAACGAGTACTTTGCATCGGTATTCACCAAGGAGAGGGACATGACGGATGTTGAGGTTAGGGATAGATGTTTGATTAGGTCAAGTTGGCATAAGGAGGGAGGAAGTGTTGGGTATCCTAAAAGGCATTAAAGTGGACAAGTCCCCAGGTCCTGATGGGATCTATCCCAGGTTATTGAGGGAAGAGAGAGAGGAAATAGCCGGGGCCTTAACAGATATCTTTGCAGCATGCTTAAACACGGGTGAGGTCCCGGAGGACTGGAGAAATGCTAATGTTGTCCCCTTGTTTAAGAAGGGTAGCAGGGATAATTCAGGTAATTATCGACCGGTGAGCCTGACGTCAGTGGTAGGGAAGCTGCTGGAGAAGATACTGAGGGATAGGATCTATTCCCATTTGGAAGAAAATGGGCTTATCAGTGATAGACAACATGGTTTTGTGCAGGGAAAGTCATGTCTTACCAACTTAATAGAATTTTTTGAGGACGTGACAAAGTTGATTGATGAGGGAAAGGCTGTAGATGTCATATACATGGACTTCAGTAAGGCACTTGATAAGTTTCCCTATGGCAGGCTGATGGAGAAGGTGAAGTCGCATGGGGTCCAGGGTGGGCTAGCTAGATGGATAAAAAAACTGGCTAGGCAACAGGAGACAGAGAGTAGTAGTGGAAGGGGGGTTTCTCAAATTGGAGACCTGTGACCAGTGGTGTTCCACAGGGATCTGTGCTGGGACCACTGTTGTTTGTGATATACGTAAATGATTTGGAGGAAGGTATAGGTGGTCTGATTAGCAAGTTTGCAGATGACACAAAGATTGGTAGAGTAGCAGATAGTGAAGGGGACTGTCAGAGATTACAGCAGAATAAGGATAGATTGGAGAGTTGGGCAGATAAATGGCAGATGGAGTTCAAGCCGGGCAAATGCGAGGTGATGCATTTTGGAAGATCGAATTCAAGAGCAAACTATACAGTAAATGGAAAAGTCCTGGGGAACATTGATGTACAGAGAGATCTGGGTGTTCAGGTCCATTGTTCCCTGAAGGTGGCAACGCAGGTCAATAGAGTGGTCAAGAAGGCATACGGCATGCTTTCCTTCATCGGACGGGGTATTGAGTACAAGAGTTGGCAGGTCATGTTACAATTGTATAAGACTTTGGTTCGGCCACATTTAGAGTACTGCGTACAGTTCTGGTCGCCACATTACCGAAAGGATGTGGATGCTTTGGAGACGGTGCAGAGGAGGTTCACCAGGATGTTGCCTGGTATGGAGGGCGCTAGCTATGAAGAAAGGTTGAGTAGACTAGGATTATTTTCATTAGAAAGATGGAGATTGAGGGGGGACCTGATTGAGGTCTACAAAATCATGAGGGGTATAGACAAGGTGGATAGCAAGAAGCTTTTTCCCAGAGTGGGGCACTCAATTACTAGGGGTCACGAGTTCAAAGTGAGAGGAGGAAAGTTTACGGGAGATATGCATGGAAAGTTCTTTCCGCAGAGGGTGGTGGGTGCCTGGAACACGTTGCCAGCGGAGGTGGTAGACGCAGGCACGTTAGTGTCTTTTAAGATGTATCTGGACAGGTACATGGATGGACAGGGAGCAAAGGGATACAGACCCTTAGAAAATAGATGACAGGTTTAGACAGAGGATCTCGATCGGCACAGGCTTGGAGGGCCGAAGGGCCTGTTCCTGTGCTGTAATTTTCTTTGTTCTTATATTTTGCCTTGCATTTTAGTGCAGACAAAGCCAAACAGGTTGTCATGTTTGCCGGCAATGATCAGTCAAGAGGATGGACATGTTGCCGTATGGCATGTGCTTTGTCAATGTCACTGTTGCAGCATGTGCCAGTAGCTTATGAGGCAAACACACTGAACAAATCTCAGCCTAATGGCTAGGTTTCAAAGTCAAAAGGGGGTAGTCCCCAGGCCAGTCAAGTTGTCAGTTGGGGTTCCCGCAACAGTCAGTCAAACAGAACCTCTGATCTCAGTGTGGGGGCCTGGATACCGGTAGGCATCTGCTTCTGATGGTCAAAGTCAATATCATTTCAGCTCAGGGAATTGCCCATGGTCAGGTCCAGCAGGTCCAGTGCTTCCTCCCTCCTTATGCCAGCCAGAGGTCAAGTACGCTACACAATCAGTCAGGGATCTTTTTCCAAGTCAGTCAGGGGTGGGCCACAGTCAAGGCTGGGCTTCTGTTCACTTGACATCAGGTAGGTTATCAGGGGATATTAAATGATGGGCAATTTGAGGAAGTCAATTGTGGGGACTGGAGGAAGCACCCTGGGATTTAGAGGAGACAGTAATTGTGAACAGGAGCAATTCAACATATATGGGTCGGAGATAGTAGTGAATTAGAGGGGATGGGTTGCACGGCATGGGAGGGGGCATCAACAGCCACCATCACCCTGACTTTAACAGAGGAGCAATGCATCACGATGATGACATTACTAAGCATAATCTCAAGGTTTAATATGTGATCTGCTGAAATGCAGACTGAACTGAAAGATAAAGTTGGATGGAGATGTGGAGGTGTAGAACTAATGGGATTGACAGAGAGTGCAAGGAACAAAATAACATCAATGTTGGGGGTGTGGGGGGAGGAAGAGGAGGAAAGGAGAGGGAGAACAAGAACACCACCTAGATTGACAGGCTGAGCCTGGAACTCTCACTATGAAGCATAACATATTTTCTTTCCTTGTTTGCCCAACTCACAAATATGCAATAGAAACTAAATGCAAATGGAAATTATATAAAGTAAAAACATGTTTCTGATGTGCTCTCAGAAGCTTTTCTTTTGTGTTTTCTTCATGTACTGTGAAAGGCTATTCATGGCTGGAACGGATTGACTGGTGCACAGCTTGTCTTTAAATATGGCACCGTTGGTGGAAATCCAGGAATACCCCAGCAGTGGGAGTACTTGTGCTGCTGGTTAGCACAGGGTAGCACAAGAGTGGAACCGTAGTCCACACATAATGAGATGAGCAGAGAATTGTGCAGGGTAATCCACTACAGGTCATGGGTAAAGCTTCCATGAAACGTCCTAAAATTGATACTTAGCTGATTTTTTATAACATTTAATTCTTTGTTTATGTCTTGTGTAAAGACCGAATCATTTTATTTTCTGTAATTTTGATTGTGGACCGAAATGGAAAATGGACTGTTTTAAAATTAAGGTTTGTGAAAGGAATTGCTGCAATTTCAAAACCAAGCTACTGAAAATCTTTGTGTATGGTGTTTACACTGCTGCTTTTCTAAAACCACGGGGACAGACCAGCTGATTGGTTTAAACAATTGTGACTAGTCATGGATGGCAAACATCGTCAGTCTGATGAGAACTTTCTGCATGGTTCCTATGTACCTGAACTGCTTGTGGGGGTGAACGATACAATGAGGAAGCCTTCAGACTGCTAGAACAGCAGGAGGTGTCATCCCTCTGTGTCTTGGCAATTATTTCCATTTCACTGCTCTGAATCAATCTGGAACACTTTCTCACTTAAAAGTCACCATGTAATTGTGTAGCCTTCTAAATGTTTGAGCTGGGTTCTTGTGCAGTGAGCAGATGAAAGCCACTGCCCACAGAACTGTAGTGAAAATGAAGTATTACCTCAAGGAAAGTTGAAGTAAGGGCTGAAAATCAAATGGAAAAATCAAAGTAGGTGAGAAAAGAGAAGCACAATCTATATAAATTCTGCTTGGTAGGTTTAACAGAGTGACTATAACACAGCATATATTTCCAACTGTACGAACAATTTACAGGCAAGCTTATACAGGCAAGTTGATTGTCATAACATTCAGGGCTATGCGCCTAGTGTAGGAAAGTGGGACTAGTGTAGGAAATAATATGTTATTGGCAGTACAGACTTGATGGATGAAAGGGCCTCCTGTACTGTATGATTCTATGATTTCAAAGAACTGAATCCACAACAAAGAAACTTTAATTTCTAGAACTAGTTTTGTATTGAAACATCATCGAGTTCAGATGTTTAATTTTGTTAGTAACTAAGGTAACTAATAATTTTATAATGGAGTATCCTTTCTTAAATGTTGTTACCAAGTGCTTACGACTTGCATCGACATCATAGTTAATTCATTAAAAACTATTTTCTGAAAGCATTTTAGTAAGAGCACAAGGATCAAAAATGTATCTAACACTTCCAAATGCTACATGTGAGAAATAAATGGTGACAAAGCACAGATGCTTTGATCTTGAACTGAAGCACAATCTGTAAATATGACACACATGTATTTTTATACTTCAAATTAAATGTACAGGTATTTCTCTTTGCTGGAAAATGAACACTGCATCCCACATTTATTAGACCCAAGACTCATTAGACATAACTGACTCAGTTCTTCTTGACAAGATCAATTAGTTGTACATTTGTCTAATAAAATGGATAATGTTTAATACAGCAAAACAGTGCATTTTAAGATACATATCTGATCAAGTATCAAAAACTTACAGACAATATGATAAGAGCCCACAATGTTGGAGGGATTATATTAGCATGGATAAAGGACAGATTAACTAATAGAGATGGAGAATTAAGATAAGCAGTGGGCATCTTCAGGATGATAACCTTTAAGTAATGAAGTGCAACAGGGATCAGTCCTGGGCCCACAATTATTACAACACATACTAATGACCAGATGAAGATAGTGGATGTACTTTAGCCAAGTTTGTGCAGATGACACAGATATAGATGGGAAGGCAAATTGAACAGATATTTTGTGCAAGTGTTCACTAGAGAGGATAAAAGTAGCATCTCATAGATAGCTGTAAATCAGGAACTGAGAGGGAAGGAGGAACTCAAGAAAATGACAATCACCGAGGAAGTAGTACTGAGTAAATTGTTGGAACTGCAAAAGAAGTAGTCAGTGAAATAGTTGCTGTGTTGGTTTTAAATTTTCAAAGCTCATTAGATTCACAGAAGATTCCTTTAGATTGGGAGGGAGGCAGAAAGTAGGAAACTACAGGCCAATTAGCTTAACATCTGTCATAGAAAATGCTAGAAGCTAATAAGACATTATAACAGGGTACCTGGGTAGGTTCAAGATAATCAAGCAGAGCCAACATGGTTTTGTCAAAGGGAAATCATGTTTAACTGATTTATTGGAGATTTTTGGAAAAGTAACTTGTGCTTTAGATAAAGGAGAATCAGTTGATGTATTTTGAATTCCAGGAGGCATTTGTTAAGGTGCCACTTTAAAGGTTATTGCAGAAAATAAAAGCTCATGGTGCTGGAGTTAACACATTGGCACGGGTTGAAGATTGGCTTGCTAACAGGAAGCACAATTGTTGTGCCACAGGGATCAGTGCTGGAGCCTCAATTCTTCACAACTTATATAAATGATTTGGACGAAGGGATCGACAGTACATTTGGTAATGACACAAAGATAGGTAAGAAAGTGAGTTGTGAAGAGAACATAAGGAGCCTACAAGGGAATAAAGATATGTTAAGCGAATGGGCAAATATCTGGCAAATGGAGCACAATATGAGAATGTGTATAGCTGGATGAACACAATAGGCCAAGCAGCATCAGAGGAGCAGGAAGGCTGATGTTTCGGGCCTAGACCCTCCTTCAGAAATTTTCAGACCATTGGTGAGACTGGATCTGGTCACCATACTTGTGGAAGGATATTAATGCATTGGAAGCAATTCAGAGAAGGTATACTAGACTAATAACTGGTCTGAGCTATTACGAGGAAATGCCAGACAGGCTTGGACTGTATCCACTGGATTTTAGAAGTGTCAGAGGTGAGGGACATGACCAGGTAGATGTTGAAAGCATGTTTCCTCTTGTAGAAGAACCTAGAACTCAGATTTGTTGCTTTAAATAAGCATTCCTTATTTTGAAACTGAGATGAGGAATCTTTACTTTTCTCTTAGAAGGTTGAGATTCTTTGAAATTCCCTTCCTCCGAAGGCAGTGGATGCACAACCTTGAAATATCTTTAAGGCAGACGTAGATAGATTCTTGATTACCAAGGAAATGAAAACTTATTGAGAATATGCATAAACATAGAATTGAGGGTAAAATCAGATCATCCATAATCTTATCAAATGGCAAAGCAGGTGCGATGGGCCAAGTGGCCTACTCTTGTTGCTTGTTTGCATGTTTTGTGAGGGTGACACAGAGTTTGCAGAGGGAGAAAAACAGCTTAATCAAGTGGACAAAAATTTGGCAGATGGATTATAATGTGGGAAAATGTGAGGTTATGCACCTTGGCAGGAAGAATGGACGAGCTGAATATTATCTAACTGGAAAAACATTGCTGAAAAATCAAAGGGAAGATACACTGACATTGGAGGCAGCCCACAGACGGTTCACACAGCTGATCCAAGCACAGATTAACTGTCTTATGAGAGACTGAGTAAATTGGCCTGATACTGATTGAAATTTAGAAGAATTAGAGGTGATCTTATTGAAACATTCAAGATTCTTAGGGACTTGACAGGGTAGATGCAGAAAGGTTGTTTCCCTTTAGGAGAGTTGAGGACCACAGGGCAAAATCTCAGAGAAAGTTTGCACAATTAACACACAGATGAGGAGGAATTTCTTTCTCAGAACATAGTGAATCTGTGAAATTCTTTACCACAGAGGGCTGTTGATGTTGACTGGTTGAGATAGACAGATTTTTAATCAGAGTAGGAATCAAGGGTTAAGGGAAAAGGAAAGAAAATGGAGTTGAGAATTATCAGATGAGCCATGATCTCACTGAATTTGCATCAGACTCAATGGACTGAATGCCCTACTTCATGGGTCTTATGATCAAACTAATTAGGGATCAGTTCAAATCAAATTACTTACCCCAGCTATGTAATGTTCAGTTTCATAAAAAGCATGAAGCATGCTGCTTTATTCATCTAAGGAAAGAAACAAACACTATTAGAACATAGAACACAGAACATAGAACAGTACAGCACAGTACAGGCCCTTCGGCCCACGATGTTGTGCCGACCTATTATCCTACTAAGATCAATTATATGATCCAAGAATGGTCAGAAATCATTTGTATATGAATAGCGCATACTGGTTTGCAACAGTGAGACATTTAATGTTAACATTTTCCTAAAAGGACAATTTTAAAGTGCCAAGCAAAATTAGTCTATTAGAAGTAGCAGAATTATTTAAAAACAAAACGAAAGAACCGTGGATGCTGTAAATCAGGAACAAAAACAAAGTTGCTGGAAAAGCTCAGCAGGTCTGGCAGCGTCTGTGAAGGAAAAAACAGTTAACGTTTCGGGTACAGTGACCCTTCCTCAGAACTGGAAATTATGTTTGTTTGGCCAGAGTGCCTGAAAAATGCGAATTTCCTATTGTAAAGTAATAAGGCACCTTTGCCCAGAACTTAACAAAGTTTTACCCATATTTTAAATGCACCAAAATTTATGATGATCACAATTTGTTTTTCATCTTGCTTATTTATTTTGTTTAATATTCTAAGGCACTTCAGAGGTTAAGGCAAAAAATACAAGTACAAGTAAGTAACCTAGGAGGTGTGATCAAGCTCGATCTTAGATTTTAAGATAAAATGTTGTGGAGCTGGATGAACACAGCAGGCCAAGCAGCGTCAGAGGAGCAGGAAAGTTGACGTTTCGGGTCGAGACCCTTCTTC
>JAHRHZ010000034.1:9079261-9130507 GCA_024137785.1 Ginglymostoma cirratum | reverse complement strand
GAAGAAGGGTCTCGACCCGAAACGTCAACTTTCCTGCTCCTCTGACGCTGCTTGGCCTGCTGTGTTCATCCAGCTCCACAACGTTTTATCTCAGGTTCTCCAGCATCGGCAGTTCCTACTATCTCTGAGCTTTTAAGGTCTACTTTAAAGCCAGAGAAGAAAAAGAAGATTTGGAAAAGGGTTAGGCAGGAAATTTCAAGGCTAGGAGCCCAGCCAGCTGAAGACACAACAATCAATGGTGAGGTGAATCAAGGGAAATGTGCACAAAGCATCAGAGTCAAATTGGCTGACGGTGAAATAGCAGGGAGGTGTGGGGTTCATACAGAGTCTAAATATATACATTTAAATGTATAAATTGGAGGACCATGAACCAGCATAATTCGATGAGGACAGATGTGATGAACTAGCAGCATTTTGCATGAAATAGGACAGTAGCAGGATGTTGGATGGACTGATCTTGTGTGTGTGTGTGTGTGTGTGTGGACACAGACAGTGTGAGAGACAGAGAGGGGTGGGAATATGGAAGAAGGAATGAGGACAGAGCATGGGCAACAATGAAAAATTGAGACGAGAGGTGATGAAGGCATTGATAAATTGTTCATGTTCATAGATGGAGGTAAGGATGGAGGCCAGCAATTTAAAGAAATGGGCAGTCTTTGTGGTGGATAGTACCTGTATATCAGATTGAAAACTTAATTCTAACTTCAAAGCTGTGCACATTGTGGATTCACCTCAGACAGTTTCATCAAGATGGGGAAATGGCACTGGTGGCAAGGGTCTAGATTGTGAAGTTTTATCATCCTAGTGCTTCAAAGAAAGAGTTTGCAGTTCACCTAAACCAAGATGTCACACAAGCAGTTTCATAACACAGAGGCAGTGGAGGAGTTCGGAGAAGCGGTGGGGTAACAAGTTACTAAAAACGTGAACCAAACACTGTAGGCAGCTTTAACTGGCAGAAAGGATGCTCCCCTTTTATCCTTGTCAAAAGTCTCACTCTCTACAGATTTACAGTCCTTAAAATAAAATTTCCACAATTGCTCAAGCTTCTAATGAGTCCACATTTTGTCACTTCATCAAGTAGAAACTTCAAGTCACTGTCACCAGACACTTGCCTCAGTTTTGAGATTTCCCAAATCCATTACCAGCAATAAAGCTGTGATTCTTCTTCCCTTGGACCATGCCAGGTCAAATCATTCAGATTCCTTAAAAGAATGCAGAATACACCTCCCGGGCTTGAGACCATCCATCTCCCTCCCACATCTGGCTTCAGTGGCTCCTGAAGAACCTGTCGTCTCTTCTCTCTGCTGACTATACCATCTGTTCTCTTATTCCAGAGATAAAAGGTACTGCAGATGCTGGAGGATCCGAGATAACAAGCATGGGGCTGGATGAACACAGCAGGTCAAGCAGCATCATAGGAGCAGGAAAACTTGACGTTTCGGGCCTAAACCCTTCATCAGAAAATGATCCTCCCTGCTATTTCACCGTCAGCCAATTTGACTCTGATGCTTTGTGCAGAAAAAGATGAAGGGTTTAGGCCCGAAACGTCAAGTTTTCCTGCTCCTATGATGCTGCTTGACCTGCTGTGTTCATGCAGCCCCATGCTTGTTGTCTTATTCCCTCTCCTTTTACTTCAGCCCCAAAAGCATACAGCCAATAAGCCTGTTTACTGTTAGCACAGCTGCCCTCACCTCTTATTCCCACATAAGAACACTTCACCTTGCTCAGCCAGTCCCATGACTAAACTAGGCTTGCTGTCAGGCTGATTTTGGAATAGTCACATAACTACTTTCACTTTAATCTAGGTTTTAAGGCATATTCTAAAATATAAATCTTATAACCCTCATAATCATTACGCAGGACATTAGTTAACAGTCTACAGGTACTGTTTGGGACGAGAAGCCATTTCCGGAAATTTTCCGCACAGTGTTATACAAATCAGCAGGAAAAAAGGATGAAATGGTTATTGGCTACAAAGAGGATAAGAGATCACAGTGGCTGTAACTTATGATTTTGGTTGATGCTAAAACAATTTCCTCCTTAATTTGAGGGGAAAATCAAATGCTATTTTTTCCTCAATGTAAGGCCTTAAGATATGCGTATGTCCCTAAAATCATGAGACTAAAATTTTAATTATAATTTTGAAATAACAAAATCTTGCATTGTATCTCATGATTGCATAAGCCATGGATAGTACATACTGCAAATATTGTAACTTTGCATCAACTATTTCATATTTCAGACTCTAAAAATTAGAGAAAACCTGGTATATCTGCTGAAGATGGGGTGGGAAGAGGGGGAAGGAGTAAACAATAGGTGGAGATGGAGCCCAGAGAGAGAGAACAGTTGGGCAGACAAACGAATGGGTAAAGGTTAGTTTGGGAGAATCAACAGCTGCTAATGGACCATTAGTAGCTGAGAACGGGTTGTTTGAGGTAGCAGCCTATGTGGTGACAAGACCTGGTGTGTGGAGGTTGGGATAAAGATTTTTGAATTCAATATTGAGTCCTGAGGGCTACTGGGTCCCTCAGCAGAAACTTAGATTCTGAATCATTTTCTCTGGTCCCCATTAGCAGCTATTGATTCTGCCAGGCTGACCTTTACCTATTCCGTGGTCTGCCTAATCACTGTTTTCTCTCTCTCTCTCATTAAGATATCTCGAGCTCTACAATTATGGTCTCACTGGATGAGCCCTCCAAGGTGTACTCCCTCAGTACGGCTGTGATATTCTTCATAACCAGTTGTGCCACTCTCCCACCTCTTTTACCTCCATCTCTATCTCGCTAAAACATCTAGATCTCGGAACATTAAGCTGCCAGTCTAGTCTGTAAAAAGTTACAACATCGTAATTATATTTTCTAATCCAATCTCTTACGTTCATCTGCCTTACCTGTCATTCTCCTCGCATTAAAACAAAAAAATACACTTCAGACCACCAGTCCCAAGGTGTTTAGTAAACTCTCCCTTTCTGTACTTTCTCTTAGACTTATTGGTCTCAGTATCTTACTCCTCCTCAGTCATTTCATTTGCTGACCTACTGCTCTAATGTGTCTCAGGCATCCAAGAGCATACCAAAGCTGGACAGGTACAATAAAAATAATTGAAAGGGTTTGTGGAATGATTACCTTCATCACAAACTGGTTGGGATATTAAAGGGTGGAGGTTATGATACAAATATGCAAAGTTCCCATAAACCACCCTGTATTAGTACATCTCAGGAAAGATATTTTGGACTTGGAGAATAGGCAGTGCACATGTTCCTTAACTATAATGGACCAAAAATGGCTAAATCACCAGGACAGGTTCCACAGACATGGCTTGAATGCTTTTGGGTATAGGGGATTAAAAGGTGATCAAATTGAGGTATTAAAATTCAGAAGAAAGAGAAACTACTTCCACTGGTATAGTAGAGTCCACAAAAAGGGAGCATAACCTTAAAATTAGTGCGAGGGATTATATAAAGAAAGTGCTAATTTTGAGAACAAGAACCTTCTGTAAGTGAAGCTTGCTGTCACATTTTTGTTCATTCATGGAATATCAATGTCAGTGACATTAAAGTACAACCACATTAATGTGGGTCTGGAGTCATATATAGAATACAGCAGGTAAGGATGGCAGATTTCCCTCCCTAGAGGACACTAGAGAACGAGATCAGTTTTTACAACAATCAACAGTGTTAGACACTCACCATTTGGCTAACTTTACTGCAGATTTTTTGTTTACTGAATTCAAAGTTCAACATCCATCATGGCGGGATTCAAACCCTAGACTCCAAAACATTAGCCTGGTGTTCTGGATTACGAGACCAGTGACATTACCATGGATGTCGTTGTCTCCCTTTATTTGTTGATGAATTAACAAGTTTACTCAGAATTCTTTTCAATAAATTTCAACCAGGAATTTTGATTCTGAGTAACCAAAGGTAAAGTTTTAGATAAAGTAAACATTTCGCAAGGTTTACATATATCCGTAGATATTTTGCACTTTTAATGTCATCATCTAATAGCATCAATCTTACCCAAAAGCACAAACATGCACATGAGTTTGATATAATCATAGGAGTGGTGACTTAGGCAGGTCTAACAGCCTCAACATGAGCAATGCACACAATTTTCCATTAGCAGGTTCTAGGAATGGGCCATACCAGTGCATGCACAAGACAGGGAGTGCTTCACACCCAAGGACCAGGTTTTTACCTGCAATAGAGAGCGAGCAGTGCTCCCAAAAGCCCAGTCTCTGCCTCACCTCAACGATATATTCCTCCCAAGCTTTTGTGGACACCCCAGCCCCTCCAAACCATACTCCCAGCACCTTTTGGTAAACTGTTTCGACAGTGAAGGGGATAAAGGATTGGTCAGCCCAGTTCCCAAAGAAACATGGCCTCACTCTTGCCCAATCTACCTTGGCTCCCGAGGCCAGTTCGAACTGATGCTCATGAATCTGCGCACTGATAGCAGATCCGAGCAGAAAATGGTGACATCATCCATGTTCAGGGTGGCTTTGACCTGCAGGCCTCCACTGCCTGTAATAGTCACACCTCTCAGGCTCACATTCTTCCTGATGGGCTCAGCAAAGGTCTCAATACAACATACAAACAAAGGAGAAGAGTGTGGGCAGTCCTGCCTGACACCGGATCTGATCTGGAAACTTTCTAACTCTCACCCATTAATTGAGACTGCACTAATGATGTTGGTGTATAGCACTCGAGTCCAATTACAGCTTCCCTCCCCAAATCCCATTTTGGACAGCACGTCTGATGTGTAGCTGTGTGATATCCTGTCAAAGGCCTTCTCCTGACCCAGGCTGATGAAGCAGGTATCCACCCCCTGTCCTGCATGTAGGCAATCATATCCCTGAGGAGTGTGAAGCTCTCAGAGATTGTCCTGCCGAGTGCAGCACAGGTTTGGTTGGGGTGAATCACCAATCCCAGAGCAGACCTGACTTAATTGGTGATGAGCTTAGACCGGATTTTGTAATCTGCATTTAGCAGTGAAATCGGTGGCCAATTTCTAATTTCTTCCCTCTTCCGCTTGTAGATGAGGGTGATGATACCTTTCCCCATGGATTCGTACATGTTACCTGCCAGAAGCACACTGCTGTAATCTCCAGCAGATCCTGGCCAATCAAGTCTCACAGAGCTGAATACAATTCGGCCGGTAAGCCCATTTTGGGAGTTTTACTCTTTTCTAAGGACTCGAGGGGCTTGGTCGACTCATCCAGAGATAGCGGCTAGTCCAGCCTCTCCCATGTGCTATCATCTAAGAGCTCTAAGATAGAGGACAACAATGACTGGATGGCCACACTGTCTGTTGGGCTTTGTGTTATGCTGTCCTGCATAAAAGGATTTGCTGATCTTCAGGATGTCAGACTGAGATGATGTTACCAAACCGTCTTCTTCCTTCAGGCTGCTGAGCACAGAATTCTCCTTGTGCACCTTCTTGACCCTGGACCAGAAGGTTATCTTGGAGATCTCTGAGGTAAACAGCAAGGCTTCCTAGCTCCTGACCTTCTGGAGATCCTTCAAGACATCAACCTTTATTGTCTGCAGCAGGAGTAGGTTCTAGAGATAAAAGGTACTGCAGATGCTGGAGAATCCGAGATAACAAAGTGTGGGGCTGGATGAACACAGCAGGCCAAGCAGCATCATAGCAGCAGGAAAGCTTGACGTTTCGGGCCTAGACCCTTCCTGCTCCTATGATGCTGCTCGGCCTGCTGTGATCATCCAGCCCCGCACCTTGTTATCAGGGGTAGGTTCTACATGCTCTTCTGGAGTTTGAACAGTTTTCTCCATCTCTCTCACTTTCCGAACACCTTTGAAGATAAAGAACCTCTTGATGTTTCCCTTGACTATTTCCCACCAGTCTGCTCGAGACTCAAAGACAGCTTCAAGGTTTTCCAACCTGCATAATCCCTTTTGAGCTCCTCAATGTTTTCTGGGGTCAGCAGTTCCATCTTTAGCTTCCACATTCCCCTGAAAGCCCATTGGTCATCCTGTAGGTGATAGTCAGCCAGCAGGAGGCAGTGGTCAGAGAAAAACACCAGCTTGATGTTGGTGGATCTGACCAAGAACGTGCGGGATGCAAACAGGAAATCTATCCTTGAGCAGATAGTCCCGTCTGGCCATTACCAGGTGTATCTACACAGTGCTCCATCTGCAGGGGTGCTGAAGATGTTGTAACAGCTTAGTGACTTTAACCATTTCCATCAGGAATGGCATGCCATCTGGTTTGCTGTCAGCCCCTCTGGATTGTCCATCCGCATCAATGATCCAGTTGAGGTGCCCAGCCAGAATGACCGGCTTGGATGTCGCTGGCAGCAGTGGGAGCTGCTGGAGGATGGCTAGCCACTCACTCTTTATCACTGGGGTGTACACACTAATTAGTCTCAGGGGAGTGTTTTTGTACATAACATCTGCTACAAAAAGGTTTCCGTCCACCATCTCTTTAACCTTGGAAATGGTGAAATTGCATCCTCGGAGCAGAATACCCAGACCAGAGGAACGGCATTTGTTTCTCCTCAACCAAATCAAAGGCCCTTGGGCCTATAAGCTCAACCGATTCCTGTAGCTGCTGAGGTACAGCATCTCACACTCCTACAGAACAGGCGGTCTGCTTTGACGTTGGCCAGTCAGCTAACACGGAGACACATCGCATTGTAAGTTTAACACCACACACTTTAATAGTAGTAATTTTGATTGATTGATTTATTTATTGTCACATGTACTGAAATATAGTGAAAAGCTTTGTTTACGAGCAGTACAGGCAGATCATAGTAAGCCAAGAATGCACAGATCAAGGAGACTTAGACAGAGGTATACGAGTTATATTACACGGTGTGTGCACTTAGCAAGATCAACATTAGCAAGACCAGCATTATTCGAGGCAAGAGAGTCCATTCATCAGTCTGATAATGGCTGGGAAGAAGCTGTTCCTCAACCTGCTCATGCTTGTGTTCATGCTTCTGTATCTTCTGCTTGACCGAAACGGTTGTAGAAGACCACTACCAGATTGTGATGGGTCTTTGATGATGTTGGCTGCCTTTCCACAGCAGTGAGCCATGTACATTGAGTCCATGGATGGAAGTTTGGCTTCCGTGATGGTCTGAGCTGTGTACACCACCACCTGTAGTTTCTTAGAGTCCTGGACAAAGCAGTTGCCATACCAGGCCGTTATGCACCTGGACAGTGTGCTTTCAATGGTGCATCTGTAGAAGTTGGTGAGGGACCTTATGGACACGCCAAATTTCCTGAGGAAGAAGAGGCATTTTTGTGTCTTCTTGACTGTCGCATCTACGTGGAAAGTCCAGGACAGGTTGTCAGTTATCATCACTCCGAGGAACTTGATGCTCTTCACCCTCTCAACCTCAGTTCTGTTGATGCAGATGGGGGCGTGTTCTCCTCCTTTCATCCTGAAGTCAATGAGCAGTTCTTTAGTTTTGCTGACGTTAAGAGACAGATTGTTTTCATTGCACCACATCACCAAGCCCTCTATCTCCCTTCAGTAGTTTGACTTGTCTTTGTTAGATATCTGTCCCACTACAATGGTGTCGTCAGCAAACTTGTAGATGGTGCTCATTTGGAATTTGGCAACACAGTCACAGATGTAAAGGGTGTACAGTAGGGGGCTGAGGACACATACTTGAGGGGCTCCAGTGTTGAGTGTTATTGTCGAGGAAGTGCAGTTACCTATCTTCACTGAGTGCGGTCTGTGGGCCAGAAAGCTGAGGATCTGGTTGCAGAGGGCGGAGTCGAGACCCAAGGTAATGGAGTTTTGAGACCAGTCTGGTGGGGATAACGGCGATGAAGATGGAGCTGAAGTCAACGAGCAGGTAAGAAACGTAGGTGTCTTTGATGTCTAGATGTACCAGAGATGAGTGCAGGGCTAGGGATATGGCATCCTCTGTGGACCTGTTACATCAGTGGGGAAATTGTAGGGGATCAAGATGGGCTGGGAGACCCATTTTGAGAGTTTATAGAATTATCTGTAGAACTAATGTCCGTATACTCACAATCTTATCACTGGGGGAGTTTCTGCATCCCTGTGGGGGTGCGGGCAAACTGTTGGACACCCTCAGCACTGAGATAGCTGTCCTGTTCCTCCCTGACGATGTTGCCCTGATCCGGTTGTCATCAGGGCGAGGATGAGGCCAGGATTTGAGTTGTGTCATTGCAGTCACCAGAGCCATCTTCCACTTCATCAGCAGGTCTAAGATGGACCATGTTCGCAGGCACATCATGTACAAAACTGTGGGTAAGTCAGGGGGAAGAATGTACTCAATGCCACCCTCATTCTGATGCCCACCTTTGTGTGTTTTTTTAAACTCATTCATGGGATGAGGGCATCGCTGATGAGGCTAGCATTTATTGCCCATCCCTAATTGTCCAGAAGGCAGTAAGAGTCAACCACATTGTTGAGGGTCTGGAATCACATGTAGGCCAGACCAGGTGAGGATGGCAGTCTCCTTCCCTAAAGAACGATACTGAACCAGTATTTCCCAACAAACGACAATGGATTCATGGTCATCATTAGTCTCTCAATTCCAGAGATTTATTGAATTCTAATTCCTCCATCTGCCATGCCGGGATTTGAACTCCAGTCCCTAGAATAATACCTGGGTCTCTGAATTAACAGACCAACGATAATGCCACAAGGCCGTCATCTCCACTGCCAGACTGTGCGGCTGCATTAAGCTCCATGACGCAGGACTCTGTGCTCTATGGTCTGTTCCCCGGGACACACATTGAGACAAACATCAACTGCACTTGGAGGACTATCAACTCTGTGAAAGAAACTCTTTGATCTGCCCGAAACCTGCTGGTCTTCCAGAGTAAAGAGTTGATCTTGACCGAGTGTTGCAGGCTGGCATAGTCAATGGTCCAGGACCATGTGCTGACAGACACACTAAAGCTTGGGGCAGCTGCCACCAAGGCACAGTGGGGAAAGACCACCATCTTTATGGAAAGACCACTTCATCTTTATGATGAAGTTAAATGGGGATACATTCAGTTACCAGATCCTCCCAATGACTCAAATGTGTGTAAATATAGCCTTGTAAAGTAAGAAATGCCTTGGTTTGTTTGCTGGATAGAGTCAAACTCCAATGATTGTTTGTTTCTCCTTATGCTACTGCACAGAACTGAACTGCTTCAGTGACAATGTGCATATATAAAGATATTTTAATGAGTAAAGTATATTTTTGAAAATAAAAAAGCACACAACTTTCCATCAGCATCATTTAAATAAGTCAAATCACAGCAGACTTCTTTCAGCATCCATTTACAATATTTTTCAAAATTATTTAAAAGAGAGGTGTTGGTGTAGTGATAATAATCTGAAGGGCCAGGCAAATGCTCTGGGCTTTAAACCCCACCACAAACCACTCAGCATTAACACAGGGACCAGAAATGACAATGGCAAACTCAGGCCTGTTGACACTGCAAATTCCTTCTTATTAAAACCTTATGCAAAAGTTAGGACATGAATTCCACAAACTAGTCAAGCATTGTGACAGATAATACCACCCCAGGATACATGTTCCACCATCAGGACAGATGCACCATAAGGGCACTACAGTGATATACAGTTGGGAGGAAGTTATTCGAGGAGTCTACTACATTGATTTTGGACCCTGTGAAGTCTCATGGCTTCAAGTCAAACATAGGCAAAAAGAAACTTCCTGATCCTCAGCTGACGAATCAGTATCCCTCCATTTTGAACATGAATAGGAAGATGCAGAAGGTGTCAATATACATTGAGTGGGGGACTTCTACATTTGTCATCAAGTGTGGATCAGTGGCACCACTTCTGATCAAACTGACTAAATTCTAAAAGGACACTGCTGCTAAAGTGGCTCTGTGGCAAATGGTGAGGGAAACAATAAGAGTGGATAAACCTGCTTGAACTTGACTAATCTACCTCGTCACAGATGCATCTGTCCGTGACAATGTCGGTAGGAGTAGCCATCACACAGTCCTTATGCAGGTATGGTTCAAGAAAGCAGCTCACTACACTCTTGATGCGTTTAGAGAGAGATGGACTTTGGGGGACTGCCTTATTTTGATTTAGTCTCCTCTCGTGCTCCCAAACTTTTGCTCACTTTTATTGTCATTGTACTGTCCCAATTGTACTGCCCCTGATTTAGTGGTAGAGGATAAAGGAAGAAAGTAACATGGGTGATTTGGTGATGGTAAATAAAAGTTCAGTGGTGAGTAAAAGTATCTCTTGACAAAAAAAGAAAGAAGCTCACCAGCACCTCAAAGACACTTAGTAAAGGACAAGAAATAGTGGGTGAGCTGGTGTCATCTGGAGTCTATCCTGGGAAAGATTTTTTTCAAAATCGTATGTGGAAGAATACGGATAATAAGAGATATCTAGGGCAATAACGTATAATTTCCTGAAATTGCGAGCGCAACCAGGAGGAGAAACCAGTAAAACTGGTCAGTGAGATAACACTGGTCCAACTTGTCTTCTATATTTCAAAATGTAGAGATCCAATACAACCACAGTATGTTAATTCCAAGTATAACAGTTGTTTTGCTAATTTTTCCATCTGAGTAACTATGTTTTGGACTGATAAATAGGGACATAGGGTACAACTATTAAAACATGATCAATGTGTACAATGCAATGGCTCGGTGAGTTACATGACATGTGCAATGCCTCACGTCAGAGAAGATAGCAAAACTACAGCATTGGTTCATGAAAATGAAAACGGAAAGATAAACTTAAGATGCTAAACCTATTTCTAAGAACAAAGAAGGTCAAGATTTAGTAGCTTTTCTTTACAAAGTACAATAGGACCCGGATTAAACATGCAAAGACTATTTGGGTTATTGCAGTGGGTGATTTTAACTTCCCCAGTACTGACTGGGACTCCCTTCTGCCAGTGTTTAGATGGGCTAGAATTTGTTAGGTGTATCCGGGAGGGTTTCTTGAAACAGTATGTAGATAGTCCAACTAAGGAAGGGGTGTTCTAGACCTTGTGTCGGGGATAAGCAAACCAAGTGTTTGAAATTTCAGCAGGGGAGCATTGTAGGAACAGTGATCATAATTCCCTAAGTTTTAAGATAGTTATGGATAAAGGTAAGAAGGGTCCTCGGGTGAAAATGGTAAATTGGGGGAAGGCTAATTACAATAATACTAGGCAGGAACTGGAAAAATTAGATTGGACTTAGACTGGACATACGACATGTGGGATAAAAACCAAAAGAATTGTGGATGCTGTAAATCAGGAACAAAAATAGAAGTTGCTGGAAAAGCTCAGCAGGTCTGGCAGCATCTGTGAAGAAAAAAATCAGCATTAACATTTTGGGTCCTGTGACCCTTCCCCATGCGGGAGTTGTTTAAAGGCCAGTTGGATCAGAACCAGCATTCTTCTGGGAGAATGAAAGATTTGGATAGCAAGATTTGGGAATCTTGGATGAAAAGAGATATTAAATTTTAGTCAAAAAGGAAAAGGAGACATAAGTCAGATTTGGGAACTGAAATCAGACAAGGCTCTTGAGGAATATAAAGGAAGCAGGAAGTAACTTTAATAAGGAATTAGGAGGGCTAAAAGGGGGACATAAAAATATCCTTGGCAAATAGGATTAAGGAGAATCCCAAACCATTTTATAAGTATATTAGGCGCAAGAGGGTAGTTAAGGAAAGGTAGGTCCACTCAAGGACAAAGGAGGGAATTTATGCAATGGAGCCAGAGTAAGCAGGTGCAGTCATTAAAGAGTATTTTGCATCAGTATTCACTAAGGAGAAGAACATTGGTGATGGTAAGATTAGAGATGGGTATGTTGATATTCTGGGGCATGACGCTATTAAGGAGGTGGTGTCAGGTATCTTGAAAAATATTAAGGTAGATAAGTTCCGAGGATGCAATGGGATCTATTGAAGGAGACTGAGAGAAACAAGGGAGATTGATGGGGTCTTGACTGAGATCTTTGTATTTTCTTTAGCCATGGGTGAGATCCCAGAAGACCAGAGAATAGAAAATGTTGTTCCTCTCCTTAAGAAGGGCAACTGAGAGAATCCACAAAATTATAGGCCAGTGACATTTACATCAATGGTAGGGAAATTACTGGAGAAGATTCTTAAGGACATGATTTACTCGCATTTGGAAAAGAATGGACTTATTAGCGTTAGTCAGCATTGCTTTGTGCATGGAAGATCTTTTCTCACAAATCCTAGTTTCTTGAGGAAGTGCCAAAGATGATTGAAGGCAGAGCAGTGGATGTTGTCTACATCTACTTTACAAGGTTGCTCATGGTAGACGGTCAAGAATGGGATCCACAGTGGGTTGTTAAGTTGGATACAAAATTAGTTTGGTCATAGCAGACAGAGGGTAGTTGTAGAGGAATAGTTTTCTGATTGGAGATCTGTGACCAGTAGTATTCCATAAGGATCAGTGCTGGGACCTCTATTGCTCGTAATATTGATATAAATGATTTGGATGAATTTAGGTGGTATAATGAGTAGTTTGCAGATGAAACAAAAATTGGTGGAGATGTGAATAGTGAGGAATGTCATCAAAGGATGTAACAGGATACAGATCAGTTAGAAATGGCAGATGGAATTTAATGTGAGGTGATGCATTTTGGAAGGTCTAACGCAGCAGGGAAGTATACAGCAAATTTTTTTATTCATTTGAGGGATGTGGGTGTCGCTGGCTGGCCAGCATTTCTTGCCCATCCCTAGTTGCCCATAAGAAGGTGGTGGTGGGCTGCCTTCTTGAACCACTGCAGTCCTCCAGCTGTTAGGGAGGGAATTCCAGGATTTTGAGCCAGCAATATATTTCTAAGTCAGGATGGTGAGTGACTTGGAGGGGAACTTGGAGGTGATGGTGTTCCCATATACCTGCTGCCCTTGTCCTTCTAGATGGAAGTGGTAGTGGGTTTGGAAGGTTCTGTCTGAGGATCTTTGGTGAATTTCTGCAGTGCATCTTGTAAATAGTACACACTGCTGCTACTGAGCGCCAGTGGTGGAGGGAGTGAATACTTGTGGATCGCAGAAACCTTAGAAGCATTAACATATGCATCTAGCATACGGATCTACGGTTCCCTGAAAGTGGCAAGTAGATAAACACAAAATGTAGTACAGTACAGCACAGTACAGGCCTTTCGGCCCACGATGTTGTGCCAAACTTTAACCCTAATCCTAAGGTCTATCTAACCTCCACCCCTACCTTATACTATCATCCACATTCCTATCTGATAGCCACTTAAATGCCCCTAATGAGGCCGACTCCACTACCCTCTCCGGCAATGCATTCCATGCCCCTACCACTCTCTGAGTGAAGAACCTACCTCTGATGTCTCCCTTATATCTACCTCCACTCACTTTAAAACTATGCCCCCTCGTAATAGCAACCTCCACCCTAGCACTGCATCCTATCAATGTCCCTTTGTAACCTAGAACAGCCATCCACACTATCCACAACGCGACCCACCTTTGTATCGTCCGCGAACTTACTAATCCACCCTTCTATTCCTTCATCCAAATCATTTATAAAAATCACAAATAGAAGAGGACCCAGAACAGATCCTTATGGTACACCACTTGTAACGGAGCACCATGTTGAATATTTTCCATCCACTACCACCCTTTGTCTTCTAAGGGTCAGCCAATTCTGAATCCAATCTGCCACATTTCCCCCTATCCCATGCCTCCTTACCTTCTGCATGAGCCTACCATGGGGAACCTTATCAAACGCCTTACTTAAATTCACGTATACCACATCCACTGCTCTACCTTCATCCACGTGTTTGGTCACCTCCATTAGATAGTCAAGCATGCATATGGCACGTTTGCCTTCATTGCTCAGGGTACAGAGTATAAAAACCGGCAAGTAATTGCAGCTGTACAGGCCACATTTGGAATATAACATACAGCTCTGGTCGCCACATTATAGGAAGGAGGTGGAGATTTGGAGAGGATGCAAAAGAGGTTTACCAGGATGTTGCCTCAACTGGAGTGTATTAGCTGGAAGGAGAGTTTGCACAAACTCAGACTGTTTTCCCTGGAGCTTCGGAGGCTTAAGGACAACCTGATAGAAGTATATAAAATTATAAGATGCATGGATAGGATGAATAGTTAGAGTCTTTTTCCAAGGCCAAAAATATCAAATACTAAGAGGCGTAGGTTTAATGGGGGAAAGTATAAAGCAGATGTGTGAAGCAAGTATTTTTTGAAGAGGTGGCAGGTGCTTGGAACACAGTGCCAGAGGAGTTGGGAGAAGCCAATACGATAGCAATGTTTAAGAGGCATTTTGACAGAACAGGAAATAGAGGGAACAAACACAGAAGTTGCTGGAAATGCTCAGCAGGTCTGGCAGCATCCGTGAAGAAAAAGTCATCAGAGTTAACATTTCGGGTCCAGTGACCCTTCCACAGAACCGGAATAGAGGGATATGTACCACCTGCAGGGAATTAATTTAGAATGGCGTCATAGAAATGGTGGGCCATGCTGAGTTGTACTCTTCTGTGCTCTTATCTGTTTGAACTTAAAATGGCTACTGAGAATAAAATACTTAAAGCATAAAGCAATGATGTTAATCCAAACTGATTCACCAGTCAGCACATAGTATATAGCTGTATGGGTTAATACTGAGTGATTTTCTGAAAGATTTGCTTTTTGTTCATAAATATATTTAAGTTGGGTTGATCAGCATACATGACGAACTCAGAAGCTACATTCACATGAGCCGGGAGGAGAGTCTGACTTCTGACATCAGCCTTAAAAGACTGATTCCCAACACACACACGAACAGGCGAGCTGAAAGTCAACTTCACCGCAGTAACTTTTTTTTAATTTTGGAAACTAACTGCTGGGGGCTGGTTCCAGTTTACGTTTAAATTTAGTGCCAGCTGCCTTTCATTCCGTTTGCCCGGGTGCGTTGGGTAAGGAGGGCATTAAAAAGGCAAATGACAACGTTCAAAAGTTCCTCCCACTAGAGCGGGGAGGGGAGAGGAGAGGAGAAAGGAAGCGATGGAAAGAAGACGTGTGTTTTGACGCCACGCGTTGATACGTGATCGTTCCTCCCCCTTTCTCTTTCTGCCTGCCCCTCAGGAGCAAAACTACTCACACATCTGCCATCTTAGTAAAGGATTTGGTGGTGGCGAGGCAAAGAGTCCGGGCGGCCCAAGGAATCGTTCACGTTTTTCAGCCACCATTTCCTTCGCTTGTGTTGTGTGTGTGTGTGTGTGTGTGTCAGGTGTAAGGACGAAAAGAGGGAGGTGACGGTGGTCATCGTCTTTGAAAGTAGACGTCTCGGTAAGATGCCAACCAGCTGCGCGGCCTACGGATGTACAGCGGTGTACAGGAAAAACACCAACACCAGCTTCCACAGGTAGGTGAGGAGAGTGACCGTGCTTTCCCGGGTTAAGGAGGAAGGGGGCAGGTGTCTCCCCTCCCCCCCATGACGGCTCAGCACTGGCCTGCGGCCTGTTTAACTCGAGCGGCGTTCCCATGGCGGCGGCTGCCTGCGGCCTAGGAGTGAGGAGGACGGTTTATTTATTTTGTGATTTTTTTTTTTTTTAACCCCATCCCATTTTCTTCTTCGTCAAGCGTTATAAGTCGTGCGAAGTGACAGTGCGGGGCCTACCTGGCAGTCAGGGGATTGAAGTCTGTTGCTGCTGCCGCTGCCGCCGCATGCGGCATATTAATTTTTTTTGGCTCTGACACTTTCCGATATGGATGGTGGGGGAGGGGGAAGCTGACGGTGTGTCGTGGGGGGTGGGGGGGGGGTGCAGCCGGAAGTACAGACCACGGTGCGCGCGCCGTGGCATAATCACTTCCGGTAGGTGCTGGTACGGACCGAAAGGTGCGGGAAGCAGGTCAAGAGGGGTATATCGCGCCACCCCCCAACACCCCCACCCCGCACTTCACCTCCTCTCACACCCCTGATCGTCCTGCTTCTTCCCCCCCTCCCCCTCTATCCCCTTCCCTGCTCACCCCCCACCCGTCCGTCTTCCCCACTCCCCCTAATTTTTTTTCATACTTTTGTTGTGTAGCTATATTACGCTCCAGTTCACTTTGTGAATTTTTTAAAAAAAAACCCCACAGAGTCTGGAAAACTGAAAATAGAAAGTGTTGGAGAAATTTAGCATGTCGGGCACCATCTGTGGAGAGAGAAACAATTTTTTTTTTTGAAAATTGCTATTGAAACTGTTTCTTTAAGTCTTGCTGTGTATTTCAGATCACAATACTTTGCTGTACTTTTTTTAAAAAAAACTACCCTCCACTCTACTTCTGCTAATTGCCTAAAATCTGTGCTGTCTGCTTACTAACCGTCCCACCAGCAGAAACAATTTCTCTATTTCCATTCTTATCAAAGCCCCTCATTTTAAAAGAATTACATTTTTGAAAAGTTTGAATGTTCAGGTACACTAGGGAAAGAAATCTATTTTCTGTGTTTTTTTGTTTTATTTTAAGGTTTCCCTCTAACCCTTGGAGACGGACAGAATGGATACGGCTTGTTCGACGTGAAAACTTCAAGCCAAGCAAACACACCTTCCTTTGTTCGAAACATTTTGAGCAAACGTGCTTTGACCGCACAGGACAAACTAGGCGCCTGCGAGAAGATGCTGTCCCTACAATATTTGACTTCCCACCACACATGCAAAACGTAAGGCCAGGGTCTTGGTATCGATGTGCTATAAAAGCCACGTGCCAGTTGTAAAGCTATGAAATAGCAGCAAGAATAGACTATGTGGCTCCTTGAATGCACCTTCACCTTCATTTCCACTCTTCTGCCCACTACCAATATCCCACAACTTCCTGTCTAATTCATCCTATGTTTAAGGCTGAAGGTTTAGCCGCAGTCCTGAGGCAGAAAATTTCAGAGGTTCATTAGCTTCTGAGTGAGGAGGTTTCTTCACCTCTCAGTCCTCAGTGACCAGCCTTTTATCCTCAGACTGCCCTTCTAGATTTCCCAGCCTGGGGCAGGGAGAACAACTTCTCAATTTCTGCACTGCTTTCAGAATCTTGCATGTTTCAGTGAGATGACCCCAAAACACCACAGATTATGAACCCAGTTACTCTGTGTCTATGGTATATCTGGCTGGATTTCGAGTTGAAAGATGCTCCATCCATCTCTCTGTTGCATCCCCTTGCTTCCCTTTGTGTGTGTCTGTCTCTGTCTGTCTCTCTCTCTCTCTGTCTCTTTTACACGCCATCTCTTTTCTCCTTCACCCACCTCCAACCCCACCCACCATTATAATTAAAACTTAGCAGCAAGGTGTATTCTGTACTTGGGCCAATGTGGTTGTGGCGACAAAGGAGAAAAGGAAAGCAGTGTGGGTGGAAGAGAAGCTAATAACAAAGTCACTGGCAGGCTTCAAAACTGGGTCCCCATTTCAGTGAGGAATTGACTTGATTGAGCAATGGACTCCAATACACAGGTCACTATAAGCCGCCTCAGTACACAGTGATAGAAATGTAGCAGTTACTTAGAGCTGCTGCTCACTATATCCGGGTCCATAAAATACCGATTTAAATGCTCTTGGATAAGTAGGGATTGGCTGAACTGTAGCTGACCCTACTATAGTTAATAGTACCCTTATTCCCCCCCTCCCACCACCAACATCTGGATGTCATAACATTAGTTTTGTGTATTATGTTTTACAGAAATTAGTATCCAGGAAAACCCCTCTGACCTCTGCGGGTATCAGTAACCAGCAGGACCCGTCCAAGTCTAGCAGTAGTACTGGCACGAACACTAGGACTACTAGTACTAGCACTCGGACTACTAGCACTAGCACCAGCACTAGTCCTTGCACCACCAGCAGTACGGAAGTTTTCCAAGAACATAGTTATTGTTTGGCCAATCCTGTTGTGGCCAAGAGGAAGGTATTCCAGTTGCAAGATGAAGTGGACTACCTGCGTCAACAAATAAGAATCAGCAGGCAAAGAGAACGTCGAGTGGTCAAGAAATGGAGAGGCATCAGCAATTTGCTCGAAGACCTGAAAGAAAGAAACCTTTTGCCTAAGGGCAAAGGAGCAGAGCTTGTTCAGTCTGTCTTGACTGATGAATCATTTAAAGGCAGATGAACAGACTGGACTTCCACTAGTGCGTGGGTACAGTGATCAGACAAGGCAGTTTTGCTTCGTTTTACTGTCCATTTCTTTTGACCCTAAAGCACAGGAATGAATATTGTGAACAATCCCTTTCACCTACCAAACTCTGCAGTGCTTGGATGCTTTGGTTTATTGGTTGTTGTTTGCTTCAGCAGTCGATATAAAAACATTTGAGTGATGCACATTGCATTTGTTAGACTTGAAATGTAGCCAAGTAGTGCAGCTGTTGTTACAGGGGACATTGGTGTATGATTTAGTGACAACAGACATCTGCTCACAAAACATGGCCCGATTAAATACTTGCCCTATCATGGTGTGCCAGGAAGTATTGGCCAGTTAACTCGGACAGTGCCATGACTGTGTTATTCAGTGGGTCCTGATAAATTACTAGCCAACTATGTGCCTTGACACCAGCCTCAGAAGGAGAACCCTCTACGCCAGCATAATGTTTTTATTTCCCACGTCAATAGCCCTGTGTAAGTGCACACACCACAAGCTGGATTGAGACCGCACCTGATCCATTTGATACAGGCTTTTCACAGCCAGCCATAAGCAAGAGAAGTGCTTGCCCTAATAATTGAATAGAATATCATCACTAATAGGTACAACCAGAAATCAGACTCCTACATCTTGCAAATGTTACAGCCATCTATACCTGCACACGAAGAACCCAAGCAGATGCAGTCTTCAGAACCAACTGTGGCGGTAGGTCATTACCAAGCTGATTAGATATTTTAGAAATTCAATTTTTAAAATGGTAAATAAACTATTATTGTGAAATTCAGAAAATCTATTAAGAATGCATTAAGTGCTTTAAAGCAGCTAACAGAGCAAGCCAGACTGCTTGCAATTAGCAGACCGGAAAAAAAAAAACTCCTGACAGTGCAAGATAATGAACAGACCTCACTTAATGTGTTGTTAGCTGTTGCTCATGTGACTAGAGGAGCTCGTGCCTTGAAGTATTGTCATTCATTTAGCAACAAAAGTCAATGACAGGCCAAGTGTCTGCTAATAATCTGTAAGTATTTTATGTTTGATAAAAGCTTTTCAGTTTTAAGTCAGACCTCAAGAAGCTCTGTTGTTTGCTCCCTAGTTAAGGCAATGAGATGCTGAGACATACAGGCAAGCAGGCTTGGTAGTCTCGATGCTGGGTCCATAGATAATTAAGTGATTTCAGTCAAGGAGGGTGTGGGAGCAAATGATTGGTCTTATCTCCCCTGACTTTCCAGGACAGATGTGGGTAAATTGACCAACATGTGGATTTCTATCCTGGAACTGGCACTGAAAGTGCAGAGTGATGACCAAATTCAAGAGTGGCATAGCCTTGATTAAATAGCCTGCATCCCTATAGTCTGTAGTTAGTCTTACGCACTGTTTGACAAACCTGTAACCCATTGATTCAAGAGTTGGTAGGGAAAATGAGGGAACTTTGTGGCCATAGGGATATTTTTAGATTAAGTTGAAAGTAACCATGTTTTTAATTTGTTGGGTGTGTGCATCACTGGCTGGGCATCAAATGCGCTACACATTTTGCCTATCTCTGTCCTTGAGAAGGTGGCAGTGAGTTACTTTCTTGAATCACTCCAGTCCATTTGGTGTAGGTAGACCTACAATGTCATCAGCAATGAAGTGCCAGCATTTTGACCAAGTGACACTGAAGGAACAGCAATATGTTTTCAGGCTTGGATGCCGAGTGGCTTGGAGGGGAGCTTGCATGTAAAAGTATTCCCATGCCGCCCTTGTTTTTCTAAATGGGGTGGTCATGAGCTTGGAATGGTGCTGTTTAAGGAGTCTTGCAATGCATCTTGCAGATGGTACTCACTATTGCCACTGAGCATAGTTGGTGGAGAGAGTGGCACCATATCCAAACATTCAATCAGTCAGGTGCTTTGTTTGGATGGTGTCAAGATTCTTGTTGGGACTACCCTCATCCAGGCAAGTGGGGAGTATTCCATCACCCTCCTGACTTTACCTTTGTGGATGATGGACAGGCTTTGGGGAATCAGGAGGTCAGTATATCACTGCATGATTCGGAGCCTCTGACCTGTTCTTGTGGCCACAGTAATTATATGGCTAGACCATTTTAGTTTCTGGTGACCCCTAGGATGTTAGTAGAGGCAGATTCAGTGATGGTGATTATCAGGGGGCAGTCGTAAGATTCTATCTTGTTAGGGTTGATCATTGTCTGGCACTTGTATGGTAAGAATGTTACTTCACACTTATATCAGCCCAAGTCTGGATATTGTCCAAATTTTGCTGCATTTGGACATGGACTTCATCAGTGTCTGAGGAGTTGCAAATGGTGCTGAACACTTGTGCAGTCATCTGATTTTATAGCGGGAAAGTAATTGAAGCAATTAAAAATGATTGGGCCTAGGGCACTACCCTAAGGAACTCCTGCTGAGATGACTGACCTCCAACAACCATAGCCATCTTCCTATGTGCTAGGTATAACTCACAACAAGTAGACAGTTTATCCCCTGATTTATCATTGACTCCAATTTGCTAGGGCTTCTTGACACCACACTTGGTCAAATGTGGCCTTGATATCAAGGGCTATCACTCTTACGAGACCTCTGGAATTCCGCTCTTGTTCAACTTTAACCAAGGCTGTGATGAGGTCTGGAGCAAAGTGGCAGTGGTGGAACTTAATCAGGACATTCAGTGACCAAGTTATTGCTGCAAAAGTGATGCTTCATAAGCACTGTTGGTGACACCTTCCATCACTTTACTGACGACTGAGTAGACTGATGGGACAGTGATGTATTGGGTTGGATTTGCCCTACTTTGTGTTTGTTTAAAAGAAAAAAGCATCTGGGCAATTTTATTTTTGATAGATGCCAATGTTGTAGCTGTACTGAAACAGCTTAGCTATAGGCATGGCAATTTCTTGAGCATTAGTCTTCTGAACTGTTCATATAAAAACAAAGTGCTGGAGAAACTCAGCAGCTCTGGCAGTATCTGTGTGGAGTCTAGTACAATTCTTCAGGACTGAAAAGGGGTGGGAAATGTTTGTTTTTTTTAATGCATTTTAGAAGAGTGGCAAAGGAAACAGATTTGTCTTTGTGCAGAGGCCTGACGCAAAAGAGTGAATGAGAAATAAAAGCTGTAAATGGGTGTAAACTATGGTGTAAAAGGGAGAGAATGGGTCATCTCTACTCAGAGTAAACAAGATGCAAACAAAGCTGGTGGAGGGGAAGAGAATGTTCTCCAATTTTTTTTTTTTCTCGTGTAGCTGCCTGGCGATCAGTGTCAGCAAGCCATTCACGGCATTGGCTTCCAGTTTTAGAAGTTGCTGCCACCCAACCTTGGAGAACCCCACCAACTCCCATCCCGCAACTGGAAGGAACGTTCAAAGGTACACTAGTTGCTATATCCGTTCAGAGCCACAACACCAAAGTTGTTATCAGTTTGAAGGTGGCGCTTTGTCACAAAGGACTGGGCGGCATGGTGGCTCGGTGGTTAGCACTGCTGCCTCACAGCGCCAGGGACCCAGGTTCAATTCCAGCCTCTGGTGACTGTCTGTCTGTGTGGAGTTTGCACATTCTCCCTGTGTCTGCATGGGTTTCCTCTGGGTGCTCCGGTTTCCTCCCACAATCCAAAGATGTGCAGATTAGGTGGATTGGCCATGCTAAATTGCCCATAGTGTTCAGGAATGTGTAGATTTGGTGGGTTACAAGGGGACGGGTGTGGTTGGGATACTCCGAGGTTCGGTGTGGACTTGTTGGGCCAAAGGGCCTGTTTCCACACTGTAGGGATTCTAGATTCTAGATTCTAGACTGTGTGGTGGTCACTCTTACCGGTACTACCATGGACAGGTGCATCTGCAGCCAGCAGATGTGAGGATGAGGTCTGGTATGTTTTTTTCCTTCGATTTTGGTTTCCTCACCACCTGCTGCAGACCCAGTCTGTCCTTTAACATAACCAGCTCAGTTCAGCTAAGCCATTCTTAGTGACGGACATTAAGTCCCTCAATTGAGTACTTTTTTTTTATGCCCTTGCCGCCCCCCCCCCCCCCCCCCCCCAAACCCTGTGCTTCCTCCAGGTGGTGTTGAACATGGACCAAAACTGATTCATCAGCCAAGGGCAGGGGATTGGAACGTGGTACACGGTAATCAGCAGGAGGTTCCCTTGCCCGTGTTGCTACGTATGATCAGAGCCACACAACACCAGGGTGTTACCAGTGTGAAGGTGAAATTTCCTTTCCATAAGGATGGTGTGGTGGTTACTCTTAGCAATACTGCTACAAACAGATGCACCTGCAGCCAGCAGGTTGATGTCAACCAGGTCAGATATGTTTTTCCCACTATAGTTGGTACCCTCACCACCTGCTCATGTGGCCAGAGTTAATGCTGAGGGCTCTTGGTACCACTCCCTCCTGGCTGTATCCCACTATGGTGCCATCTCAGCTAGGTTTGTCCTGCCTTTGGGACAGGACATATCCCAGGGATGGTGATTGTCATGTCTGGGACATTGTCTGTGAGATGTGATTCCATGGGTATGACTGTCAGGCTGTTGTTTGACTAGTCTTTGAGACAGCTGTCCCAATTTTGGTACTAGACCCCAGATGTTAGTAAGGAAGATTTAGCAGAGTTGACAGGGATGTGTTTTTGCTGTTGTTGTTTTCTACGTCAATGTTAGGTGGTCCATCTGACTTCCCTCCTTTTGAAGCTTTATTGCGGTTTGATACAACTGATTAACTTGATGGGTAGTAAAGAGGCAGCACATTTCTACAGGTCTGGAGTTGCATGTAGTCCAGACCAAGTAAGGGTTTCCCTTCCTGAAGGGCATTGGTGAACTCGATGGATTTTTGACTATTGACAATGGATTCATGGTCATCATTAGACTTCCAGGATTTTTAAAGAATTGAATTCAAATTTCATTATCTGCTATGGTGCAATTTTCGACGTGCCCAGCACCCAGCCCCAGAATATTTCCTGGGTCTCTGGCCTACAAGTCCAGTGGTAATACAAGGAAGCCATCACCTCACTCCTTTCAAAGTTACCATGTATTAAAATCAGATATTTACACTTTTATACCAAAGGTGTTTTTTTTTCCCCCTTTATTCATTAATGGGATGAGGCAATATTTATTGCCCATCATGATACCAGATGGGTTTTTCCCCAACAATCAACAATCAATTCATGGTCGTCATTAGATTCTTAATTCCAGATATTTTATTGAGTTCAAATTCCACCATCTGCCGTGGTGGGATTCGAACCTAAGTTCTCAGAATATTATCTGGGTCTCTGGATTAACAGTCCAGCGATAATATCACTGGGCCATCACCTCCCTGACATGTGAAATGGGACATTCGCACCTGCGATAGGGTTAGTAGGAGTGCTGCTGGTTGGCTGACATGTTGCCAACAGCTCACAGTTTTTCTAGTGACTTTTTCACGAACGTGACATCTTCTGGGGTGGCGGCAGCAGCTGGAATGCAGTTGACCCGATTAATGAGTCACACAACAGCACTGACTGAAGGAATAAAGCATTTGTGCTAGCAACAAGTAGGCCTCCCGCAGTGTTTCCCCACTAAAGGGAGGCTGGTTGCACAGCTGGGTTGCGAACTTAAATAATAGTAGCAGAGAACAGTAGGACTGTAATCTTCCCCTGACACAGGATTGACCTTGAAATGGAATTCCTGGATCCCATTGCCAGGAGGCTCATGATCTCTCCGCCATTCCACCCACCTCCCACAATTATGATATCAGTTTCCTCAGTTCATGGAAGATTGTGTCTGTTGGTTTCCCAGCAACGCCGAATAACAGCTTCTACTGTAACCACTAGAAAACAATTCTCTCCACAATGGGGATCACTGGTTTGGCTAACATTTTTTTGCCCATCCCTAATTTCTCCTGTGCAATTATGAGTCAACCACCTTGGTGTGGGTCTGCAGTCACATGTAAGCCAGACCAGGTAAGGATGGTAGATTTCCTTCCCCAAAGACATTAGTAAACCAGATGGTTTTTTCCTGACAATCAGCAATGGATTCATGGTCATCATTAGACTCTCTCAATTCTAGATTATAATTGAATTGAATTCAATTCTGCCGTGATGAGGTTCGAGCCCGAGTCCACAGAATATGAGCTGGGTCTTTGGATTAATAGTCTAGCAGTAAGATAAGACCTGTAGGCAATCACCTGCCCTGGGGGGCCTGTTGGATGAGGTGGTGCACAGGCAGGACTTGCTGTTTCTCCAGAGCCCGTCGTGGAGGCAGTAACACCAACCCTTGCCAGCCTGGTCTGAAGTTGCCACTCTGTTTAACAGTCTCAGCTGTGTGGAGGAATGTACAGCAATGTAGGAAAAGATTAGTGACCTTCTCCACTCTGCCAATGTACGTGCCACCAGCTTCTCTTTGACACCTCACATTCACTCTCTCAGCCACTGTACCAATTTTCCACAAAGGATTGTGCTCTACCGCTCTCACTACTGCCTACAACATTCACCCCACTCACCATCACCCTTGCAACCCATGACATCACTAACCCAGCATTCCCTCTGCCCTGACAATTCACGTGCCCTGTCCACACCAAAAGGAACAGCTGTGCCACCCACTTTCATCTCCTTTAATATCACAGCAGTGATAACTATCTACAGGATGTACTGCAGGCGTTCGTCAAATATCCTTGGCACCTTTCAAAGCCACGACTACCTCCATCTAGATGGATAAGGGCAGCAGATATATGGGGGCATCACTACCTGCAAGTTGCCCTCACTATACATCACCCTGGCTCGGAAATATATCATTGTTCCTTCTGTGTCGCTGGGCCAGAATCCTGGAGTTTCCTCTCTCAGGGCATTGTGGGTCTTCCTATAGCACTTGGACTGCAGTGGTTCAAGGAGGCGGCTCCCTCCACCTTCTCAAGGATAACTAGGCACGGGCAATATATGCTGGACAGTCAGTGATGTCCATGTCCCACAAGTGAATAAATACTTACCCCTCTCTTATTCTGGGAGGAAAACAGCCCAAAATAGGTCAGAGCGAGTCAAGACAGGTAGTGTGCTGCCTATCATTTTACTCCTCGCACATTGTGTGGAGAGGATCTTGACTCTGACTGCCCTTAAAAAGGCCCTGGACTGGTTTCAGGTTGCCCTTGATTCACTGTGTTGGGAATCCTCTGAGTGAAGCCTGTCCCCCTTAACTGAGACCTGCTGACACCGATGATAAACTCCTGGCTTTGTGTCTGTACTAAATGGCACAGCAAAACAGTAATAATGTGAACCTGGTCTGGCCTAAGTGGCAAAGTACAAAAAGATGCTGTGAGCAGCCAGGGAGACTCAGTGTGTGAATGCTGTGACGACGAACAAAGAGCCTAAAGATACAAGGTGGTTCAATCCATGGTGGGTGTATGTCCCTATTCACACAGTGTCCTTGTAGCAGTATTAAAATTATAGCTGTTGGTGTGGCTTGAGATTCATTCAACTGCATAAGTGTCCTATTAGTGGATCAGAAATGTGCCATGAGAGTTTGGAGAGGCTGGCACATGTTGGGTTAGTTAACAATCTGGGTTAATTAAGGAAATTTAATATGGATTTCCTAAGGAAAAGTGGTGTTTTATTAACTAGCTGGAGATTTTTGAGGTTACAGACAGGGTTGATGAGGGTAATACTGTTGGTGTGGTGTATATGGACTTCCAAAACATATTTGACATCCCAATGAGCAAAGTTGTAGTTCATGGAATTAAAGGAACAACAGCAACATGCATAGAGAATTGGCTGAGTGACAGGTAACAGAGTAATGTTTAATGAGTGTTTTCAGGCTGAAGGAAGGATTAGAGTGGTGTTGCCATGGATCAGTATTGAGACTCTTGCTTTCCCTGATATATATTAATGACTTAGATCTTGATGTACAGGGCACAATTTGCACGTTTGCAGATGATGCAAAATTCTGAAGCATTGTGAACAGAGAGGAGGGTGGTATGGAACTTCAAAAGGACATAAGTTAGTGGAATGGGCAAGGCAGGTGCCAGATGGCATTCAGTGTGGAGAAATGTGAAGTTATTCATTTTGGTAAAAAGAACATGGAGACAAAATATAAAATTGTAAAGGAGATACAAAAGCAGAGAGACCATGGATATATCATTGAAGACGTTAGGATAGGTTGAGAGATCAGTTAATAAAGCATACAATGTCCTGCATTCTGTTCAAAAGGGCACCGAGAACAAGAGCAAGGAGGTGATATTAAATTTCGATAAGACACCAGTTCAACCTAGAGTATTATGTACAGTTCTTGATGTAGCATATGTGCAAGGATGTAAAGACAATATGGAGACTATAGAAAAGACTCAAGAATGATTCTCGGGATGAGGAAGTTCAGTTATGAAGATAAATGAGAGAAGCTGGAACTGTTCCTTGGAGGACAGAAGGCTGAGAAGGGACGTTTTAGTGGTATTCAGAGTCATGAGGGGTTTGGACTCGGGGAATAACAAGAAAATGTTCAAAATTATAAAAGGATCAAGAAGACAGCACAGAATAGAAATAACTGGCAAAAGAAACAAAGAAACACATTTTATCGCAGCAAGTGGTTAAGATCTGGAATGCACTGGCTGTGTGTGGTGAAGACAAGTTTAACTGAGGCATTCAAAAGTGAATTGGACTATTATTTGAAAAGGAAGGATGTGTGGGGTTTCGGGAAAATGGGAGAATGGCAACAGGTGAATTGCTCAAACTGAGAGCTTGTGCAGGCATAAGAGGCCAACTGGCCTCATTCTGCACTGTAAAAATATTGTGATTCTGTGAAATTTCTTTGAGTATCTTTCATAAAACAATACTATTACTGCTAACCTTCATTGTCGCGTGGTGACATAATGTATTACATTGTGGAGGTCTAAACTGTCAAGGCCATATCTTCAAATAACCGACATCAATGTTGTCAAAATGAGTTTTGAAACGAGATGGAGTAGACAATATGCTCACTTATATAATTTTACCAATCGTTTCTTATTCTGCAACAAGAAGCTAATTAATGTGTTGACAATGACAATTTGTATCTGAGTTCCACATATTCTTTCATTTGCAGGGAGTTGCACAGAAACCCACAAGATGCCACGGACTTACAACAGCTCAGCAAGTAGAGGAGTTACGATCATTACAGTTTATCACCCTTCCCAGAAACTCAATGGCATCTTACTTTTAAGTCTAACTGGCTGCCCTGTAGTTTATTATACCAGCTGTAAATATGAGATGTGTTGCAGAAGTAAGAGCAATTATGCTCAGTAAAAGGCCATGATACCTCATAGGCATTTTAAATAATGAGGAAATGTCCGATAGCTGTTAGCAAAACCACAGGTGCACATAGGGATGAATGGGTGGTGTGTGGGGAAGAAGGTAATGTCTTTGAACAACTTAAAAACATATTCCTGTTTTGTTTAGTTGTCTGCTGTGTATATTGCGGTACCATTGAAACATAGGTCACGTAAACAAATTATTTTTAAAATGTCCTGGTGGATGAATGAATTAATTTAGCCAGTCAGTAGCAGAGCCATTCAAATCTGCAAAGTCCTAGGTTCAATCCACAGTCAATGCTGACTAATCCAATTCTCAATTGAGCTGCAGAAAGGAAGACTAACATTGTCAATGATACTTCACATGAGAAGAAAATCAACCAGGTTTGCTGTTCTTGTTTTAGCCATCAATACTGCAGGAGCACATTTGTGAACATGGGGTGATGAGACATTTATTTTTGACACTCTGACCCTGTTCCACTTTAGTTGAATGACTGAATGCCCACCATGTAGTCTTAAAGAAGATTGGGAACAGGTCAATCATCTTTGTAAACCAAGTGAAAGATTGTAAATGGCACAGGGAACTTTAGGAATCTAGCAATTGAGGGAAATATTCTCTTCTTGGGGAAAAAAGATATAAATTCATCCACTGCCCTGGCAGTTCTGGTGATTAATGGGTTCAGGCGTATGGGAACTGGAATGGATCATTCACCCCTCGAGCCTGTTCTGCTGTTCAGTTAGGTGATAGTTCATTAGTTTTCTTGACTCCATCCATCCAACTTGCTATACCCAACAAAAAGCATCTCAATTTTTAAATTGTGACTCAATGACACCTGCCTCATCCCATTCCACTTGCTTCAACAGGAGAGCTCTAAGTTCCACTCTTCTTTCTGAGGAGGATTGTACAGGATCCAGTGTGCTTAACAATAGCTGCTAAAATTGGAATAAGTGTGAGAGACCATTTGAACCTTTTTATAAAAGAAAATTATCTTTTGATTCAGCATAGATTTCCCTGGATTTGTACGATTCTCCATTCTAATCTCCAAAGCATTGGATGGAAGCACAGAATATGTAGAAAGAACAAAAAAGAATTCATTGAAATCTATAAAAAGTTCTTCATGCTGATCATTTCAATCCAAAGGATTTTCCAGATCAGAGTAAACTTCACAATGTGATAAAGATGTATATGTTCATAATGTAACTTTATCTCACAACATTGAGGAATCAAACAGGGAATGATACTGAGATTGACAATTTCAGCAAAGAGGAAGGGAAATAGATGACCAGAAAGCAACAAGCAAGCTGCAAAAATGGAAAAGAATGAAAGTTAATGTTGAAATACAAACCAGATAAATAAGAATGCCATAAGAAAATGACTAATCAAAATTTTTTTCATTGCTGAAAAAAGATACTTTGTCAAAATTTTTCACCTTGTGTTCATCAGGACAATTTGCAAGAGTAATAATTGAAGGGGAAAACCCACAAAAGTGTGTCTTTATTTTGGATGCTGGTGCAATCGGGCTGATGCTGCAAAACTTGTGGCATGACAATTGTACTGGAGGCACCAGAAAAAAACATGACAAAATGGACTAATAATGGTCAGTAGTCCTAGCACAGGTTTTATGTTGCAATTAAAAAACAAAAATAAGTTAATTATCAAATCCAATTTCGAAATGTTTTATGGAATTACTTCCTATCTTGAACATTATATACTTTATAATTTACTGTTTTGTTGATACGCTGAAACTATCCATATTACTTGAGACTTAACATCATCTTCAAGAATTCAGTTTATTTCACATAGTATTGGAGTTCACGCCAGCCAAACTGCTCAATACAACCTGCTCTATAGGATCTATGAAATGCGCTGCACGTGTACGTAAGTGTATCAATTTAGATTCTGACTGCCATTTACACAGATTGTACTTGTGCATCAGTGTACTTTCAAATCAGCTGTTCCGGAATTTGAAATTTTGCTCTGCTCAGCCCTGATTATTTTGCATTCCCCCCAGAGCTTCACAATTGATGGATGACTTTGCTTGTCTCAGAAAATCCCTTCCTAAACTCCCAATTCTCCAACTAAATCACTGCCTTAAAAAGGAGAAATCTCTTTCCAGGCATCGCTTGCACAGCAGTGGCTCACCATCTAATCTCTATAAAGTGATGGATTGCAAGTTGGTGATGTAATACCAACACTGAGACTGAGTGCTATCCAACCACTTGCTGCTGCTATGCTGCACATTGAAAGAAAAGGCTATAATAGAAAAGGAACTGGCTTAAAAAGAACGCTACACTTAATAAGTGTAAATGCTTCAAAAGAGCAGACATTAGTTTTGGGGTTACCTGTACCATAAGCCTGTGAACTGCCTGCAGTCAATTGTGGAGATTGTTGAGATCTATTTCTTCATGGAAGCAGCTAAAAGTTCAAGAAAACTCAGATTACTTAAAAAGCAGGGAAAGGAAGGTGAAGAATGTGTATGTGTATTCCCTCGGGTATAATTGTTTGCAGCTATACATGCATTTAGATGCTAGCACAGCATTTTAATATTAATTTTATTTTGTTTCTTCATCGTTGATGTTCAGAGAACTGTACTATTGTGACAAATTCAATAAAGTGTACTTTTTTTCAAAAAAGTTTGAAATATGTTCCTTTAAATTTTTGAGCCTGACTGCTAGTACTTACATTTATGTTATGGCAGTTTATAATAGCAATCGCTCCTGAATCAAAACAAAAATTAAACATTTGAGTTCCAAACACAACAACTGCGTGAGTATGATAAAAAGGCATTCAATAATCCAGCCAAGAAACTCTCCCCACGCATGGTCCAGCCCAATCTGAAAAGTAAATGTTTATATTTTTACCAAGGAAGATAGTGCAAGTAAGTACAGATTAGCTGTGTTGTAATATCAGTAGCATATCCCCAATTGAGGTCCACCCAGTGAGACAAACAAATTAGGTGTGGAGCTGAATGAACACAGCAGGCCAAGCAGCATCATAGGAGCAGGAAAGCTTGACGTTTCGGGCCGAGACCCTTCATCAGAAAATGTGTGCCAGTTGTTGGAATAGATCTCAGAAATTCAACTGAATTAATCTCCACCTGGTAATGGTAAAGTTGAGCATCACAACCATGGTGAATGACATCCATACCTCCCAGGGATGCCTCCAAGTGAGTTGAACATTCTGTTCCTTTATTGGCATAGTTTACTAGTCTGTATTGAGGAGTGATGCAGTGCAGGAGACTACTGAGCTCATCTTGTCAGATTATACAGACCAGCATGTTTCAATCCTCAGCCTGTATTGTTAGATGATCTCAATAAGATAGAATCAAGTGGACTACAACTTACTTAGATATCTTCCAGCCATGGAGGTGGGGATTGCTGATTGCTTCTGATGGGCCTTGTTGGAATGAACACATTGCCAAGAAACAGATTAGATTTAGCTAAAATGTAATCACAATTAGCCTGGCAGTATTCACTGCCCATATGGAATGGACAGAGGTGACCCACATCTTGGAGAGATCATGAAGTGTAAGGAAGATAAATAACACCAGGAAGGGCCAAACTAGGGGACTAGTGTGAATTGTACCTTTTATGTAATTAAAGTGCTTCTGTATTCGTCATCACTGGTCTATGAAGCAACTAAGGGAAAACCTCATTAATCAAACTTCTTGCAGGTTTAATGATATGAAAACAGGAATAGGTTAATCTATTTTTATTTGATCACAGGATATCAGCATTACATTTACTGGCCATCTTTAATTGCCCTTGACAAGTAGTATTAAGATGCCTTGAACTTCTGCTGTCCATAGAGTATACTTTGACAGAAGTTAGGGAGGGAGTTCCAGGATTTTGACCCAGCCACAGTGACAGCGAGTAGATAAGGAGGAGCTGCTCCTGTTGATGGAAGGATGGAGAACCAGAGGGCACAGATTTAAAGTAACTGGCAAAAGAAGCAATAACAACACAAGGAAAAGTTCTCACACACAGCAAGTGTTTACAGTCTGCAATGAACTGTCTGAAACTATGGTGGAGGCAGATTCAATTGGGGCTAACAAAAGGAAACTGGAAAAGGAAAACTGTGCTGGGATTTGGGAAAAGACAGGGAAGTGACACGAGGTAATTTAGTCCTGTAGACGGCAAAAAGATGGACTAAATTGTCCCTTTCTGCATGATAACCATTCTATGATTCTTTAATTTTATGACTAATAGAAGCATGGGAAAGTTACGACATATAAAGAGGCTATTCAGTCCATCATGTCTGCGCTGGCTGAAAAAACTAGCCACCCGTTCCAATCCCACTTTTCTAGATCCAGATTCCTTTAAATGAATTAAGGGTTTATACCTCAGCCTCAAGACTAGGTAATGGATTTGAGACACCCTCAACCTTCTGGATGAAAAGGGTTTGTTCAATCTTTCAACCAAATGCTTTAAATCTATGACCACTGGCCATAGACTTTTTCACTAGGTGATACAGATATTCCTGTCCACTCTATCCTAACCACTCACCATCTTGTACACTTCTATTAAATCATTCCTCTGTCTTCCTTATAGCTGCAATTTTCAAAACCTGGAAACATTCTTGTAATTACCTCCTGTATTCTCTCTAGAGCAAATTTGACTTTCCTGTATTGTGGTGATCAAAACCGTATACAAAACTCCAGCCGAGGCCTAACCAGTTTAATTCCATCATTACATCCGTGTTTTTGTTTTCAACATCTTGCTCAATGAAGGAAAGCATCCCTAATGCTTTATTTACTACCTTAATCTACCTGTCCAGCCATCTTCAGGGAATAGTGGAAATGAATTCCAAGGTCTCACATCTCCTATCTCTCTCTCTCTCTCAATAGCCTACATTTAGCATATTCCCTTGCTTTTGTCTGCCCTGGCCAAATGTATTTCCTCGCATTTCTCCGGACTGAATTCCTTCTGCCAGTTTTCCCACTCAATCAATCCATTGTATCTTCCTGAAATTAACAGCTATTTCCTTCATGATCAACTATCCATTCAATTTTCGTGTTGTCTGCAAATATCTATCATGCCTCCAACATTTAAGTCTGATTCATTAATATATAATATAAACATTAATATATAATATAAACAGCAAGGGACCCAACACTGAGCAAGGGCATGGAATACTAGACAGAATGATGTGTTCAGGAAAATTTTGCCCAGAGATTGTCATTTAGTTAGTTTTTCTTAATTGACAAGTTGCTATAGGCTCAAGAGCAGTCTGCATAGTAACAATCACTTGATTGGTTCTTGGACAATGGCTACTGCCCTTTATGTAGACAATAGAGCAAAAACATCTAGCTGATAATGACAAAGCACATCAGTCTCTCTCGCCTTATCATAGTATCTCCCATCAGCTGTTCTTACTCACCATTTCCTTTCAACTGCTCTTGCAAATTACCTGTTGAAAGGAAAAAGTGAAAAGATACATCTTTCAGAGACAAAGAAAGGGCTAATTTCTCAAGAAGTGAATGAAAGGCAGCATCAGTGTGCAAATAACCTTGTCTCATCAGCAAAGATCTGAAAGGAATTGGGAGGAAACAGCTCATCAGCTCCTGTGGGCCAGATTGGTGCTATTGAACTATTTCTGTCGGTATTATTTTTCCTGTCTTTTTCCACCATTAATATCCTTATCTTGACTCTTTGTGTGTTTGCTTGTACGTGTACTGGAATTTTAAAAGCATTATAAAATGAAATATGACACAACCACATCAGGAGATATTAGGTGAGATGACGTAGAGCCTGGTCAAATGGTTACCGCTCAAGGATTGTCTTAAAGAAGGAAAGTAGTAAAGAGGTCAAGAGTAGCAACATGTTTATTCCAGAGCATGGGGCTCAGGCAATGGTCCCATGTACAGTTGCAGTAAGACTTCTCTACTCTTATATTCTAAGCCTCTTGGAATAACGGCCAACATTCCATTAGACTTTTTGATTACCTGCTGCACCAGTGTGCATGCTTTCATGTTTCATGAGGTCAAAAATAACACGATACCAGATTATTGTCCAACAGATTTACTTGAACACACAAGCTGAGGAAGGGGCAATGCTCTGAAAGCTTGTGTGTTCAAATAAATCTGTTGAACTATAACCTGGTGTTGTGTGACTTTGACCTTGTCCAACCCAATTCAACACTGGCATCTCCACTTCATGTTTCATGCACAAATCCCTCCAAATTCCTTTCTGTTGTAGCTTTCTGCAGCTTTTCTCCAGTTAGATAATACTCAGTCAGATTGAGAATGCTCTTGGACGTTCAGCAATGGCTGGAATCCCACAAGTGGGAATCCTACAAATTCTGACAATTGCACGTTATAACCAATTGGCAATGAAAGCACCCTCAGCCAATTTAGCTGGACATATCAATCAAAAGGGATTCCACTCTAATAACTGTCAGCTGGCATGAAACCATCAAAAGATTACCCTGGAATAAAACAAAGAACTGGAGATACTGGAAATCTTAAACAAAATCAGAAATTGCTGGAGAAACTCAGCAAGTCTGGCAGCATCTGTGGAGAGAAAGCAAAGTTAACGTTTTGAGTCTAGTGATCCTTCATCAGAAAATTGTTCTTGAAACATTAACTCTGTTTTCTTTCCTCAGATGTGCCAGACCTGTTGCTGATTTCTCTAGAAATTATTGTTTTTATAAAATATTTCCTGCTTGTCTGCACAAGGTATCAGAGGCTGCCATGATACCTTTGTTTTCTGCCAATCAAAACTTACACAGATTCCCAAACTCCAAGCAGACTCAGCAAAGAATATCATCCGGAGATGTGACTGATAGCACACGTAAAGATTCCTACCTTTAATGAACAGGATAGACACAATGAAAGCCACATGAGCAAAGAGGAGAAATTGAGCAAATCATTGGACTGCTAAAGATATGATTCAGTTGCCACACACCTCACTACTTCCCTCACCATCATACCCACCCTCAAAGCAGAAAGCTTTTCTAACATAAACAATCGTCCCATCGGAATGATAGTACATCTTCATTCAAAAATCTTCCACTGACCTCTAGGTCGATATCCATTTGGCAGGCTTAGACAGCTCTGGAGATTAGTAGACAGCTGAAACTTAAAAAATAAGTTTTACAATCATGTACAAGCATTGACAATCGTTGGAAGACATTAATTCTTTTCTAAGTAATTTACAATATGAAACTGTAAAGTACTTATTTTCTTGGGACTTCAGTTGAGCTGTAGGCCAAAATCCTCTGGACTTTGGGTCCCATGTGGACCCCATGAAAGACTACTACAACTGCCCCTGGGCAGGAATCTATTAAATCACCAGGGAGGAAGCAGCATGTAGGAGTCTGACTGGGGAGAGGGGTTAGTGGAAAAGGATGACAAGTGGAAGCATCTTGAGAGGAGGTCTTTCCTCCACGGGCCCTATCTCCATATGTCCTTTCATGGTCCACCCAACCTCCCTGCTAGCAATGAGCTAGAGAGCATTTTGCTGTACCTCAGTCAACTGCTGCACATCTCAATCCCATGTTTCACAGTTACCCACCACAAGTAATAGCCTTCCATCCTGTCATCACAAGCTATTTCACATACACTTACCTCTCTGCTTTTGCTCCTTGTGGGAGATCATAGACTACCAGGAAAAGGCAGAGAATCAGGGTGGCCTCCTGGTAACTTTATTTTTATTCATTCATGGGATATGGACTATACTGACCAAGCCAGCATTTATTGCCCATCCCTAGTTGCCCTTAACAATGTGGTGGTGAATTACCTTCTTGAACCACTGCAGTCCATGTAGTGTAGAAACACGCACAATGTCATTAGGGGGGATATCCAGGATTTTGATTCAGCGATACTGAAAGATCAGCAATATATGTCCAAGTCAGGATTGTGTGCAGTTTGCAGGGAAACCTGCAGTTGGCAGTGTTCCCACATATCTGTGGTCCTTGTCCTTGATGAAAGTGATGATGGGTTTGGAATGTTCTGTCTAAGCTGCCTTCGTGAGTTTCTGCAGTGCATCTTGTAGTTCGTACAAACTGTGTTATTGTGTGTCGCTAGTAATGGTGGTAGGGTGCAAAGGAGGCCATTTGGCCCATTATGTCTACACTAGATTTTTGCAAGACCAACTCAGCTAGTCCCTCTCCCTGATGTGATTGGTTCTTGGACTGAGTCTTGAAACCATCACGTTTTCCACAAAAGTGAGAACAGTTTGAATGAGCCATGCTGGCTCTACCGGTCTGCAGAGACTCACTTACATATATTCACAAGGAATTGCATATTTTTGTTTGTAAGAACATCTCTAATACAAAACATATTCAGCCTTCTTGGTAGGATAATTTTAAAAACTTCCTTAACGCAGGTAGGCTGTGTTCTTTTAAGATCTGTGAAAATCAATGAATCAGTCTCTATAATCAACTCTTCCACTTTTGTTATTCTTTATTCATTCGTGGGGTGAGGGCGTTGCTGGCTAGGCAGCATTTATTGCCCATCCCAAATTGCCCAGACGACCGTTGAAAGTCAAGCACATTGCTGTCGGTCTGGAGTCACATGTAGGCCAGACCAGGTAACGATGGCGGTTTCCTTTCCTAAAGGACATTAGTGAGCCAGATGGGCTTTTCCAAACAATTGACAATGGATTCACAGTCATCATGAGACTGTTTATTCCAGATATTTATGGAATTCAAATTCCACCATCTGCCATTCTGTCCCCAGAATGTTATCTGGGTCTCTGGATTAACAGTCCAGCAATAATACCACTAGGCCATCACCTCCTCCTAGGGAGGAGTCATATTAGCAGAAAGTAAGTTGTGCTTGTTGGCAGTCAATCATCTCAGCTCCAGGACGTCTCTGCAGGAGTTCTTCAGGATCGTGTCCGAAACCCTACCATCTTCAGAAGGTCATAGCATCAATGGTCTTCCCTCCACCATAAGGTCAGAACTGAGGAAGTTCACAGATATTTGTACAATGTTCAGCATCGTTCATGACTCCTCAGAAACTGAGGAGCAACATGTCCAAGCCCAATAAGACCTGGAAAATGCCTAGACTTGGGCTGATAAGTGGCAAATAATACACATACCACACAATGCAAAGCAATGACCATCTTCAATAGAGCAAATTTAACTACTTCACCATGACAGTCAATGATAGTATTATTACTGAATCCCGCACTATCAATTTCTGGAGCTTGCCATGGAACTTAAACTGAACTGGTCCAGCCATATGAATACTGTGACTGCAAGAGCAGGTCAAAGGCTAGGAAGCTTCAAGTGACTAACACACCTCCTGACTCTCCAGTGCTTGTCCACCATCTACAAACTGCAACTCTAGAGTGTGATGGAATATTCTGTACTTCCCTGGGTAAGTGCAGCTCCAAAAAATATCCAAGAAGATATCCAGGACAAAGGAACCCACATGATTGGCACCCCATCCTCCACCACCTTCAATATTAACTCCTTCACCATTGAAGCACGGTATCAAGAATGTGTATTATCTACAAAATGTGCTGCAGCCACTCAGCAAGGCTCTTTGAATCTGTCAAATCTATGACCTCTAATACCTAGAAAGGCAGAGACAGCAGATTCATGGGACCACCACATTGGCAATTGACCCTCCAAGTGAAACACCAGCCTAATTTCAAACTGTATTACTATTTCTTTATTGACACTGGGTCAAAGTCTTGGAGCTTCCTGTGGCCCTGCCTAAACCTCATGGACTGCAGTAGTTCAAGAAAGCAGCTCACGCCACCTTTCCCAAGGGCAATTAGAAATGTGCAATAAATACAGGCCCAGGCAGTAATGCTCATATGCCTGCATGAATTTAAGACATTCAGAATATAAGGTTTGAGAGTAAAATCCTTCTGCAATTCCATAACCTTTAGATTGATTATAATATCATCATCATTGGCAATCACTTGCTAACATGTACAATTATCCACTTTGGAAATCCCGTGTCACTGGTCATGATTTCTGTGGGTCCTAATGTGGTTGAGCCACATCTCCAAGCACACATTTGGCAGTTGTTTCCAGGAGGTGGAATTGGTCCTTGCCCTTAAGACCGTTTGTATTCCTTTCTCTGGTTCCTTTTCTAGACTTCCAAATGCCACAGGATGTTCTCAAAGAGTTGTATCCCTTCATCCAGGAGTTTCTTCCTAGTCGGTTTCTTCTGAACAATGATTAACATGCATTAATATCTATGCAGCAGGTCAAGCAGCATCATAGGAGCAGGAAAACTTGATGCTGCTTGACCTGCTGTGTTCATCCAGCCCCATGCTTGTTATCTCGGATTCTCCAGCATCTGCAGTACCTTTTTATCTCTGATATCATTAATATCTATGTTGCATTTCTTGAGGGAAGCCTTCAGAGAGTCTTTGAAACATTTCCTTGGTCCTCCTGTTATTCAAGTGCCTTCCTTGAGCTGGGTGAAGATTTGCTTTGGCAGTCAAAACTCAGGCATCCAAAGTACATGGCCGGCACAGCGGAGTTGCTTTCAGATGATCATGGCCTTAATGCTTGTATTTGGAAGTCTAGAAAAGGAACCAGAGAAAGGAATACAAACGGTCTTAAGGGCAAGGACCAATTCCACCTCCTGGAAACAACTGCCAAATGTGTGCTTGGAGATGTGGCTCAACCACATTAGGACCCACAGAAATCATGACCAGTGACACGGGATTTCCAAAGTGGATAATTGTACATGTTAGCAAGTGATTGCAAATGATGATGATATCATAATCAATCTAAAGGTTATGGAATTGCAGAAGGATTTTACTGCTTCAAGGAGCTGATGTTAGTATGCCTGTCCTCCCAGCAAATGCGGAGGACCTGTCTCAAACAACGTTGATCTCAAAGATCTTGAGGTGGCATCTATACATAAGCCAGCTTTTGGAGCCATATAGAAGTGTCGGAAGGATGACTGCCTTGTACACAAGGATCTTAGTATCAGCACGAACATTATGGTCATCGAAGACTCTCATCCTTAGGCACCCAAAGATAGCACTTGCAGATTGGATGTGATTTTGAACGTCTGCATCAATGTCGATTACAGAATAAGAGCATTTTAGATAATTACTGCCAAAACTCAGAAAATTTTGTTTGCTGGCAAATTTCATGTGATTTGGTTAACATAATCTGGCTTCAGACATTCAGAAATCACTTTGAATTCTCAGGCTATATTCTTGGATCACAATATGAGAAAAAGTCATGGACTGATCTCCACCAGTTGCTTAGCTGGTTAATAAATAAACCTGCTAAACAAAAGATGCAGAAAATTCACAGTTTGATTCCAGCCTGTGATGAGTCAGTCCGTCTTATCTATTTTGTAGAATTCGCATTTGATGAAGGATATGTTAAAATCAGGAGCTGGTGATTTGGACATATCCAGACACTATATCTGTGAGATAACAAGGTGTAGAGCTGGATGAACACAACAGGCCTATATCTGTGAGTATGTCATTGCTGAGTACATGTCAACTGACAGCACCATTGATTACCTCTTTCACTTCCATTCTGATGATTAGGCGGCACTTTTAAGCTCAAAAGGTCCAGCTGAACAAATGTAGCTAGTAGGAGGGCAGGTCGGAGGCTGGTTTATTCTACAATAATCAGAGACAATGATGTTCCATGATGATCTGCATGGTGTTTGTTCTGTGGAGTCAAGAACTCAGCCAACAAAGTTAACACAGGATGAAATTGCTGATAAGAAGGTATGTTGTCTGGTTTGTAATACGTGACTGAAATTTGCTTGAACTACTGTGGTATGAAGTATTTGAAAATGTAGGGAGTGGAAACTGCAAAAAATACCATTGGTAGAGACAGTGGATAGTGTTTCGAAGGTTGATGTGCATTTGACTAACCAACATCTGTCATGCCCCACTGAAGACCTAAAACGTGAAAGCACAAAAATGATGGAGCTGGGCTTTATGATTGATGGGAAGAAGTAGAAAGAGTTGACAGCTTACTGTAGCTTGATCAACTGACTGACCACATGACCTATAGATGGATCATTTTCGATGTGATTGTACATAAAGCGAGTTTCCAGCCATAATACTATAAGCTATTTATTCTATGTCTGAATACTAAAATTTGAACAATAAATTTAATTTTGAAATTTATAGAATTGTAGTCAATTTCATTATCCTGGAACAAAAGAATTTGCAAAAGGACTGAGCATAGATTTACCTTACACATTGGTTGTGACCAGGAATTCTTATTGAACTTCTCTTCTAATCCCATGACAGAAACAATAAACCATGATATCCAGATTCCTAAATGAAGAAATCACCAACAAGTGATCACATTTTACAACTTTTACTTTAACATAAACTAGATCCATTGGAAATGAAAGATTACTTAACAGATAATTGATAATTCAAATGAAAAGGTATGTTTTACTTTAAATAGTCAATGCAGCAGATATGTGTGTCACGTCTCAAGCGGCTGCATCATTCCCCTCAGGCATATGGCACCATGTGGATTTCCAAATTCTAACTCAGTCTCGGATAAATACAATCTCCCACTTTCTAACTAAATCAATTTGGCCCTTGAGTCACATTAATGTTTCATCTGAGATCCCCAAAGATGGTCACCATTCAAGTGGCACACTCCTGAACAACCCACTTAGCTGAGTTCACAACGTCACAGATTTCCCACGGGCTCCTTTATCTCCCCCGCCTTTAACATGCTATTACACAGCTATGGCAATAACTGAAGCAGCAGAGTAAAATAATCCAACTCACAATCCCTGCTCTAACTGTATTCATCTTTCTGTCCAATTTAACTGTATTGCACACATATAGTTCCTTATTAATGTGCCATCTTTGTTCTCCCCTTTACTGCAGCTACCTTTGCATGCAGCTCTCCTTTCTGTCTGGCCACACAGCTTTTGTTTCTTTACTTTCTTGCTAGTGGTACTGCTTCCACATTAAAAGTCACCAGATCATATGGACCAATATCTCTTCTTATTCAAGAAAATTATAATTGATCCCTTTGCAATTGATGTGAATTACTTTAAAAAGTCCTTTTCAAACTGCTTAAAACCAATTACAGATTCCAAAGACTACTTAAATAAATTATAAAATTTTCTTACTTTACTGTTTGTAATCAAATGTCATTATAGCTTTATTATTCATTGAGGGGATGTGGGCATCACTGGCTGGGCCCGCATATATTGACTATCCCTAGTTGCCCTTAAGTAAGCTTGCTTCTTATACTGCTGCTGTCTGTTTGGTGTAGATATACCTTTTATATTACTTTTTAGTCCAGTGACGATACCACTACACCACCAAGTCACACACCATCCTGACTTGGAACTGCATTGTCGGTCCTTCATTGTTTCTAGGTCAAACCTTGAACTGCCTCTTTAACAACAGTCAGATTATCTAAGCCAATTGCAATGGTTGCAAATATGCAACAAATCTTAGCCTTTCCGGAGATGTTTAGATCCCATAAACAGAAAGGAAAGCTTTTATTTCTTTCTCTACACCTAAATTCACACTGACATCACCCCCTTTTATTTCCCCTTTCTTTGTCATGTGTTTAATTATTAATCTTTAAAGTAAATTAATTAAGGATACATAATGTTGGTTATGTCATTCGTCAAAGTCTCAGAATAAAAGTTCAACATTTTTGGTCATTCATCCTTCATCAAAGAACAAAAGATGACAATTGTTGAGCCCTATCTTAATCCATTTTGCTTAGACCCAGCTTTTGCAGTGGCAGAGTTGTACAAAAACATTGTTTATACATACAATGAGGAGTACTCCAGTGCACATCTCTGAATTACAGCATGCTACAAATTAGGACTGAAAAAATGCATGCAAACTCCACAGTTCAATACAAAAACATGGAAATACAAAAGAATTGCTCAATGTTCTTATATTTTACTGAGAACAAAATAGATTTATATGGTGGAAGGTGGCATTTCAGTTGATTGAGTCAACATATTTGCTTTATCATCACTTCTTTATTTAGACCTTTGAAAATGAGTAATTGTAAAATATATTACAGTCATGCAGTCTGTGAAACTTTTGCAGGGGAATGCATCTAATCCTATATCTATCTCTCTATCTGTCTGTATTCTTTATACCCATGGAGAAATCTGTGGAATAATAACCAGGACAGGCATTCTGGCTGATTTTCCTTCTCACTAAACTGGATCATTGATGTCAATTGCAGCAATTATGCTGCTACCCTAGTCAGGTGATGACAAGGACCATGTTTCCTTCCTATATCTTGCCCCAATCAAACTAATCGGGGTGAAAGAGTGAGATAAGTGTTCAGAAGACCTGTACATCAAAATGAGCTGCTCTCCTAACAAGTGCAGAAATGGCATCAGTTTCTGCCCAATAATGTGGAAAGCTTTTAAAGAAGTGCTGTCCAGAAACTACAGGATAATGTGACACATTGAATTTCTGGCCTATCAGCTTCCTCTTTATCATCATCAGATTGACAGGAAGAAGTAATGAATAATGACATTAGAGGTGCATAACTCAACAATGATTCACTCACTGACACTGGCAGTTCTGCTTGGCTCTGGACCACTACACAGCCTTAATCATAGGAGCGTGGAGGGAAATTTTGGGAGAGCACCTGACCAAATATAACTCAGGGGCTGGCAAAATGGAGGTTAACATTGGTTAAAAGGGATTATCTTCCATTAGGTGAAGTCAGACTTGAAGTATAGGAGTGTTGTGATTGTCATAGGCTGATTGCCGTATAACCACACAATATTGCTAGTTTGCCATAGGTTTTGACCAGCCATATTTAATTCCTTCGTCAATGGCCTTCCCTCTGCCTTAAGGCCAAGAATGAATCCAGGATGTCCAATCCAGTCACAAGTTCTCTAATAATGTAGCAATCCATGCCAGTCTTGAGCAACGCCTGCATTACATCCAAGTTTTGGCAAACAAATGGCAAGCAATATTACACGACATCAAATCAGATATCAATCATCTCTAACAACAGGACCCTCAATCACAATCACCTCCATCTTGTCTTAACACCACAACTGGTTGAACTCTCTCCATCATTAATATCCTGTTAATAACCAATATCTTGTCAATAACGATAGACAAACTTCAGGGACTGGTCATGTCAACAGCATGGCTACAATGGGAGGCAGAAGCAATTTACCCCGTGGACAGTGGCTTACTTCCTCTAAGCCTTACACCTCAATTCAACAGTAAGAAATGACTGCATAATAAGCATAGTAAAATGCATAGTAAGCATTTTTTTAAAAAATGGAATCTTTTAGAAATGGTTCTCACTCCCTCTTTCGTCCCCATAAAAAAAATTCCATAGCAGCCTCCTGGGCTGAAAAACACAGGACAGGACAAGTATGTTATTTCTACCATTGACATGACTGTGGCATAAGCTCTAAAATCAATGAATTGTCTTATCACTTTAATGTATGAATGTTCAACATAAAAAGACCTGATTACATTAGGATGGACATGATGGGCCAAGGGACCTTTTTCTGTACTGCAGATCTCTTTGACTCTATGACATTCTAGGTCTATGTCATCTCATAGGTGATATTAGGCTCAGAGTTGATTTGCATAACCAATTGTAAATAATGCAAATGAAGTCAAATGACAGGCCTGGATGGATACAGTGGCTTTTCTCGTCTCAAAGACACTTGACTCTATTCTCTTCTTCTGCTTTGGTTGTGTTGACATCACAAACTAATACCCATTTATCACCAATTTCCTCAAATATCAAAATTTGATTGATGACAGAGACTTCTCCATTTGGGTCTGTTCAATGTTGTTGCTTTCATTTTTCAGGGGAATCCATCTTGCAAGCTCTGAGATTGGCTTTCAGGTTGTCTTTGAAATAAGACATTCCTAAATCTGATAAGGTTGGACTACGTGGCCCATAAGTAAATCGACTGCCTGAGTACATGTTAAACTATTACTGTACATTCCCCAACAAAACCACCCAAAACCACACTCAGGCTACCAACTAATTGCAAATCCAGCCCCAATATCATAATCTATATATATTCAAAAAGGGCTCCAATTCCTTTTTGTGAGTGTCCCACTCCCAAGTTCAAAAGAGCAGGTAATGATTGGGACATGACAGCAAGGAAAGTGGGAACAGAGAAGGCTGGATTAATGCTGGCCTCACTTTAAATGCCCTGACCCAGCTGATTCTCACCTAATGATAGATGTGAATATACAACAAAAATAATGGGAAGGCAAGTGAGAGAAATTTGGGGGTCGTCGTGCATGAATTACAAAAGGCTAACATTTGTTCAGCAAAGAGTTGTGAATTAAAATGGAACGTTGGCCTTTAGTTTATAGGGAATGGAGTTAAAAAAAGGGAGGTTTTGCTAAAACTATGTAAAGCACTAGTCAGACCTAAGCTGCAACACTGATTAGTTTTGGTGCCCTTATCAAACGAAAGATATCCTGCCATTGGAGGCAGTCCAGAGCAGGTTCACTATGCTGATATCAGGTATGGAGGGACTTTGTTTCTTATGTGTGGAGGGATTGCCTTATGAGGTGTCCTGATGGAAACCATGGCCAGGTAGATCTCACCGATTATGAGACCCTTGATTGGACTTGTTAACCTGGGCCAATTAGGGAGCCCTGGCTAACAGATATGAACAGGAGATTCAGAAGGTCTTCTCACTCTAGAATTGCTTTGAGATGGCTGGTCAGAGCCCATGTACTCTGCACATGTAAATAAAGGGTGACTTGGTGACAGGATACCAGCCTCTGTGCAGTTATTTTATGAGGATGGGTTGAATAGTTAAGGCCTGCACTCATTGGTGTTTAGAAGAATGAGAGGAAACCTTATCAAAATATACAATTCTTAAATTCTTCAATTTAAGCTTTATTGAGAAAAGTGGAGTTGAGGATTATGAGATCAGCCATGATCTAATTGAATGGTAGAGTGGATTCATTGGGCCAAGTGGCCTATTCCTGCTCCTACATCAAATGGTCTAATGGAAACAAATTAAAATCAAATCTTGGCCTTATTCATCTTGGACATTTCCATTTCATTTGTTTTGTGAGAATTAAGTGCCATTATCAGTGTTATGCTCTCTTAAGTGGTTAATCATGCTTCAAAATGGCTGGAAAATTAAGACATTGGACCCAAAGCTAAATGTTCAACAGAATTTACGTACAAATAAGTTATCTTTTTTTGTAATTTGAGTCATGCAAAAGGTTTTTCAATGTGTTTCTTTGAGCATTTGATTGAATTATCAAATCATCATGTGACCTAATTGGATTTAAATTCATTTTTCTTGTATTTATTGGTATTGAAACTAAATACTGCAAAATCACAAACAACAAACTCTATTTATACAGCATCCTAAACATAAAAACATACACACAAAGGTATTTCACATTGATGGGTTTCTTTGCAGTTTAGGGGAATGAGAAATGATATCCTCAAAATTTATAAAATTCTAAGAAAGCTTGATAGAGTAAATGCTGGGAAGCTGTTTCCCCATAGCAGCATAGTCTAGAACCAGGAGTATAGTTTAGAACAAAGAAAAATACAACACAGGAAAAGGCCCTTCAGCCCTACAAGCTTTTGCCAGCACATTTTGCCCTTCCATACTAAAACTGTCTTCACTTATAGGATCTGTATCTCTCTACTCCCTTCCTATTCATGTTTTGGTCCAGGTGCTTCTTGAATGCTGCTATTGTGTCTGCTTCCATCACCTCCTTTGTTAGCACGTTCCAGGCACCCACCACCCTTTGTATGAAAAGTGTGCATCGCACATCTCTTTTAAACTTTCCTCCTTGCAGCTTGAACCTTTGTCCCCTAGTAATTGACCCCTCCACCCTGGGAAAAAGCCTCAAACTTTCCACTCTATCTATGCCATTCACAATCTTATAGACTTCTTTCATGAAATTCTTAAGGAGGAGGGTAAGCAGCCAGAGGTTGTGGTACACACTGGTACCAACAACACAGGTAGAAAGAAGGATCAGGTCCAGCGGAGTGGGTACAGGGAGTTAGGAAAGAGGCTGAAAAGCAGGACCCCAAGGCTAGTAATCTTTGGGTTACTACCAGTGCCACGTGCTTGTGAGGGAACAAATACAAAGATAGGTCAGGTGAATGCATAGTTAAGCAGCTGATGCAGGGGGCAGTGTTTCAGTTCTTGGATCATTGGGACCTCTTCTGGGGCAGGGGTGACCTATACAAGAGGGGTATCAATATCTTTGCAGGGAGGTTTGCTAGTGCTACTTGGGAGGGTTTAAACTAGAGTGGCAGGGGGCTGGGAACCACAGCAGCAGGTGAGCAAGTGGAGGGATTGAGGGGAAGGTAGATGTTAGGAACAATAAATCAGAAATAAAGGGCAGGCAAAGACATGTAAATGAATGCAATGGTACTAAAAAGCTAAAGTGTGTTTACTTCAACACAAGGAGTATTAAAGGTAAGGCAGATGAGCTTAGAGCCTGGATCAGTACATGGGACTATGATATTGTGGCTATTGCAGAGACTTGGTTGCGAGAGGGTCTGGCGGCTCAATGTTCTTGGGTTTTGTTGTTTTGGGCATGATAGAGAGTAAGGAAAAGAGCTGGAGGATTTGCATTACTAATCAGGGATGGTGTTACATCTGCATTCAGAGAGGACATGCTGGAGAGCTCATTGACTGAGGCAATATCAGTAGAGTTCAAAAATAAGATGGGTGCAATCATTCTGATAGGAATATACTGTACGCCTCCCAACAGCCACCAAGAGACTGAAGAACAAATACGTAGGCAGATTATGGAAACGTGCAATAAGAACAGAGTTGTCGTAGTAAGTGACCTTAACTTCCCCAGTTAACACGCATGGGGCTGGATGAACACAGCAGGTCAAGCAGCATCATAGGAGCAGGAAAAACAGGTTAGGGAGGTGGAGATGAGCTGGGCTGGTTTTGGGATGCGGTTGGGGGAGGGGAGATTTTGAAACTTGTGAAATCCACATTGATGCCATTGGGCTGCAGGGTTCCCAGGCTGAATATGATTTGCTGTTCCTGCAGCCTTCGGGTGGCATCACTGTGGCATTGTAGGAGGCCAAGGATGGACATGTCATCTGAGGAATGGGAGGGGGAGTTGAAATGGTTCGCGACTGGGAGGTGCAGTTGTTTGTTGCGAACTGAGCGCAGGTGTTCTGCAAAGCGGTCCCCAAGCCTCCGCTTGGTTTCCCCGATGTAGAGGAAGCCACAACGGGTGCAGCGGATGCAGTATACCACATTGGCAGATGTGCAGGTGAACCTCTGCCTGATGTGGAATGTCTTCTTGGGGCCTGGGATTGGGGTGAGGGAGGAGGTGTGGGGGCAGGTGTAGCACTTCCTGCGGTTACAAGGAAAAGTGCCGGGTGTGGTGGGGCTGGAGGGGAGTGTGGCGCGGACAAGGGAGTCGCGGAGGGAGTGGTCCCTCCGGAAGGCAGATAAGGGTGGGGAGGGAAAGATGTCTTTGGTGGTGGGGTCTGACTGTAGATGGCGGAAGTGTCGGAGGATGATGCGTTGGATCCGGAGGTTGGTGGGGTGGTATGTGAGGACGAGGGGGATTCTTTTTTGATTATTGTTGCGGGGACGGGGCGTGAGGGATGTGTTCCGGGAAATGCGGGAGACACGGTCGAGGGCGTTCTCGACCACTGTGGGGGGGAAGTTGCGGTCCTTGAAGAATGAGGACATTTGAGATGTGCGGGATTGGAAAGTCTCATCCTGGGAACAGATGCGGCGGAGGCGAAGGAATTGGGAATAGGGGATGGCATTTTTGCAGGAGGGTGGGTGGGAGGAGGTGTATTCCAGGTAGCTGTGGGAGTCAGTGGGCTTGAAATGGACATCTGTCTCTAGGTGGTTGCCCGAGATGGAGACAGAGAGGTCCAGGAAGGAGAGAGAAGTGTTAGAGATGGTCCAGGTGAACTTCAGGTTGGGGTGGAAAGTGTTGGTGAATTGGATGAACTGTTCGAGCTCCTCGTGGGAGCACGAGGCGGCGCCGATGCAGTCATCAATGTAACGGAGGAAGAGGTGGGGTTTAGGGCCAGTGTAGGTACGGAAGAGGGATTGTTCCACATAACCTACGAAGAGGCAGGCATAGCTTGGACCCATGCGGGTACCCATGGCCACACCCTTTGTTTGTAGGAAGTGGGAGGAATTGAAAGAAAAGTTGTTGAGGGTGAGGACGAGTTCGGCTAGGCGGATGAGGGTGTCGGTGGAGGGGGATTGGTCCGTTCTGCGGGACAGGAAGAAGCGGAGGGCCTTTAGGCCATCAGCATGGGGAATACAAGTATATAGGGACTAGACGTCCATAGTAAAAATGAGGTGTTGGGGACCTGGGAATTGGAAGTTCTGGAGGAGGTAGAGGGCATGGGTGGTGTCACGGACGTAGGTAGGGTATTGATTGAGACTCCCTTATCGCAAGAAACTTACACAGGGTGGAATTTGTTAAGTGCATCCAAGAGGGTTTCCTGAAACAGTATGTGGATCGTACACCCTAAGAAGGGGCCATACTGGACCTTGTAATGGCTAATAAGCCTGGGCAGCTGACTGACATTTCAGTGGGAGAGCATTTTGGTAACAGTGATCACAACTGCTTAAGTTTTCAGATAGTTTTGAAAGATGGGTCAAGACCTTGTGGGAAGGTACTAAACTGGGGAGGGAAAATTATGTCAGTATTAGGCAGGAGCTGGGAAGTGTTAATTGGATTAGCTGTTATTAAGAAAGGCCACATTTGACATGTGAGAACTATGTAAAGACCTGCTGGGGAGAGTTCAAGACTGGCATGTTCTAGTAAGAAGGAACGATAAGGATGGCAAGGTAAGGGACCCTTGGATAACGAGGGAGATTATGAATTTAGTCAAAAGGGAAAAAAGAAGCATATGTAAAGTTTAGGAAGTTAAAATCAGACAGGGCCCACAAGGAACATAAGGAAAACAGGAAAGTACTCAAGCAGGGAATTAGGAGAGCAAGAAGGGGCCATTAAATGACCTTGGCAACTCGGGTTAAACAGAATTCCCAAGGAATTCCATACATATATTAAAAACAAGGGGATAACTAGGGAGAAAGTAGGACCACTCAAAGATAAAGGAGGGAACTTGTGCTTGGAGGCAGAGAATGTAGGTGAGATCCTAAGTGAGTATTTTGTATGAGTATTCACCCAGGAAAAGGATATGGAGGAGAGTGAGATTAGTGTGGAGCATGCTAATATGCTAGAGCATTTTGAGATCAAGAAAGAAGTGTCGCTGGATCTCTTGAAGAGCATTAAGATGGATAAGTCCCCAGGGCCCAATGTTATCTACCTGAGGTTGTTGAGAGAGGCAAGAGAGGAGATTGCTGGGGCCTTAACCAAAATTGTTGTATCATCGCCAGCCACTGGAGAGGTCCTGGAAGACTGGCGAGTGGTTAATGTTGTTTGTTTATCCAAGAAGGAAAATAGGGATAATGTAAAAAACTACAGACCGGTAAGCCTCATATCAGTGGTTGGGAAGCTATTGGAGAGAATTCTTAGGGATAGGATTTATGCACATTTGGAAGAGTATGGCCTAATTAGGGACAGTCAGCATGGCCTTGTATAGGTCATGTCTTACTGGCTTGATTGAATTTTTCGAGGAGGAGATGAAGGTGATCGATGAGGGTAGAGCAATGGATGTTGTGTACTTGGATTTTAGTAAGGTTTTCATGGTAGGCTCATCCAGAAGATTAAGATGCATGGGATCCACAGTGACTTGGCTGTATGGATTCAGAATTGGCTTGCTCATAGAAGACAGAGGTGTTGATGGAAGGGTGTTTTTCAGGCTGGAGGTCCGTGACTAGTGGTGTTCCACAGGGATCTGTATTGGGACCTCTGCTGTTTGTGATATATACAAATGACCTGGGTGAAAATATAGATGGGTGGGTTAGTAAGTCTGTAGACAATACAAAGGTCAATGGAGTTGTGGATTATGTAGAAGGTTGTCAAAGGATACAGCGGGATATAGATCAGTTGCAGATATAGGTGGAGAAACAGCAGGTAGAGTTTAATCTGGGTAAGTGTGAGGTGTTGCACTTTGGGAGATTAAATGTTAAGGACTCTGAACAGTATTTATGTGCAGAAGGAACTTGGGGTTCAAGTCTATAGCTCCATGAAAGTGCCACACAAGTAGATTGGGTGGTAAAGAAGGCGTATGGTGTGCTTGCTTGTATTGGTCGGGGAATTGAGTATAAGAGTCAGGATGTCATGTTGCAGCTTTATAAGACTTTGGTTAGGCCACACTTAGAGTATTGTATTCAATTCTGGTTGCCACATTACAGGAAGAATGTGAAGGCATTGGTAGGGGGCAGAAGAGGTTTACCAGGATGCTAAATAAAAACTGAAAGAACTGCGGATGCTGTAAATCAGGATCAAAAACAGAAGTTGCTGGAAAAGCTCAGCAGGTCTGTCTGCATCTGTGAAGAAAATTACAGTTAACATTTTGGGTTCAGTGACCCAACAGCAAATGAGCTGGAGGATGAAGTAGAACTGCAGAGAGGTGCAGCCTTGAGCCAGCATGTTGCGATGCTGTTGGAGAGAAAGGTTGAGAGTGTGTGTGTGACACCACATGGCACTGAGTGTGGATCTCAGGATCCGGCGAGAGCAGCTGTCCTTGGAACGTTGAACATCACAGAGAAACCTGTTATCCTGGGACGATGCAAAGCATAAGAGACAAAACTTCAGTTGGAATCCATGTGGTTTCAGTTTGAGCTGGAGGCAGTCACTGAGGAATGTAATATAGCTGTGGAAATATCTGGTCAAACACGAGGAGTGAAATTAATGTCAGTGGATAAGAAGAAAGATTGGAACGGAAATCCCGTGGGAGAGAGGTGCAGAATTCTTTCAAGGTGGGCATGCTTAGAAGATATGTGGCAGTGAGTTAAATACTAAATAAAAAACAAAAGAACCACGGATGCTGTAAATCAGGAACAAAAACAGAAGTTGCTGGACAAGCTCAGCAGGTCTGGCAGCATCCGTGAAGAAACATCAGAGTTAATGTTTCAGTTCCCGTGACCCTAGCCAGGGGTGGTGGTGGGGCAGATTTTTGTTTTGTTTTACCAGGATGCTGCCTGGATTAGATGGTATGAGCTATAAGGAGAGGCTAGAAAAACTCGGGTTGTTTTCTCTTGAGCAGCATAGGCTGAGGCGAGACTTGATAACAGTCCATAAAATTTGAGATATGTAGATAGGGTTGACAGTCAGAATCTTCTTCCCAGAGTTGAAATGTCTAATACAAGGGGCATGTATTTAAGGTTAGAGGGGGAAAGTTCAAAGGAGACGTGAGGGAGATAACAAGGTGTGGGTCTGGATGAACACAGCAGGCGCAGCAGCATCATAGGAGCAGGAAAGCTTGACATTTCGGGCCGAGACCCTTCATCAGAAATTGGGGAGGGGAAGAGGGTTCTGAAATAAATAGGGAGAGAGGGGGAGGCAGATAGAAGATGGATAGAGGAGAGGATAGGTGGAGAGGAGGCAGACAAGTCAAAGAGGCGGGGATGGAGCCAGTTAAGGTGAGTGTAGTTGGGGGGGTCAGCATCCGCTGTACCCGTTGTGGCTTCCTCTACATCGGGGAAACCAAGCGGAGGCTTGGGGACCGCTTTGCAGAACACCTGCGTTCAGTTCACAACAAACAACTGCACCTCCCAGTCGCGAACCATTTCAACTCCCTCTCCCATTCCTCAGATGACATGTCCATCCTGGGCCTCCTGCAATGCCACAGTGATGCCACCCGAAGGCTGCAGGAACAGCAAATCATATTCAGCCTGGGAACCCTGCAGCCCAATGGTATCAATGTGGATTTCACAAGCTTCAAAATCTCCCCTCCCCCAACCACATCCCAAAACCAGCCCAGCTCATCTCCGCCTCCCTAACCTGTTTTTCCCCTCACCTATCCCCTCCTCCCACCTCAAGCCCCACCCCCATCTCCTATCTACTAACCTCATCCCGCCCCCTTGACCTGTCCGTCCTCCCTGGACTGACCTATCTCCTCCCTACCCCCCTACCTACACTCACCTTTACTGGCTCCATCCCCGT
>JAHRHZ010000034.1:9066070-9079161 GCA_024137785.1 Ginglymostoma cirratum | reverse complement strand
CACCCCCATCTCCTATCTACTAACCTCATCCCGCCCCCTTGACCTGTCCGTCCTCCCTGGACTGACCTATCTCCTCCCTACCCCCCTACCTACACTCACCTTTACTGGCTCCATCCCCGCCTCTTCGACTTGTCTGCCTCCTCTCCACCTATCCTCTCCTCTATCCATCCTCTATCCGCCTCCCCCTCTCTCCCTATTTATTTCAGAACCCTCTTCCCCTCCCCCATTTCTGATGAAGGGTCTCGGCCCGAAACGTCAAGTTTTCCTGCTCCTATGATGCTGCTTGACCTGCTGTGTTCATCCAGCCCCACGCTTGCTATCTCAGATTCTCCAGCATCTGCAGTACCCTTTATCTTGGAGACGTGAGGGACACGTTTTTTACACAGAGAGTGATAGGAGTCTCGAATGCACTGCCAGGGGTGGTGGTGGAGACAGATACAATAGGGGTGTTTAAGGGACTTTTATATAAGCACATGAATATGCAAGGAATGGAGGGATATGGACCAATGGCAGGCAGAAGGGATTTGCTTCAATTGGTGTCATGTTCGGCAAACATTGTGGGCCATTCCTGTGCTGTACAGTTCTATATTCTATCAGGTCGTTCCTCAATCTCCTGCGTTCCAGTGAAAACAAACCCAGTCTACCCAACCTTTCTTCATAGCTAAAACCCCCATACCAGGCAACATCCTGGTAAACCTTTTCTGTATCCTCTCCAAATCATCCACATTCTTCTGGTAGTGTGGTGACCAGAACTGTACGGAATTTTCCAAACACTGCCTGACTGAAGTTCTATACAGCAGCAGCATAACTTGCCTATCCTTATACTCAATGCCCCTTCAAATGAAGGCAAGCATGCCATAGGCCTTTTTTTACTTCCTTATCTACCTGCGCTGCCACCTTCAGTGATCTGTAGACCTGCACACCCAGATCCCTCTGCATATCAATACTGCTGTGGATTCTGTCATTCACTGTATAATTTCCACCTGTACTTGACCTTCCAAAATGCATCACTTCACATTTGTCTGGATTAAACTCCATCTGCCATTTTTCTGCCTATGCCTCCAACTGATCTATATCCTCTGACAATCATCCTCACTCTGCACAACTCCACCAATCTTTGTATCGTCTGAAAACCTACTAATTAGACCAGCTACTTCTTCCTCCAAATCATTTATGTAGGTGACCAACAGCTGAAGTTCCAGCACTGATCCCCGTGGAACACCACTAGTCACAGCCCTCCATTCCAAAAAGCATCTTTCCATCACTACCATCTGTCTCCTATGACTAAGCCAGTTCTGTATCCATCTTGCCAGCTTCTGGATGAGCTCGCTCAAACACTTTTTCAAGGGTAACTAGAGATAGGCAATAAATGTTGACCCAGATAGTGACACCCACATCTCATGACTGAATTGGGGACGGAGCTTACCAGAAATTTCCAAGGGTTGTGAAACTTCAGAATTTCTATTCCAGAGTGCTGAGGGTGCTCTGTCCATTGAGTATATTTTGGACTGCGCTTGAAAGACCATATGCCTACTCCTTCTCCTATTTCTTGGGAAGATCACAGAAAATTTTGTTTCTAGTAACACTAAAATTATCACAGGCAGAATTAATTTTCACACCCCGTTATTATTGAAAATATGTACTCACAAGTACTCACTGTGTTAGCATGTACAGAAACTGAAGCTGCAATGTGGTATTCACATCCTGCATTTTGTTCAACCTGAACTTGTGCTTCTGGATGCATATTCTGGATTCATCAGGCATCACAACATCAGTGGATGTTATTTTTGACTTTTATGAGTCTGTTTGATGCTAGGAGCAGAGCAGAAGCCAGTCTGTCCTACATCCACCACGGACTATTGCTAGCTTGTGCTCTGTACATTAGCCACTGAAACCCTCACCCTTGCTTTTATCACCTCCAGCCTTGATGATCTCTCATTCACCACCCTCTTTAACTTTTAAATGTCAGCACATCCAGAATTCTACCTGCTGTACCCTATCGCATCATATCCTACTCGCGAATCACTATAGCAGCTCCAAGTGCCACACTGACTCATACCTAAAATGATCAACCCTTGTCAAATCTCTCCATGGCCTCACCATGTAAGTTTCTACTATGACTCTGTCTGAACACCTCACCGAGGTGGCTCTGGCCACTTATAAATGTCATCATCTTTCACTTCCCCATACATGAGTAAGCTTGTAGGTACTTAAGCCCCAATTTTCACTCCCTGATTGGAGTCTAGAGTCAGAATGTTTCCCATCTCTGGAACTCAAATGGAGAATATGCAACCTGCGATTTGGGATTTTGCTCCAGAGTGGCGGTGTTCCATTGCGTTCGAGCTGAAAGATGCCAGAAGGGGTGGAGGCAGGCTGGACAGAAAACCTGTGTCTTTGAATCATCACTGTATCATTTATTCTTAAAAAATTAAACAACCCCGCACTTGCCACTTACATCCTGTCACCCTTCCAGACACACTTTGTGTACCCTCTATGCCAACTCACCCAGTTTCCACCATGGGCAAACTTCATCTTCCATGCTGGGGTGGAAATATAAAGTTCTATAGCAGACTTATCGTTCTGAGCAAAACATCTTCCCCACTTAAATTCTTTACAAGAAAATGACTCCTTATAACCACAAACATTTAATGCAAGTGGATAATCCCGCATAATGACAAACAATCGGATTCATTATCCTACTTCAAAGAGTCTATTGGTACTTGGAGCTGTCAATCAAACTGCGACCTAGCAGGCAGCTGACTGTGATAACAAAAGGTACTGACCTCTGTTACACAGCACAAATCAAAGTCGTGGTAACCCTTAAACTTATGTCAATAGACTGAGAGAAATAGCAAGCAAAGATTTATTTTAATATTCTAGATATGTTGTCAATGATTTAAAGGGCAGGACTTTTGAATGCCTTGACAGTTTGACAGCTCCCTTTAATAATTGCTTTTGACAGTTTCTCTTGACACTTCAGACATGAGTTTCGACAGGTCTTTTTGACAGTTCTTCCTGACACATTTGATAGGTACTTTTGACAAGTTCTTTTGAAAGTCCCCATGAGCTTAACAGTTAATGAGTTTCTTCATTTTATTTCTGCACATTCATGATTACTTTCAATAAGTACAAAGAGCAGCTTACCTTTTCCAATGGGCACCATTCTTTCCCAAGGAGCAGTTTAATGCTCCTAAAGATCATCCAGACCCATATCTAAAGGTGTTCATTTCTCCTCCAAAAGGGTACCCTGACTATATGAACAAATCTACAAAATTCAGACTTGTTCTTAGCAAGTCTCGCCAGCACAGAGTTACACAGCACAGAGACAGACTCTTCAGCCCAACTTGTCCACACCAACCAGACATCCCAATCTGACCTAGTCCCATTTGCCAGCATTTGGCCCGTATCCCTCTAAACCCTTCCTGTTCATATACCCATCTAGATACCTGTTAAATGTTGTAATTGTACCTGCCTCCATCACTTCCTCTGGCAGCTCATTCCATACATGCACCACCCTCTGCGATAAAAAGTTAGCCCTCAGGTCCTTTTTAAATCTTTCCCCTCTCACCTTAATCCTATGCCCTCTAGTTTTGGATTCCACCACCATAGGAAAAAGACCTTGGCTATCCTGCAAAAATCAAGGATAATGCTCAACAGAAACCTTAGATCAATTAAAGAAGGCCAAAGGCAGTAATAATCCTCAAGGAGCTTAACTTTGATTTAGCGACATTGTGATTCTTTGCTTAATTATTCCAAATTGCATCATGTCCCTTCTCTTTCCTAGAAGCCTTGCAATTTTGAAAAATGTATTCTGCGGTGTCACAGGCTGGGCCAGCATTTGTTGCCCACCCCGAATTGCCCCTTGAACTAAGTGGCTCAGAGGGCAGTTAAAAGTCAACCATATTGCTATGGGTCTGGAGTCATATGTCGGCTGGACTAGGTAAAAATGACAGTTTCCTTTCATAAAGGATATTAGTGAACCAGATGGGGGTTTATGAGAGTTGGTGATAGTTTCGTGATCACCTTCAATGAGTTGAGCTCTCAATTTCAAAGTGACTAAGTTAATTTAAGTTCTGCCTGCTGTTATAGTAGGATTTGAACCTGTGTCCCCAGAGCATTAGCCTGTGTCTCTGGATTACTCATCCAGTGACCTTCCCAGTCTACTACTATCTCTGCCACTTATTCCTCTTCCAGTATTTATCCAATTCTATTTTTAAAATTCCCATTGAATCTTACCATTCATGCAGTGCATTCTGGCTGCCAAGATTCTGTAAATAATAGCATCTGCTCATCTCCCTCCATCTGACTGTTTGCCAATATTGAAGAATCACTTGACTCCTTTAGTACAATGAATTTCTGAATTCCTGCTATGTATGTCGTGATGTTGCATTTCAGACATCTGTGACTCCAAAATTTGACATGAGTGGAGGCAAATTTTGATTCCTATGGGCAACTGCCTCCAGGAAATGTGCACACACAAAATATGAGCTGCAGTGTATCTTGTAGATAGTATGCACTGCTGCAACTGAGCACTGCTGGTAGAGGGTGTGAATGCTTGTGGATGTGGTGCTATTCAAGCAGGCTGCTTTGTCCTGGATGGTGCCATCAGTGAACAGCCCTATTTATGACCTTAGGATGGAGGGAAGGTCATTGATGAAGCAGCTGAAGATGGCTGGGCCTAGGATACTACCCTGAGGAACTCCTGCAGAGATGTCCTGGAAATAAGATTATTAACTTCTAACAACCACAACCGTCTTCCTACGTGCCAGGTAGGGCATTTGATTTCTGAGCTTGTCTGCCATTTTTGGAAAAACAAACAAAACCTCCATCATTGCAATAATCCAGAACTTAATTGCAGAATTATCTCCCTAAACCCATCCATCATTTTGACCAAACTTTTGTTCCACTCCCCTCACTTTTTACTCTTTAACTTGACATCGTTTGTTAACGCCTCTATAAAGTGCAGTGGATATTGGCTCTTTATTAAAGTGGTCACATGAAACAGTGATGCTGTTATTGACATTTTAACTATTAAAATGTTCCTACAACATCAGACTTAAATAGGTATCATTTCAACTTCTGATACGTGAAAGAAGTGACTGTAATAGATGTCCATCATGACTTTGTGGTAGTAACCCTGTTATGGAGTCAGAAAGTTGTAGGACACAAAATCTAAGCTGACATTCTAATGCAGCTCTGTGGAAGACATGGCTTACCAAATAGTTGGTTTATGATTTCCAGACAAAAGATTAAGGTGAAGAGGGTCAAAGATCAATTTTTTTCCTTTAGTAAATATCTTTGTTTAAAAAGGAAAAGCAGTAAATATTTTTGTTTAAAAAGGAAAAGCTTTGCATGACTTTTTAAATGGCCTTTTCCAAGTGTTTCACAGCCTATGAAGTACTTTGAGATGGAGGTACTGCTATATTGTAGGAACTACAGCAGTCAACTTGCATGCAGTCAAGTCGCACAAACAATAAAGTGATAATGACGAAATAACTGTTTTCCTTTGTGTTAATTTAGAAATGAAAATGACTACCACATCAAGAGTAACTCCTTTTCACTTCTTTGAAATAGCACTAAGCAATCATTTTATGTCATCTAAGAGGACAAATGGGACCCGAAATAACTCCACAGGGGTCGTCATCCCATCACCAAGTCATCCTTTATTTACACGTGGAGAGTCCTTGACACTGGCCCAGCTCCCTCAAAGCCAGCTCTCAGTGTGAACAGACTCTCTGACACTCCTCTTTTTAGCTGTCAGCTGGGGCTCCATGATTGGACCAGGTTAACAGCCCCAGTCATTCAGTGACCCCACTGGGGTGTTTTAGCACTGGGTCTTTTAACTCAGGGTCTTACACGGGTGGTGTGTAACACACGGGAGCTCGCCTCTTGCGCCTCGGTAGAATTTCACTCTCTTCTTCCAGCACCAAAGGGACTGAGGTGGCTGTATCTGTCATGTCCATCTCTGATCCTGAGGACTTGTTAATGCTTGACGGAGGGGGTGAATTCACAGGTTCTGGCAGCCTTTCTGACTGTATTTGACATGTTTGCGAATTTGTGGCTTTCACACAGTCTATGTGCTTGTTCAGGATCGTCGCACCTACCCAAATTTTATACGTCACTGATACTGACCTTGCATTGACCATGCCTCTCACTCATGTGGGGCCATTTCCATAATTCTTAGATGAAACTTCATTCCTGTGTCAAACAATCTCTCTCACTTGTCGAAGTCTGGTGTCGGCATTGACATTCCTGATGCCGTTTCACCCTTCCCTGCAGGTTTGGGAAGATCAGACTTAACCTGGCGCAGTTTTTTTCACCCATTAGCAGCTCTATCAGTGCTATCCCTACAGTTGCATGTGAGGTGGTTCTATAATCAAATAAGGACAGGTACAGTTTGGTATTTAGCAAGGCTGTAGACTGTTTCTTCAAGTCAGCCTTCAAAGTTTGGACTGCTCTTTCTGCTAGGCCATTGGATGATGGGTGGTATGGAGCTGTCCTTATATATCAAAATCCATTCAATTTTGGAAATACCCAAATTTCCTGCTGGTAAACCATGGCCTGTCATCTGTGGCCAACACTTCTGGGACTGCATTGAAAAAGATGCATACAGTTTTTCTGTCATCGTCCCTGTGTTCGATGAATGGATCTTATGCACATTCAACCACATTAAGTGGGCATCTACAATGACTAAGAACATTTAACCCATGCAAAGACCTGCATAGTCATCATGCAACCAAGTCCAAGCTTTACCCAGCCAAACCCATGGATTGTGGAGGGGCTACTGATGGTAATTTTTATCTTTGTTGACATTCTGGGCACTGGCCTTCCAATGCAGCTATGTCTGCATCCAGGCTTGGCCACCAGACATAGCTTCTCACCAGCATCTTCATTTTGGAGACCTCTGGATGGTCCTGGTGTAGTTCAGCCAGTACTTGGCGACAACGGAGTTTAATTTGGATAAATGTGAGGTATTGCATTTTAGTAAAGCGAACAAGGGCAGGACTTAGACAGTTAATAACAGGGCCCTGTGTAGTGTTGGTGAGCAGAGACCTAGAGCTTCAGGTACATGGTTCTTTAAAAATGGTTCAGGTGCATAATTCTTTTAAAGTTGTGCCACAGGTAGACAGAGTAGTCAAGAGGTATTTAGCAAGCTTGCCTTCATTGCTCAGACCACTGAGTATTGGAGTTGGGACATCATGTTGAGGTTGTACAAGATGCTGGTGAGGCCACTTTTGGTGTACTATGTGCAGTTCTGGTTGTCCTGCTATAGGATGGATATTATTAAATTGGAGACAGTTCAGGAAAGATTCACCAGCATGTTGCTGACACTAGAGAATTTGGGTTATAAGGATAGGCTCAGACTTTTGCACTGCAGCATAGGAGGTTGAGGGGTGACCTTACAGAGGATTATAAAGTCATGAAGGGCATCATGATGAAAAGATGAAAAGCAAAGGTCTTTTCCCTAGAGAGCTGGGAGAATTCAAAACTGGGGGGCATATTTTGAAGGTAAGAGGAGAAAGATGTAGAAGGTGTTCATATATGGAAGAAACTGCCAGAAGAAGTGGTAGATGCAGGTAAAGTTACAACAATTAAAACACATCTGGACAGGTACATGAACAGGAGAGGTTTAGAGGGATATGGGCCTAAAGCAGGCAAGTGAGACTAGTTTAGTTTGGGAAACTTGGTCGGCATGGAAGAGTTGGACCAAAAGGCCTGTTTCCGGGCTGCATGACTCTATGATCTTTGCTTGGGTCAATCACTCTGATACCCATAACAATATGCCATCCTCTGCTGTGAGCTGTTTTATCTGGGTCTAGAAAGGTTTCAATTCTGGTTGTGACAGCCGTTTGGTTTCCCCCATCACCACCAGTTGTTTTGGTTTTGAAAGGACTGGATCTTTCTGCATCCAAAGTCTGATAGTGTCAGCTGCAACTGAGAATGCATCCAGAAAATTTAATACTATTACAGACTCTTCCATTGGGGCTACCACCGGTGGTGTATCTGCTAATTGGAGGTGGCTCAATGATTCCGCATTCACTACTCGGCCTCTTGGACAGTGTTCTAACTTGTAATTATAAGCACTTAGTATTAGAGCCCACTGCTGAATGTGGTCCTGCCTTGTCCTCTTTTAAGCAGACCAGTTAGGGGTTTGTGGTCCGTTATTATCACAAGCATTTGACCATATAGGTATTGGTGGATCTTGCTGACTCCAAATATGACTACCAAACCTTCCTTCTCTATCAGGGCATGTTTATGCTCTGTATTAGCCAAAGTCGTGCATGCATTCACAATCTCTCCATACAGAGAGGCATTGCATGTCAATATCAGGTCTTCCTTCGGATCACAGTGTGCCAACACCTTAGAAGACCATATTCTTCCCTTCCCGGAAAGATAGGGACTGTCAATGCAACCATTTCCAAGACTGACCTTTTTCTAAGAGTTGATACAAAGGTGCAAAGATAGAGACCAGGTTATGTATGAACTTTCCATAATAATTTACCAGCCCAAGGAAAGACCTAAGCTCTGGTACAGATGTGGAAGCTGGGGCACCCTGATTGCTCTCACTTTATCTTCCAATGGGTGAAACGCAGTCTTGTCGACTCTGTGGGTCAAGTAGGTCAGTTGCAGGGGGGCCTGGAACACACATTTTTTCCCATCTTAAGCATATGCTGGCCTTGGAAAAATGCCTTAGGACCATATCCCAGTTCTCCAAGTGTTTCTTATTAGTTTTCCCTGTTGTGAGAATGTCATCTAGGTAAATGGCGACCTGAGGTAGACCTTACAAAATGTTTTCTATTGTCGCTGAAAAATTGTACAGACTGATGATACCCAAATGACAGTCTCATATATTGATAGAAGCCCTTATGGGTATTAATTGTAGCATACTTCTCGGAATCTTCATCTAAATGCAATTGCATATAAGCGTGGCTCATGTCCAGCTTTGAGAAGGACAACATGCCTGCCAGCTTTGCATATAAATCCTGTATCAGAGTGATTGAGTAATTATCCAGTTGCGAAAAGCAGTTTATCATTTGTTTGAAATCTCCACAAAGACGAACCGACCCATTGGGCTTCAAAGTCACTGCCGCCCATTCCGCAAATTGGACTTACACGATTCCTTCACTTTCCAGCCTTCTGATTTCTGCCTCTACTTTTGGTCCGTAAGGCAAATGGCACCAGGCAAGCTTTGCAGAATTGCAGAGTTGCTTCCTGGTCAATATGCAAAGTGGCCTTGGCTTCTTTGATAGTCCCTAGAGCTTCCTAGAAGACTTCTGGGTATTTAATTAGGACTTTACTCATGTAGCCATTTTGTAATTGAAAATGTTGAGCCAATCTAGGTGGATCTTTTGTAACCAATTTTGGCCCATCAAGCTTTGGTCCAAGCCTTTTATTATAATCACTGGTAACTGAACCAGCTGCTTTTCATAAGCAACCAGAACTGAAGTTGTACCCTTAATCTATAAAGGGTCCCAGGTATGGGTTCTTAGCTTGGCCAAGGTCTTGCGCAAACTTGAGGGCTGTAGTACAGAGCATGTTTTGTTAAAGGCTGGTTCTGTGATCACTTCAACAACCGCACCAGTAACGACCTCTATTAGAACTGGTTGACCGTTTAATGAGACAATTTTTATTTATTATGGAATCCCTACAGCGTGGAAACAGGCCTTTTGGCCCAACAAGTCCACACCGGCCGTCAGAGATTCCCACCCAGACCCATCCCCCTAATCTTCATATCCCTGAACATACTACTGGCAATTTAGCATGACCAATCCACCTAGCTTGCACACCTTTGGACTGTGGGAGGAAACCGGAGTACCCAGAGGAAACCCATGCAGGCATGGGTAGAATGTGCAAACTCCACACAGGCAGTCGCCCGAAGGTGGAATCAAACCCGGGTCCCTGGTGTTGTGAGGCAGCAGTGCTAACCACTGACCCACCATGCTGTAAAATACATTTATTTTGATTTGTTCTGATTTTGAAGTTGCTAAGCAATTTAACTGTTACAAACCAGATATAGGTGGACTTTCCTAGGTATGAACTCTCCTGGATACCTTCCTGGATACCGGCCTATGAGTTATCTTACTCAATTTAGGTCTTGTAGGACTCCTTAGTTGTCTCGAGTTTACATCCCAGCAGGTAGTACAGTCCTATTCTTATTCATTTGTGGGATGTGGGCATCACTGGCTGGCCAGCATTTATTGCCCATCCCTAGTTTCCCTTCAGAAGGTGGTGGTAAGCTGCCTTCTTGAACCGATGCAGTCCACCTGCTATAGGTTGACCCACAATGTCATTAGAGGAAATTCCAGGATTTTGACCCAGCGACAATGAAGGAACAGCGATATATTACCAAGTCATGATGGTGAGTGGCTTGAAGGGGAACTTGAAGGTGGTAATGTTTAATAAGACAGGTTCTAGGACAAAGTGAAGCAGTTACTAATGGGAAAATCCACATCAGGGTCACAGAATTATTATTGTGCAGAACACGGTGCAGCACGATGCTGCACCAGCTCTATTATCCAGCCCAACTCTATCACCTGCAACCAATCTCCAGCCTATTCCCCATATTGCTACACACTATTATCATCCAAAACACATCCAATACCCTTTTGAATGCCTCAACTGAACCTGCCTCCATTACATTTCCAAGCAGTGCATTCCAAATCTTAACAACTTCTTCGTGAAAAAGTTTTCACACAGCACCCTTGCTTCGTTTGCACATCACTTTAAATTTGAGCTCTGGAGTCATTCTTGTCATTCTGCCAAATCATAAATATTTTCAAATTAACTCATTCAGAGATATTATTATGCATCTTAGGAGCAAGTAGGACTTGAACCCAGGCCTCCTAGCTCAGAGGTGGGACACTACCATTGCAACACAGGAAATCTTAAAGAACAATAGGAAACATTTATAAAGGTAATAGAGAGTGCAAGGCCAATATATTCCTGCAATGGAGAAGGATGGAATCAACAAGTGCAGAGAACCCTGGAAGTCAAGGGATGTACAGAATTTAATTAGATAAAATAAAAGCTAATTGTGGTTACGAAAGGCTCCAAACAATGGATGCCCTAGAGAAGTACAGAAAATGTGGGGGTTTGCTTTTAAAAAAATTAGAGAGCGAAGAGGGGACTTGAACAAAAACTGATGGGTAACATTAAGCAAAGTCCAAAGCTATTTTCCAAGCATATTAGGGGCAACAGAATAACCAGAGGAAGAGTAGGGCCCATTAGGAACCAAAGTGGCAAGGTAGGTGCGGGACTAGAAAGCATTGCTGAGGTTTTAAATGAGTGTTTTGGGTCTGTATTCACAAGAGAGAAAGATGGTGTGGGTCAAGATTCTATAGACTCTGGAACAGTTCCTATGGATTGAAGGGTAGCTGAAACAACCCCATTATTTAAAAAAGGAAGTACAGCAAAAATAGGGATTATAAGCCAGTTAGCCTAACATCAGTAGTAGAGTCATCATATAAGGTTGAATAGCAGAGCACTTGGAAAACAGTGACAGGATTGGACAAAGTCAGCATGGATTTACAAAAGGAAAATCATGCTTGACAAATTGCTGAAATTTTCTGAGGATATAACCATTACAGCGATCAGGGGAGCCAGTGGATATGGTTTATTTGGACTTTCAGAAGGCTTTTGACAAAAGTCCCACCTAAAAGATTAGCATGTAAAATCAAAGTGCATGGGATTAGGGTAGTGTACTGACATGGATAGAGAATTAGCTGGCAGACAGGAAACAAAGAGTAGGAATAAACATCAGAGATAGTAAGAACTGCTGATGCTGGAGTCAGAGATAACACAGTGTGGGGCTGGAGGAACACAGCAGGCCAGGCAGCATCAGAGGAGCAGGAAAGTTGGCGTTTCGTGACGGGAACCTACTTCAGGAAAAATATCTTTTTCCGAGTGGCAGGCAGTACGAGTGGGATACTGCAGGGATCACTAACAGGACTCTGGCCATACATATTAATGATATGGATGAGGGCACTAAATGTAATATCTCCAAGTCTGCAGATGACACAAAGTTGGATGGGAGGATGAACTGTGAGGAAAACGCAGAGATGCTTCAGTGTGATTTGAGTAAGTTGAGTGAATGGATAAATGTATGGCAGATGAAGTATCATGTGGATTAATGTGAGGTGACGCACTTTGGTGGCAGAAAGACAAATGCAGATTGTTATCTGAATGGTGACAGATTGTAAAAGTGGGAGCTGCAACAAGATCTGGTTGTCCTCGTACACCAGTCTCTGAAAGTAACATACAGGTAGAGCAGGCAGTGAAGAAAGCAAATTGCATTCAGGATTCAAGGAAGGGTCACTGGGCCCAAACTCAAAACATTAACTTTGTTTTCTTTTCACAGGTGCTGTCAGACCTGCTGAATTTTCCCAGCAATTTCTGTTTTTGTTTCTGATTTCCAGCATCCGTGGTTCTCTGGGTTTGTATGTTGACCTTCATAGTGAGAAGACTTAAATAAAGGAGTAGGGATGTCTTCCTGAAATTTTACAGGGCCTTGGTGACACCTGGACTATTGTGTGTAGTTTTGATCTCCTTGCTTGAGAAAGAATTTTCCAGCTATGGAAGGAGTGCAACAGAGGATTATCAGACTGATTCCTAGGATGGCTGGACTAACATATGAAGACAGACTGGATTAGTAGGAATGTATGACCTGGAGTTTCGAAGTGAGCTCATGGAAATCTATAATTCTAACAAGACTGGAAATGCCTGGTAATCCAGGTCCAGGGTCACACTCTAAGGATACAGGGTAGCGGGGTAGGCCATTTAGGACTGAGATGAGGGGAACAGTCTTTCACCTAGTGGTGAGCCAGTGAAATTCTTTGCCACAGAAAGTAGTTGAGGCCAACATGGTGAATATTTCAAAAAGGAGTCAGATATTGTTCTTGGGGCTAATGAGATCAAAGGGTATGGTGAGAAAGTCAAAACAGGGTACTGAATTAGATCAGAGATAAAAGGTACTGCAGATGCTGGAGAATCCGAGATAACAAGCATGGGGCTGGATGAACACAGCAGGTCAAGCAGCATCATAGGAGCAGGAAAAGTTGACGTTTCGGGCCTAAACCCTTCATCAGAAAGGG
>JAHRHZ010000034.1:9048119-9065670 GCA_024137785.1 Ginglymostoma cirratum | reverse complement strand
TTTTCCTGCTCCTATGATGCTGCTTGACCTGCTGTGTTCATCCAGCCCCATGCTTGTTATACTGAATTAGATGATCAGCCATGATCATGTTGAATGGTGAAGCAGACTCGAAGGGCCAAAGGGCTTTCTTCATCTTCTATTTTCAATGTCTAGAAATCAGGGAGGAGAATTGTGATATACTTGAGCAACTTAGATTAAGATGGAGGTGGTATTAGCACTTTAAGCAAACTTAAAAGAGGATAAACCTCCATGCACAGTTGAGATGTATCCAAGGATGCTGTGGGAGGGGAGGAAGGAGGTTGCAGGGACTCTGATATTAAATTTCAAATTCTCTGTAACATCTGTGCCAGCATAACTATTGTAAAAATTTCTGAGGAACAGAATTAATCTCCTCTTGGAAAGGCAAAGATTAATCAAAGATAATTTGAAAGGAAGAAGAGTGGATCTAAGACTAGTATTTTAAATTCAATTAGGAGCAACTATTTGGGCTGGGCTCGGTGAAGTGAACTGGATTATGACGCAAGGAAATAATCAGCTGAGAAGCAGCAGAGAACATTTGGAGGGATATTTCAGAATACCTAAAATAACTACTTTCCTACGAGAAGGAAAAGTTCCAATGAGAGGACTCAGCATCTGTTACCTAAAGAATATATAAACAAGGAACAAGAGTAGGCCACTCAGCCCTGCAAGCCTGCTCTGTCATTCATGACTGATTTGGTTTTAATCCTAACTCTACATTCCTGCATACTGCCAATAACCTTTCATCCCCTTTGAAATAACTGCACAGAAGCCAGTATCCCATCACCAAGTCACCCTTTATTTATTTGTCCACAGTACACAGGCTGTGGCCAGCCAGCTTGGAGTCAGTATCCTGAACTGAGGAGATACTAAATCCCATTATATTGGCCAGCCAGGGCTTCCTGATTGGTCCAGGTTAACATCCCCAATCAAAGATCTCGTAGTCAACCAGATCCACCTGGTTCCAATCACTACACCCTTGGGAATTGAGAATCTCTATCTTTGATTATTCATGCATTGCCTTTTGAGAAAAGGAATTCCAAAGACTCATAATCCTCTAAGGGAATATTTTCCTCCAATCTTGCCTTAAATGGGTGACCCCTTATTTTTAAACTATGACCCCCTCGTTCCATATTCTCCCACAAGACCAAACAACTTTTTCACATCTACCTGGTTGTCTTGGATCGCAAGGTGTGTCCAAGTGGTTCTTTTCAGATTCAGTTAAATGTAGTTAAGAGAAGACCCCACAACATGAATTTACTTAGACATGAACATCTAGTAAGTAATAAAAATATTATGAAAAAGGAAGGAAAAGAAAGTAATGAGCCTCATACTCTCCTGCACGTCTGGGACCCTTCGATTGACGGTATGACCCTTTGTTCTTTTACCTATAAACTTTGGGTCTAATATCGCCTGTCTCACTAAAACCTGAATTAAGAGTGAGTCTCTGAAAGCTTGTGTTTTCAAATAAGCCTGTTGAACTATAACCAGGTGTCGTGTGATTTCTGACCTTGCTCATTCCAAGCATTGGAAACTAAGGAAAACATAAAATTTAAGAGAAAAGCAATATGTGAGTAAAGATGTGTGGCAGTTCCGAAAACTGTTCCAAATATAAAGAATGAAAGAGATTGACTAAAATGCTCATCAGGACAAATAAATAAGAGCGTGGGGGGAAGCTAGCTGGAAATGTAAAAACAGACAGTGAGAACTTTTTCTACAGATATCTGAAAAAGTAAGAAGGAAGTAAAGTGAGTGCTGGCTCGCTAGAGGTCAAAAATGGAAGGTTAATAGTAGACAATAAAACAGATATAATAAAGAAGTATTGTGCTTCTGTCCTAACGATACAGGATATAGCAGTTGAATGGGTTGAATGATGGCTGAGTGGTTAGCACTGAAGCCTCACAGTACCTGGGGACCAGGTTCGGTGCCAGCCTCAGACAACTGTCTATAAGGGCAGCACGGTGGCTCAGTGGTTAGCACTGCTGCCTCACTGCACCTGAGACCCAGGCTTGATTCCACCCTTGGGTGACTGTCTGTGTGGAGTCTGCACATTCTCACCTGCATGGATTTTCTCCAGGTGCTCTGGCTTCCTCCCACAGTCCAAAGATGTGCAGGCTAGGTGGATCTGCCATGCTAAATTGCCCATAGTGTTCAGGGATGTGTAGATTAGGGGGATGGGTCTGGGTGGGATGTTCTGAGGGTCTAAAAACAAAATACTGAGGATGCTGGAAATCTGAAATGATAAAAAAAACTGGAGAAACTTGGCAGGTCTGGCAATATCTGTGGAAAGAGAAGCAGAATTAACTTTTGAGTACAGTATGATTTCTTCAGAATTGAAAAATGGTTTTTATCCAAGACAGAGGCGGAGGAGGAATGAAAGGAACAGCTGGATGGATACACAGAGGTTTATTATGACCCTAAGTACGCTGTCTGGATCATGTAATCAGGCAAATTCAACTCGAACTGGAAGCAAGAGAGTGCTTAATTCGAACATGACAGTGGTCTTCCTGACCAGGATGTAGCTCCCTATCCATTCCACCCACTTGACTCTCCTACTCCTACCTGGCCTCACACCTTGCTATCGCCGTTTTCCCGCGCTGGGTGAGGGGGAGTTCTGCGCCTGCGCCTTGGTGGATTCCTGTCTAGCTGTCAGGAAACATGTAACAAAACTTTGCAACAAAGAGTTAGAGAGTTCGAGGTCTCCAGGATTTCACCATGGATTGCAAACGCGGTTTCAAAGGTATCCTTCTGGATGCTGATTGCAATCAGGTCAGTTTGAAACGAGAGAAGCTAAATTGTGAAGTTCTTAAGAACTATGTATATGTTTGTGTCATCCAGAAGCTCCTTGCTTTGCTTTAGGAGGGGACTGCAAATATGAATCACTGCTTGCAAGTACTTGGAAATGAACCTCGCTTTGTATTCTTTTCGATGCTGAAGTGAATAATTTCGTTTTTCCTTTTAAGGGTTGGGTTTGTAAGATGTCTTCACCTCTTAGTGCGGACACGCTGCGTGGGAGTGGGGGTGGGGTGTTGGGAAAGCAGACCATTCTCGGTCGATCGCCCAATTTAAACATTGCACACTTTTTTGGGGGGGGAGGGGGAAGTCGGTTTAGCTTCTCGGCACGATGCATTGTGTAAAGCGGCTGGGGGAGTGTTTAATCACGGCGATGGGTGATAGCCACCCACCGGCACGTCACCGTGTTTCTGGTGAAGATCAGTCCCTGATGTTAGAGAGTTTTTATTCGATCTGTTAATAGTTTACCGTGCAGGCGTTTACCGATTTCTAAAGGGGCAACAGCCCGAATAGGTCACTCCCATCACTCTTGTTCAACTCTCAGTTCGTTCTGTCTGAGCTGCAACTCTATTTTACCTGTCTTTGCCCCAAAGCGTCCCCCCCTCCCCACATTAGTTTCCACACTTAGCGAGTACCAGAATCTCAGTCCTGAAAACTCCCCTTGTCTTTGTCCTGACAACCTTTTCGCGGGAAAGGATTCCCCATTTCTGCTACCCCTTCTGTGAAAAAGTGCTCCCCCCCCCGAATTGCATGGCTCTGGTTTTTAAGACTTTTGTCCTTTCGTTCTTGTTTTCGCCCCCGGCCAGAAATAATTTCTCTGTATTTGCACGAACGAATACCTGTAACGTTGCGAGCACTTCATTTTCATCATTCTTCAGCAGAACCATCCCTCACGGGGTCAAGGACAAAACACACTAACTATACCGCCACCCCGGGGCAATTCACACTGGGTCCCTTCTCCTGGGGCAAATGACACTTTGCGTCCACTCCTGGGTCAAGCCACACCGGGCCGTCATAAAATGTACCCCCTTCTAGGGCAAATCACACTGCAACCCTCAGGGTTGATCACACTGTAATAGAACTAATCATACCTCCCCTTTCCAGGGCAAGTCATAATATTCACTCACCAGTGCAAATGACACTGTACCACACCCCCCCCACCCACCCCTTCCACCACCACCAGGCAAATCACACAGTGCCCACCCCAGGAAAATTCATACTTTAAATGAACCCAAAATGGAAAGTCACACATTGACCCTTACCTGTTCAAATGTCACCTGGACCTTGGCTCTGGTCCCTTCCAGATTCCTCCTACTGTCCCAGTGCAAGGCCCAGGCCAGTTGCCTCCGCTTACCATACCCTAAGGATGGTCTTGCCCCAGTATTCTGTACTCACGACAATATAAGGCAAGTTTAATCAGCATCATCTACCACTTAGGTGATAACTTTGAAGATATGGCGTTACTTTTGAATTGCTCTAATTCTTGCTGTAGAAGTTCACAAGGGTCACTGTAAAACTTGGAATTAAGTCACAATCTGTCACCAGAAGGGAATGTTATGGAATGATAATGATACTGTAGATGTGGCCTCACATTGTTTCAGGTTGACACGTTTATGTTCCATATTCCAATGTTCTGAGCAAGTTCACTGGAAAACCTAAATACTTTTCTAAATGTTCTCATGGCTTGTACGTTTTCTTTTTAAAAAAATGCTCACGAGATCTGGGCATCAGACCAGTATTTATTGCCCATTCCCAGTAGTTGTGAAGAGGCCACCTTCTGAATTCCTATAGCCTGTATGTTGTAGCGATTCACACAGAGCTATCAAGTAGCGAGATCTAGAATTTTCATCTAGGGACAATGGAAGAATGGGTTGATAGTGTGCAACTTGAAAGAGAATCGGCAGTTGGTGATGTTCTCATGTACTGGCCAAGCTCATGTATCCAGTGGAAGTTCGATACAGGGGACAGGATTATTATGATAAAATCCTATTTAATAAGTAGCAAAAGGACAATGGTTTCTTAAGTTTTTGACTAGCTACTCTTCACATGATTCCAGTGATGTTGCAAAGTCTATAAAATATGATTGAATCAAAAAAGCGTTGTGGAAGATAAGAACAAACATGCGAAAAGTCAGGATGGATTCTAAAGAGAAGGTGTTGTGTGCCTAATAATTACATGTTTTCTGAAGAAAATCAGTGACTGAGATCTTTCAGTCTCCACATCACCAGAGACTGGACGTATCACCAGAGATGTACATGTCCCCATACACTGGCTCCATGGGATTCGCCACCAAACTTTAAGCTTCCAATGGGCAATTTCCCGGATCTCTCAAACCCTCCATAAAGGTCTCTGTTACTCAATTACTTACCAGAATAGCTACCCATGAAATGTTAGACAGAAGAACCATCATCTAATTCCTGGGTAACCATACAACTCCTCAACCTCTGGCTCCTGTTTCCAAAACCGCCCCGACTCCATCCTGACCTAACCTCCTCACTCTACCCACCTTTTTCCCATACCACATATTTCATCCAACCTAACCACTTGTTCACCTGCACAGTCATCCATTCGCTCTTACTCTCACTCTAGAGCATTTAAATTGTTACTTATTTGGCAGCTGTTGCCATAAAAAGGGGGTGTGGCTGCTGTTTGGCTTCCCTCTGCTGATGTCTCCGAGGCTTCCAACACATTTTGCAGGATCCTCCATTAGAAGATTGGCCAGAAAAATCAGAGGTAGGTAATTGGGTGGTTTATTGGCTGGTCAGCATCTGTTTGACCGCTGTAATGTAATCTAGTAAACATTTTCTGAGCTTGTACCACTTAACAGGAACAGGGATATGAATAGTAGACAGAGTAGGAGCGGATTAATGTTTATCTTTTGTCTCATGGGTGAGGCTAAGGAGGGACTGGATGTTGCGGTGGGAAGGCAAATAAACAACAAATGGCACTGCAGTTCAATTTATGTAACGCATTATTGGTGGGGGGCGGGAAGTGTATTGAGTTGTTAAGGAACAATGAAAATAGGGACACCCTAAAAAGAAAGATGCTTAGCAAAGTGTAGTGAACAAAATCCCTAGGTTCAGAGATATGGATCTTAATAGTCAATGCAGATAGAAAAGACCTTAAAGCAAAAAAAAAGTGTTACTAGGAAGCAAGACCATGTCCTCCTCTCAATCTGAAAGGCGGGAACATGTCTCCAAACCAATTAAAGGGGCATCTTCATGAAAATACTAGCTACATAAGAATATAGAACTTTGGAACATTCAGTCTTTTGATCCTGATCCACAGCTAAATTAAATGATGGTCTCAGCTGCACTTTTCTGTCCATCCACCATAACTCTTGATTCCCTTCAAAAATTCATCTTACCCTGCATTGAATAGATTCAATGACCCAAATTCCTCTGCTATCAAAGGAAGAGAATTCTACACTTGTAACAATCTTTTTGAGAAAAAGAATTCTAATTGCCATCCTAAAAGGAAGACCTGCCATTCTGAATCTGTTCCCCTAGCTCTAGTCTTTTCCATAAGAGGAGACATTCTCCTGGTACCTGCCCTATGAAGTCCTCACTTGATCTTATTTGTTGCAATAAGGTCTCATCTCATTTTCCTAAACTGCAGTAGTTTTTTCTTCATTCACTCATGGAACGTGGGAATCGATGACTGGCCAGAATTTTGAGAAGGTGGTGGTGAGCTGCCTTCTTGAACCGCTGCCATTCGTGTGTTGCAGGAAGTCCCACAATGCCATTAGGGAGGAAATTCCAGGATTTTGAGCCAGCGACAGTGAAGGAACAGCGCTTTATTTCCAAGTCAGGATGGTGAGTCATTTGGAGGGGAATCTGGAGGTGGTGGTGTTCCCATATGTCTGCTGCCTTTGTTCTTCTAGATTGAGTGGTTGTGGGTTTGGAAGGTGCTGTCTAAGGATCTTTGGTGAATTTCTGCAGTGTATTTTGTAGACAGTACACACTGCTGCTGCTGAGCGTCAGTGGTGGAGGGAATGGATGTGTGTGGATGTGGTGCCAGTCAAGTGTGCTGCTTTGTCCTGGATAGTGTCAAGATTCTTGAGTTTTATTGGAACTGCACACATCCAGGCAAGTGGAGAGTATTGCATCACACTGCTGACTTGTGCCTTGTCAGGGGGACTAGTTTTGAGGAGTCAGAGGTGAGTTACTTGTTACAGTAATCCTCACCTCTGACCTACTGTTGTAGCTGCTGCATTTATGTGTTGTGTCCTGTTGAATTTCTGGTCATTGGTAAACCCCACCGTGTTGATAGTGGGGAATTCAGCAATGGAAACGCTGTTGAGGAACCGTGGTTAGTTTGTCTATTATTGGAGATAGCCATTGCCTGGAATTTGTGTGGTGTGAATGTTACTTGCCACTTGTCAGCCCAAGCCTGGATATTGTCCAGATCTTGTTGCATTTGAACATGGACTGCATCAGTATTTGAGGAGTCACGAATGGTGCTGAACGCTGTGCAATCATTGGTGAGCGTCCCCACTTATGATGGAGGAAAGGTCATAGATGAAGCAGCTGAAGATGATTTGGCCTAGGACACTACCCTGAGGAACTCCTGCAGAGATGTGCTGGAGCTGAGATGACTGACCTCCAACAACCACGACCATCTTCCTATGTGCCAGGTATGACTCCAACCACCAGAGAGTTTATCCTCTGATACCCATTGATTCCAGTTTTGCCAGGGCTCCTTGATACCACACTCAGTCAAATGTAGTCAAGGGCAGTCACTGTCATCTCACCTCTGGAATTCACCTCTTTTGTCCATGTTTGAACTAAGGCTGTAATGAAGTCAGGAGCTGAGTGGTCCTGGCGGAACCCAAACTGGTCGTCAGTGAGCAGGTTATTGCTGAAGATATTGCTTGATAGACACCTTCCATCACTTTATTGATGATCAAGAGTAGACTCATGGAACAATAACGGGTCAGGTTGGATTTTTCCTGATTTTTGCGTATGGGACTTACCTGGACAATTTTTCACATAGTCAGGTAGGTGCTAATGTTGTAACTGTGCTGGAAGAGCTTGACTAGGGGAGAAGCAAGTTCTGGAGCTCAAGTCTTCGGAATGTTGTCAGGGTCCATAGCCTTTGCAGTATCCAGTGTCTCCAACAGTTTGTTGATATCATGTAGAATGAATCAAGTTGGCTGAAAACTATCTATAATCCTGGGGATCACTGGAGAAAGCTGAGATGGGTCAAACACTCGGCACTTCTGGCTGAAGATTGCTGCAAAATCTTATCTTTTTGCAGTGAACTGCTGGGCTCTTCCATCATTGAGGATAGGGAGCCTCCTCCTCTTGTGAGTTGTTTGATTGTCCACCACCATTCATGATTGGATGTGGCAGGACTGCAGAGTCTAGATCCAGTCCATTGGTTGTGGGATCACTCAGCTCTGTCTATCACTTTTTCGCTGTTTGATGTGTAAGTGGTCCTGTTTGGTGGGTTCACCAGGGTGACACCTCAACGTCAGGTTTGCCTAGTGCTGCTCCAGCCATGACCTCCTGCACTCTCCATTGAACCAGGGCTGATCCCTGGCTTGATGGTAATGGTTGAGTGGAGAAATGTCAGGCCATGAGGTTACAGATTGTGCTGGAGTATGATTCTGCTGCTGTTGATGGCCCACAGTGCCTCATGAATGCCCCATCTTGAGTTGCCAGATCTGTGTGAAGTCTGTCCCATTTAGCATGGTGATAGTGCTGCGCAACATGATGGAGGATATGTTCAATGTGAAGGCACGACTTTTGTCTCCACAAAGACTGTTCAGTGATCGCTCTTACAATACTGCCATGGACTGATGCATCTCCAGATGGCAGATTGGTAAGGATGAGGTCAGGTGTGTTTTCCCCTCTTCTTGGCTCCCTCACCACCTGCCGCAGACCCAGTTTAGCAGCTGTGTCCTTTAGGACCTGACCAGATCGATCGGTAGTACTGCTGCCAGGCCACTCCTCGAAACCCCCCACCCAAAGGACATTTTGTGCCCTTATCACCATCAGTGCTTCCTCCAAGTGTTATTCAACATGAAGGAATACTGATTCATCAACTAAGGGAGAACAGTATTTAGTAATCAGTAGGAGGTTGCCTGGCCCTTGTTTAACCTGAAGCCATGAGACTTCATGGGGTCCAGAGTTAATGTTGAGGACTCTGAGGGCAACTCCCTCCCAACTATATACCACTGTGCCTCCCCCTCAGCTGGGTCTGTCCTGCCAGTGAGACAGGACATATCCAGGGATGGTGATGGTGGTGTCTGGGACGTTGTCTGTAAAGGTATGATTCTGTGAGTATGACTATGTCAGGCTGTTGCTTGACCAGCCTGTGAGACAGCTCTCCCAATTTTGACACCAGCCCCAAATGTTAACAAGGAGGACTTTGCAGGGTTGACAGGGATCTTTCTGCCGTTATCTTTTCTAGTCTGTCTGATTTAATTTTTTTGTTGAGACTTTGTAGCAATTGCCCATTTCAGAGGGCAGCTAAGAGTCAAGCAGATTGCTGTAGAGTCACATGTACGTCAGACCAGGTGAAGAGAGCAGATTTCCTTCCCTGAAAATCGACAATGGTTTCATGGTCATCAGTAGATTCTTAATTAAAGATATATTTAATTCAAATCAGATTATACCACCTGCTGTGACGGGATTCAAACCCAGAACTCCAGAACATTAGCTAAGTTTCTGGACTAATAGCCTATTAATAATACCATTGGGCCATTGCCTCCCCATGCTTAACCTATTCAGTATTTTCTTCATAAGATGATCATTTCACGTATCTGAACCTTCTCTGAAAAGTTTCTAATACAATTATATATTTTTTCAAATAAGTACACCAAAACTTGACATAGGACTCCAAATTGCCCAGAGACGGGATTCCTGGCAGCACTAACCCCAGAGCCTGGTGGTGGTGGTGGTGGTGGTGCCTGGAGAGGGAACTCCTGGCAGTGATGGGCCCGGAGCCTGGACTCTTAGCGGTAGTGGTGCCAGGAGAGAGGACGTCTGGTGGTGGTAGGCCTGGAGCCGGAGCTCCTGGCGGTAGTGGTGCCTGAAGAAGGGTCTCCTGGCGGCATTAGGCCCAGAGCCTGGACTCTTGGCAGTGTTGGCAAGGTGGTGACAGCAGCAGAGCCAGGATCTCAGGGGACATTGACATCATCATTGCTGTTCCTGGAACAGGACTCCTTGAGGACCGGAACATCTTGCAGAAGCCCTGAAGCCATACTTAAGACCCAATCTGAACAGAAGATGAATTCCTATTTAAGTAACTCATTTTTGAAACTCAAAATAGGGCTGAATTGTGGCCTTGTGAATTTCACTGTATCTTCAAGATCTATGTGACAATAAATAATAAATAGTCATTCATCATCATTCGTGTGCTCTCACCGCAAGGCTCCACGCAGCGGTGTTTAATTGTAGTACAGTCATAAAGCCTCCCAATATTTCATATTGCAATAAACAAATAACAACATTCTATTGGCCTTCTTAATCACTTGTTTTACCTGCACAATAAACTTTTGTGAGTCACTGAGATGTATCTTTACCAGAGATCTGCAATCTCCCTATGACACGTTAGGTTAACTGGCTTGTTATTTCCTGCTGTCTGCTTCTCCTTTCTTGAATAAAGTTGTTACATTAGCTATTTTCATATTTGCTAGGATTCTTACAAAATATAAGGAATTTTGGTAGATAATAACCATTGCATCTATAGTCTCCACAGCCACTTGTTTTGAGACTGTAGGAATCAGGTCATCTGGCTACTGGAGCACAGTTGGTCTCTACGTCTGTAGTTTTCCCAGCACCTTTCCCCTGGTGACGGTGATTGTTTTAAGTTCCTTCCTCCCAGTCAACTCTTGACTTTTAAGTACTTTTTGCAAGTCTTCCATGTTATAGACAGATGCAAAGCATTCAACACAATTTATTTCTTTTCCATCATCAACTTTCCAGTCTCACTATATTGAAAATCAACAGTAGATTTGCTTACACTTTTCCTATTTAAATACATGTATCCGCATCCAACGTATCATCCTCACACACTTCTGCCAATTCCAATTAGACGCCACCAACTGGAACATCTTCCACTCCCCACCCCTCTCTGCCTTCCGCAAGGACCATTCCTTTTGCCACTCCTTAGTTTGTGCCACACACCCCACTAACCACTCCTACCCGCCTGGTACCTTACCCTGTAACCGTAAAAGATGCAATACCTGCCCACACACAACCTCCGTCACCTTCATCCAGGTCCCTAAGCAGTCCTTTCAGGTGAGACAGAGCTTCACCTCCATCTCCTCCAACCTAGAGTGCTGTATCCGGTGCTCCCGATGTGCTCTTCTCTACATCGATGAGACCAAACATAGACTAGGTGACCGTTTCATCAAGGATCTCTGCCTGGCCCGTAACAGCCAACCTAACCTTCCGGTCACCATCCATTTCAATTCGGCACCCCATTCCCCCTCTGACACGTCCATCCTCGGCCTTCTCCAGTGTCGCAGTGACTCGGAATGCAAATTTGAAGAACAACATGTTATCTTCTGCCTGGACACCCTACAACCTGAAGGATCAACATTGAGTTCTTCAATTTCAAATAAGCTTCCCACCCAGCCCCCCCTCCCCGGTTCCCTTTCCAGCCCCACCTCCTCCCTTCCATTCACCTCCTGACCCTCCCTTCGAGCCAGCAACCGGATTCATCCCTCCCATTGACCAACCAGGTCGTACCTACCACCAGTGTCCACCTATCACCACCAATCCGCCTCCACCTCTTTCCCCCCCATCTCTTTATCTGCAGCTCGCCTGACCCCCACATCCAGCCCTGAAGAACGGTAATACCCGAAACGTTGACTGCTCCTTTCCTCCAGATGTTGCCTGGCCTGCTGTGTTCTTCCAGCCTCCTGTTTGTCTACCCTGCCATCTTTTTGTGTTTAATTTTACAAATTACATTCAGAAATAACATTCAGTGATTACCTGTGCTATATCTGGTGATTTTACCTGTTAAGCCGCAGGTTTAAAGAAATAATTGTCTCTGCTCAGTACCAGTTCAGACTATTAATTGAGATAAAAAAGACTTAAAATCCACCAACAACTCACCTGTCTGCTCTGGTGATTTTACCTGTTAAGCCGCAGGTTTAAAGAAATAATTGTCTCTGCTCAGTACCAGTTCAGACTATTAATTGAGATAAAAAAGACTTAAAATCCACCAACAACTCACCTGTCTGCTCACCTAATTAATGCTTCATGGCTTCAGCTCTTACATCCATTTGTTGGTGTCTGGCTCTGTCTCTTGGCGGACTCCTTTTATCTAAAAGGTCAGACTGGTACATCCTCCTTCTTTGCACCAAAATCTTTGATTCACTGACTTCCCAAGCTCTCATTCTGTGTCTGCCTGCACACAGTGACACGCTGCTCTTTTCATGCTTGCTTATTTTGTGCATTTAGCAAGGTCACATGTCTGCAACACCTGTAAGTCTACAGAGATGAGCTAAAACTAGCTACCTAATTAAGTAGAGATAAAATTGTATCAGAGATAGGTTTAGGCCCGAAACGTCAAGTTTTCCTGCTCCTATGATGCTGCTTGACCTGCTGTGTTCATCCAGCCCCATGCTTGTTACCTAATTAAGTAATTGTTTGCATGTCTCAATTTTGGTCTAAAACAGAATTTGTCTGTAGGGACCTGGTTGTGGTTCAGCGGTAGTGACCGTAGCCTGGGTTCAAATCCCACCTGCTCCAGAGATATGTAATAATATCTCTGTCCAGGTTGATTAGTAAAAGTAGGTTAAATAAAATTTGTCTGCATTTCAATCTCAATATCTAAAATATGTGTTTGTTTTTCTTACATTTGTTTGGCATACTGATATTGAACCCGCCCCCTGTGCCCATCTGTTATTTATGCTGGATTGCCCTTTCTGCCCCATCCCAACCCAATCTTCTCAGATTATGTTCTTTTCTCTTTCCCCTGCATGACCATTAATGTTACCGACCATTTACCACCCCTTTATTGCTCTCTTATCATTCCAATCAATTTTTACACTATCTCACAAAATTGTTAATCTGCTAGGGGCACTCTTACTTCTAAGATGTTGATTTAAGTCCAGATTCAGTGACTTGATGTCAACCATTTCGGCTGAGGGAGTGGTTTGCTCAGTTGACTGAGTGACTCGTATGCATGCAGAGTGACACCAACAGCATGGACTAAACTCGTGTTATTGGCAGAGGTTACCATGAAGGACTCTCCTTCTGAGCTCTCCCCTGGTCTGAGGTGTGGTGACCGTTAAATAAGACAGCACCCCTATAGTCTGAAAGGGCTGTGGGGCAACTTAGGCTGACCTATGCTAGTGTTTTAGGACTGAGTCAAGGAGGAACTTCTTCACCCAAAGGGTTGTGAATCGTGGAATTCCCTGCCCAGTGAAACATTGAGGCTATCTCGTTGAATGTTTTTAAGGCAAGGATAAATAGATTTTTGAACAGTAAAGGAATTAAGGGTTATGGTAAGCGGGCAGGTAAGTAGAGATGAGTCCATGAAAAGATCAGCTGATCTTATTGAACGGCGGAGCGGGCTCGAGGGGCCAGTTGGCCTACTCCTGCTCCTAGTTCTTATATTTACTGGGGGAGTGCCACACTGTTGAAGCTACTGTCTTTCTGATGACCAGTTAAATTGACGATTCTTTCAGGCAGTCATAAAAGATCCCATTGCATGAAGAAGACCAGATATGATAATACTAGTTATTGCCCTGGGCAATATTAATCTTTCAATCAATATTATTAAAAACTAATGTTCCAGTCATTATCATGTTGCTGTTTGAGGGAGTTTGAAGAACACAAGTTTGTGGCTGCGTACCTTAAAATAGTGACTGTAAAACAGTTGGGGAGGTGATGGCCTCGTGGTATTGTCGTTGGATTTATTAATCCAGAGACTCAGATAGTGTTCTGGGGACCTGGGTTTGAATCTCACCATGGCAGATGGTGGAATTTGAATTCAATAAAATATCTGGAATTAAGAATCTAATGATGACCATGAATCCATTGTCAATTGTCAGGAAAAACCCATCTGGTTCACCCATGTCCTTTAGGGAAGGAAACTGCCATCCTTACCTGGTCTGGCCTACATGTGATTCCAGACCCACAGCAATGTGGTTGACTTCTTAACAGGCAGATCGTTGTAAGCAAGGGTATACGGAGGTACACAGGTTACATTGCACAGAGCATGTGCTAGGTGAGATCAACGTTCACAAGATCAACATTATTTGAGGCTAGGGAGTCCATTCATTAGTCGAATAATGGCCAGGAAGAAGCTGCTGCTGAACCTACTGGTGTGAGTGTTCAGGCTTTGGTATCTTCTGCATCATGGAAGAAGTTGTAATGAAGACAGCTCATAACCACTTTCCTAAGGACATTTAGAGATAGGCAGTAAATACTCATATCCCATGAATGTATAAGAAAATATGGTACAGTACAGAAACAGGTACTCGACTAGAGAGGTCTGTGCTGGTGTTTATGTTATGTACAACTATCCTCACACCATACTTCAGCTAAACCCATTAGCGTATCCTTCAATTTCTTTCTTACCTGTTTACCATGCTTCCCTTTCAAATTCTGTATATGCTATATATATGCTCTTTGCCTCAACCAGCCTTGTGATAGCCAGTTCCACAATCTTAACAAACTTTGGCAAAGAAATTTCTCCTGAGCTCCTGATTGACTTTATCAATGACCACCCTATATCCATAATGTCCTGTTTTGGGAACCATCATGTGCGGAAACCTTTTCTCTGCATACAACCTGTCAAACCTTTTTATGAACTTGAGGACATTAACTAAGTCACCCTCTCCAACTTTCCTGACAAGTACACTTTCTCAATTCTGCTAATAATCCTGTTGAATATTTAGTTCAATTTCATTAATACCTCTCAATCCTTTTTTTGTGATATGGAAGGTGAAAGAAAAGAAGGATTTGTTTAAACAAAGTGTCCTTTGAAAGAAATGAAAAAGTTCTCAAAAATGGCATCATTTTTGACAGTCACTAAAATGTAATTACCACCTCCGCAGCATTTTCAAGCTGCATTTTGCTGGCTGCCCTCTAAAATCTTAGCTAATTGGCCATGCTCTGTGTAAACCCATGCAATGAGTCAGGTCAAACGTTTTTAATTGTAGGGACATCGCAGTGGAAGCCAATCTTCAGTTTATCTCATGTCTATCATGTTGGTTAAGAAACCTGTTCAGATTTTGATTTCAGTTGCCCCATGCATACATCAACTGAACAGTACCAGCCCAATACCTTGATTTGTTTTCTCTCCCTAAATGGAAAGATACATGATCATAATAAAGATTCATCTGTAGTTTGCTGTGTGAAGTCAGAGTCAGTCAAATTCTTGTCCCTGGTTTGTGTGTATCTGCTGTTCAAGACAGCACTGTCATACCTATAACCTGAAGAAAATTGCTCATTGCAATATGCAAAATGCAACCACTTGACAGTAATTGTCTCCTTAGGTAGTCCCACAGAATAGAAGATACTGTGTCTCCTCTTCAGTTTAATGGGTTCTGAGTGGCTGAGAACTCCAAGACCAGGTGGTGTTCGAAGGGTCAGGCAGATAAATGATTTTGAGGTCAGTGTGCTCCCTCTGATGCCTTGACCTCACCTTTGTATGTCCCTAATGAATTGTCTTGATGTACTTGCCTTCGCCGATAGAGGTTCTTTGCTTTGATTAGTCATGAGCCAGCAGCTCCCTGAGTCAGTGCGGATGTTTGATTTCCTCAGAGACGCTTTGAGGGCAACACTGAGGTGTTTCAGCACTCCTAGTTGCCTACGGCCCTGACTGAATCCCAAATAAAATAGTTGCTCCAGCCGTCTGGTGTCTGGCATACCTCAGTGTGTCCCAATCAGCCGAGCTGGTTTTGAGTGATTAGTGCCTTGACGCTGTGCATGTTGCCTTGGTAGAATTGTAATTGATAGAAATACCCCTCTCCAGGCTGTCAATTCCCTTACAGTTCTTTGCATAGCCTTTGTAATGGTCCCATCAGGGGATTTGGTGAACAAGTATGTCACAGTTAGACTTCAACCAGAAGATCTATTATGTAAGACTGGCAGAAGCAAGAGTTGCTGAATTAATGATCTAGTTTCCTGGGGGATTTCTTTGAAAGCCAGTTTTGATTGACAGAATCGTTAATTATGGAAGATATCTTTTCATCTTGCCTTCACCATTTGGACTTCAAAGGGTAGAGAAGCCAATAATTTATAGACCTGAAATTTTCTTGCTTTTTTTGCTAACTGTACTGTGCTCCTATGTATGTCAGGACCTGGTTGGGAGTGATCTGTGAAACTCAGGGCTAAAGAATGTTTCTTTCCTCACAGCATAGTGTAGTTACAGTAAAGGTTACAAAAATTACTGTGGCTTTTGGAGTTGCCATTTCAAAACCAAGTATTTTATTGCATGAAATGAATGCAAACCATGCACTTAGATTCGTTTTATCCTTTCAATATAATCGCCGAACATTCAGAACCTTTTAAAATGAAGGGACAAAATGAGATCGTTTTAGTAAATTGTGAGTTGTCATGGCAGCAGTTACATAAGATGGTAGCACTTATGTAAATTGCTTTCAGTGAGATAACCTAATGTCATATTTTAAAATCTTTTCAGTGGATATATATAAAGTATACATTTTATTTATTAAAAGTACTTTTAGTTCTCCTGATGGCTGTTGTGTAAGTGGACCACGTGATGTTAGATGAGTCAGAACAGATCTTGTTTGATTTCACTTTCTGCGCTGGATTAGCCAATTTGCCCTTATTTGATATAACATTGAATTTGTGCTCCCAGGAACATGGAGGGGAGCATTTAGTAGGAAGGACCGTTCGAGAACTGCAGTTAGGTTTTTTTTTCATTTTACTTCATGGGATGTGGATGTTGCTGGCTAGACCAGCATTTATTGCTTACCCTACGTACCCTTGATAGCTCTCTAGAGGCGAGAAAAACCCTGTTAGAACCCCAGTACTACTTAGAAATGGACATTCTTTAGCTCCATTTTGAAGTATACAAGACAGATTGTACCCAATGTGTGTCATTCATAAGTATTACTGGCTTTCATTGAATCACAGGGAGTGATGGTGAAGTGTAATTCTGACATTGTCTTATGCAGTGATTGGAATGAGGTTCAAAAACAAAGTTGCTGGAAAAGCTCAGCAGGTCTGGCAGCATCTGTGAAGGAAAAAACAGAGTTAACGTTCTGTGGAAGGGTCACCAGATCCAAAATGTTAACTCTGTTTTTTCCCTCACAGATGCTGCCAGACCTGCTGAGCTTTTCCAGCAACTTTGTTTTTGTTCTTGATTTACAGCATCCGCAGTTCTTTTGGTTTTTATTGGAATGAAGTTGACCAGGTAGATCTTGTTGAGTATGAGTTCCCTGATTGGGGCTGTTAGCCAGGGCCTATCAGGGAGCCCTGGCTAACAGATATAAACAAGGGTCTCAGAGAGTCTCCTCACTGTAGGGATTGGCATTGAGCTAGTTGGTCAGAGTCCATGTTCTGTGCATGTGTAAATACAGGGTGATTTTTCCTCTGTGCAGCTATTTCACTTATACGTCACTCAAAGCCTTGCTGTGGAGTTACCAAGGGTCAGGATAACTCTTGGCTCCAGGTAATCTGATCCCCATTCATTTTACTACTAACGTAAGCAAAACACCAGTGGAATGTCAAGAAATTCCGGGGAACCTTGGACGGCAAGAGATGGCAAGATAACAAGCATGGGGCTGGATGAACACAGCAGG
>JAHRHZ010000034.1:9022077-9038119 GCA_024137785.1 Ginglymostoma cirratum | reverse complement strand
ACAATCCCCTATGCTTTCTGCTACTCCCCCAATCTTCGTGTCATCTGTAAAATTTGTCAGAGATCTCTCAGTATTATTCAACTAGAAGTTCAATGTGAATAACTTGAATTTTGCAGTCAGTAGAAAACAAACTGCCCTTGCTGTTTGTGACCCCTAAAGATACTTGGCCTTGTGCTTTGTACCTAATGGCTTGTGTTGCAGTGGCCAAATGTTAAACTTCACCTTGTGTGGCTCAGGAGCCCCACACTGGTGTGGTGGACTCTGCTGCATTTGCTTCACGGACTGCCAGTGGGCAGAGAACGATGGTGCACAATTTGGGTTCTCTTCTCAGCCAGCTGAGCTTTTCATTCTTGCTCACCATTCCCCGATACCCTTCCAAGCAATTGGCCTTCAATGGTGAAGGCAGTCAGCGACTGTCCCTCAGTTGTCACTGCCAATGTCCACTGTCTTTATTTGTCGCTTACAGGCATCCTAATTTCTATTCTTTTTGGGACATCAGTGTTGCTGGTTGGCCAGACTTTTAATACCCCCATGCCTAGTTGCCCTTGAGAAGGTGGTGGTGAGCCACCTCCTTGAACCATTGCAGTCAATGTGCTCTAAGTAGACCTGAAATTCCCTCCTTAGGGGTATTGTGGGTCTACCTATAGCACATGGACTGCAGCGGTTGAAGAAGGCAGCTCACCACCACCACCTCAAAAGCAACTAGGGACAGGCAATAAAAGTGCAGGCCCCACCAGCGACACCCATATCCCCTATGTGAATTTAGTATCAGGAGTACGCCATTTGAGCCAGCTCTACTTTCAACATGATCATAGTTAATCATTGTACTCAGTACCTTGTTCCTGCTTTCTCCCCATACTCTTTTGATCATTTTAGGCCTAAGAATTACATTTATCTCCCTCTTGAAAGTATTCAGTGCTTTCACCTGAAACGTTTTTGAGGCAGAAAGTTCTGCAGGCTCAACAGTCTCTGGTGATGAAACTTCTCCTCATCTCAGACCTAAATAGCCGAGTGTACTGGAGGTTTGGACAGCTAGGTCATGATCACTGTTTTAACACGAGGAAGCGCTTTGGGTAAACAGCTGACGTCCATCCAATGACCGGCACGCATATTGTTGCTTAGCAATGTGTGTGTGCTGATTGAATTAGCACCCTATAGGAGTCGGTGACCTTGTCCCGTCAAGAAATGTTGAAGATATGTCTGAACAGCAAGAGTGGAAAGTGTTCAGGCTTTTCTCCTGCCTCGTAAATGTTGGCCTGGTCTCAACGCTGTAGACTGCACTGAGAGAAGAGACTGGTAGATACGCAGTTTAATGCTCTCAGTTGGGTTGCTGTTCTTCCACACTGTGTCACTCAGCTTGGATACAACGGCTGCAGTTTTACTATGCATTTATTTATCTCAGCATCAAATGACAGATTGTTGATGACGGAGGTGTCGAGATATGTGAAGCTGTCAGTATTGGCAATGTAACACACTAGAAGCTGTAAGCAGATGGCACTATGGCAACTTCCTGAACCATGACACTTGTTTGTGTTGTGATGGTCGTAAATGTGGTCCACTGAGTTTTGACTTCCATAGTCTGAGTATTACACTTAAAACCTTTCATGTAATAAAATCATTTTTGAAAAGGAGCAAAGACTGACCCAAACAGGCTATAGTGGTCACCGAACCACACATTGAGGCAAGCTTTTTGGACACGTGTGGAATAAATGAAACTATTTACATTGAAATGGCAATTTTTATCTTAAGCTATTGAAATCAACAACAGAATCAATGTTAAGGAATTTGTACTTCATGTTTTAATTTACATGCTTGGGACAATTTCACGTATTGGGAGATGAAAGACTGCCCTTCCAGTTAGCCCGCTTGGAAAGACAGTGGACCTAGACTCTGGAATGCACATTGAACTATATTTTAACAGGTAGATTTGAATAGCAAAGCAGAGAGAAGAAAAAATGGATTGGTGATAGCAAAAGCCAGAACTCACTCACTGTGTCTGTATCCTTCATCGTCTTGAAACATTTCTGCCAATGCAAAAGGGAACTTGGGAAAACAGTCATTCACCAATAACTCTTGGATATCACCAGATCCTGGTCCTGCTACAGAAATGAGTCAATGGTTAATCAAATGTGGTCTCAAGTTTAAAATCTAACAACTCAAAGACTGTCAGAATTTTTAAACTGTGTTGCCCATTTTTCTCTTTGTGCCAGTCAACCTTTTAAACTTATTGCCTGTATTTGTGCGCCTGTTTTAAATTATTTTTTCCTCGGAGTTCATAGGTAATGAAATTCCTCTTTCTTTCACTGATAGAAATCTTGCATATAGGCTCTTTCATTTCTTTTCATGAATAATGTTACAGTTGCAATGTGATAGCTGCATGTTAAAAACGAAGTAAATGTTTTGTTGCAGCTGACTGAGAAGGGTTTAATACAAAGGGAGTTTTACATAACACCTGCTTGATAAACTGGATGCTTTATTGTCACTTGGACAACTGATTGCTCTGCAGAAGAATTTAAAGAGTTAACTGCAGGAAAGCTGTGACTTTGAACAGACAGTGAATGCCAAATGGAACAAGGAACTATCAAGCTACTTCTGACAAGAAGGCAAGCTGCAGAACTTCAACACTGCACAAGGGTCAAACCTTGGGGACTTCCATCCTCAAAGACAAACCGCTTGTTGGTTGAAGTCCTAGCTAGATTTCACCAGTAATCGGGTAAAAGCTAACTTGGGTCACAGGCTTATACTTGCTTACGTAAGGGTTTGTTTTTTGGTTGTTACATATAGTAAAGCTTAAATCATTGTTTCAATACTTGGTCATCTGTGAGATTTCTTAATAAGTAACTGAATTAAAGGTAAATTGTGGTGATTTATCCCGAACAAAGTAATTAGTGTAGTTGGAGATTTGTGATGTGCGAACAGAATAGATCTAGGGTAACTTTTAATTAGCAATCCTTTTCGGACACTGTCCCTTCTATCTCAGCCAATCATGCTCGGTCATCACATAAAAGTAATGTCAGATCTTAAGAAGAAACAGGACAGTTGCAAAGTTTGATTGGTCAGTTGAATTGTTTAAACTGTCAGCCAAGACCTGGAGCTTGTTTTGATGTATTGAGACTAAGTGCTAGTACCAAGCATACTAAGATTGAGAAAGTTTTAAGGCAAAAAATGACGTTAGAGATGGAGAAATGCTGTTGTTTTTATTTCCCACCCCAGTTGTCCTAATCGATTTTCAAGTGAAGTGACTCCTGTAATATTTTTGGTGGTTGGAAGTGGTAAATGCACTGAATAGCAGGTGAATCTAAGAAAGTAAGATCTGCTCTTTAAAATTACTTTAGCTGATGAAGCACTGCCTCCTGTGGAAACAACAGGTAATGCATTCAATTTGTTGAATAATTTGGGTGTAAATCGTGTGATGAAAACAGTTTGCCCTTTGAGTGTTACAAAGGTAATAATTCATGAGATAACAATCACTCAGCAAAAAGGTTGCATATTGCAAATTTTCAAAAAAGGGATTGACACATCATCAGTTATCTACTGGCATCAAATTTTACAAAAATGACATCATGCACTGTATTACAGATGCTGGAGATCTGTAATAAAAACAGAAGTCTGGAAAGCTCAGTAGTCTGGCAGCGTTGTGGAGGAGGGAAAACAGAGTTAATGGTTCAAATCCAGTGATTGACCCTTCAAGAGTTAAACATTAACTTTGCTTTCTTTCCACAAATGCTGTCAGACCTGCTAAGTGTCTCTAGCGATTTCAATTTTTGTTTTCAGATGTCCAGCATCCGCAATTCTTTGTTTTGTTATAGAACATTCACACTTCTTGACCTTGAATCAATCCTCACTACTGAGTGAATTGAGGTAATCAGCTGATCTGTTTAAACACCAACAAAGGTACAACCACAGTTAAACAAATCCACAACTAAAACAATCATCACAGGACTGTATCTTCTTGTGACTAATACACTTCCATCAGATTGGTAATTATCATCAGATACACTTTGCAGCTTCTCTGTATCATGTAACACTTCCAGAAACCTGCTGTTCCACTTTGGGTCATTTGTCAAATAAAGATGTTTAGGTCACACCTAAACAACATGTTAACTGTTACCAATGCATTTCTGAGGTTAGTTCAACTATTACTGCTCCAGTCTCATCACCTGCTGAGATATCCAGATCTGCGAAAAGTGTTTTCTTCCTCATTCCTTCTGCTGGTGTCTCTTTCTCAGTCTTGGCACCCGCATTCAATATCAGAACCTTCTCGACATACTGCTAATACTGAATCATGGGAGAGGCGACGGCCTAGTGGTATTGTTGCTGGATTGTTAATCCAGAGATCCAGATAATGTTCTGAGAACCTGGGTTTGAATCCCACCATGGCAGATGGTGGAATTTGAACTCAATAAATACCTAGAATTAAGAATCTACTGATGACTATGAGTCAATTGTCAGAAAAAACCCATCTGGTTCACTAATGTCCTTTAGGGAAAGAAACTGCCGTCCTTACCTAGCCTACATGTGACTCCAGACCCACAACAATGTGGTTAACTGTGGGCTAATAGGGATGGGCAATAAATGCTGCCTAGCCAGCGATGCCCTCATCCCATGAATGAGTACAGGAAAGGAATCATCCATCCTTTTTTACACTCTGGAGTGTCTCACTTGTGCCATCAAGGCTGCTGGTTATAACTGCTTCCTGGGAGTTTTTGAAGAAAACAGACATTGAACTTCTTAGATCTCTCCAAAAACCAGAAACCTATCTGTGTGCATCACCTTAAAACAATTTAGTAATTTAGCTGTTGAACAAGGACACTCCACATTGAATTGCTGAAATCTTTTATTCAGACTGTTGAAGTCTATGGTAAATTCTTTCTTAGAATGACTATTTGTTTTCAAAATATTTCTGGTAAATTTCACAAAACCTTTTAAACGTTCTTCAGCATTCAGCTGATATGCAACTAGCTCATAAAATACTTTGCTTCTGGTTTTACTTTCATTACAAATTGACAATGCATGAGCCATTATCTTGTTTCCTCTTTGGTGGGGACATAACCCCTGTCTACATATCCACTTCATACTTCCACTGGTCTTAAGGCCTGGACTCTGAGAACATTTGTGAGTAAACATACCCTTACCATTTGTATTTACTTTCAGGCATCTTTCACAGACACCCTATTCTGCTGTAATCTGCTGTTCTAAAAAAATCCTTATTCTCCTAACTTCTTTAGTCAACTCTTCTGTGCTATCATGTTAAGCCTCATCTAGCTAGAAGGTGCTGGAGGAGAGCAGAGACTCATTCACTAAGTGACGCTCTACATGTCAGAACATAGGAACTGGAGTAGGCCATTCAACCATCGAGCCTACCCCATTATTCAATATGATCATGACTGATCGAACACATCAATGCCTTTTACCCATCCTATCCCCAGAACCCTGTATGCCACTGATAAACAAATGTCTATGAACCTCTAGTTTATACATAGAGATGAAGGTGCTACAATCTTGCCAGATCATAGGGCTGCTCTCTCATTAGAGATGACTGGTAGTGGTCTCATTGAGAGTCTCCAGGCCTCAGGCAAGGGGAAAGGGTGAGAAAGAGACCCAACTGACCTAACTGCGGTTATATAAAACCCTGGTTAAACCCCACATGGAGTGTTGTGAGCATATCTAGGCACCATACCTTAGGAAGGATATATTGGCCTTGGAGAGACCCGGATTTCAGGGTTAAGTTGTGAGGTGAGATTATACAAAACTAGACCTAGTTTCTTTAGAATTTGGAAGAATAAGGGTTGATCTGATCAAAGTCTTGAAGACAGGAAAAGACAGGGTAGATATAGATAAAATATTTTTACTGGTCTGGGGTTCTAGAATTCGGGGGATTGTCTGAGAATTAGGGCCAGACTGTTCAGGAGTGATGTCAGGATGTACTTCTACACACAAAGGGTGGTAGATGTTTGAAATTCTTTTCCACAAATGACAGTGGATGTTATATCACTTATTAATTTTATCAGTTATTAATATGGTGGACATATTTTTGTTAAGCAGAGGTATTAAGGAATATGGGCCAAAAGCAGGTGTATAGAGTTAGACTATGGATCAGGGTGATCTCAATGAATAAAGGAACAGGTGTGAGGGGCTAAATGGCCTACTTCCTGTTCCTAAATTCCTATGACTTTCTGAACAAGAGTGGCTACCAAGGGGGTTGGAACTGTTATGGACCAGACCAAATCCCTCAAATTATTCAGACTTATTCTTACTTTAAAGGTAAATGTAAGTTGTGGCATTCCGAATGCAATTCAAATGGTCAGACTACTGGATTTAAAGCGAAGCACTTTATTCTTTAATATAGATAAAATACAACGAAAATAAGGAATTGGAATAACTTAACTCTTTTGGTAAACTTAACAGAACAATGGATACAGTAATGATTCATAATTAACTGTTCCAATATAGCAACATCCCATAAACACACCCTTGGCAAAAGGCAAATTCAGAAAACAGATTGTCTCACATGTAGTTCTCCAATCCAGGAGAAAAGAACATCAAAAGACAATTCTGAGAGAGAGAGAGAACTCCAGTTTTCAGCTGTAGCAAAGAGAAATATGGCAACATTTTAACAACCCCACCAGCTTCTGCTGAAAGCTAATTTAAAATCCTGGTTCTGGGAGAGCTTGGCCACACCCACTCAGGTAGTTTCTACTGTTCCAACTTTTTACAAAAAACCCAAGGCCTCAAAAGCTGTTAACTTTACTGGTTTTCCAACTGCACAGCTCAGCACCTCTGTCTAAAAACTTCTCTTTAAAATGAAAGGACCAAATAACCTCTCAAAGCCATAGTATCATCACAAAACCATCATTTATAGCAGTACTGTAAAGAACAATAACACCTTAAAACAAATTATTTTAAAGTACTATTTTGTGGGGTGATGATGCACTTTAACTCCTGACATGCCTAATGGGCGGGCAAGGCCTCAATGTGCAGTAGATGCCAGAGACAACTGGGCATAACATGGAAGAGAGGCTGGCATTTGAGGTGTGTCTCTTAGGAAGAACTAATTATCAAATTAACCTTAATTGAATAGTAATAACTTATTAAAGGCTGTTTCATTGTCCATGAGCTGCTTCTCCACACCACCATAGGCATTTCTCTTTAATTTACACAATTACTAGTTTGGCAGTAATTAGGACTTAGAATGCCTTTCAAATTCATATTGAAACGACAAGTCCAATGATTTTTGTCACATTTATTGGATAATCACTACATCACAGAATTGTTACAATGCGGAAGGAGGTCATTCAGCCCATTGTGTTTGTGCCGCTTCTATTGCTGAGTGCCAGTTTCCTCCTTTCTTCCCCCATATCCCTGCACATAATTTCAATCCAAATAATTACCCAGTGCCCCCTTGAATGTTCCAATTGAGCTTACCTCCACTATATTTCCACCCAGTGCATTCCAGACTCTAGCTACTCAATGCATGAAGACATCTTTTCTCACAAAACCCCTGCTTTGTTTGCAGATCACTTTAAATCTATCCATGCTGGTCCTTTTTCTGTGAGTGGGAGCAGCTTCTCCCTCTCTACTCTCTCTGACCCACTCATGATTTTGAAAACCTCTAACACATCTCCTTGCAGCCTTTTTCTCTCCAGTCCACTTAGAGTCATACAAATATACAGCACAGAAACAGATCCTTCAGCCAAACTTGTCCATGCCAACCAGATATCCTAAATTAATCTAGTCCCATTTGCATTTGGCCCATATCCCTTTAAACCCTTCCTATTTGTGTACCCGTCCAGATGCCTTTTTAATGTTGTAATTGTACCAGCCTCCGCCACTTCCTTTGGCAGCTCATTCCATATGGACACCACCTTCTGTGTGAAAAACTACTCATGCTACACTGTGTTTTAATGCAGAGTATTTTGGCAAAGTACTTGTGGAAGTGCAACTTGTGGATAGGCAGGACAATTCAGTAACTTCCTGATTTCTGAGTGTGACTGTGCATGCACAGAGACCGGAGACGACAAGCTGATTCACCCCTTGGCAGTGAACACTGACAACCTCACAGTTATTTCTACTGCAAAATCAAGGCCATTATGACAGTGCTGATATTGTATTTATTTCCTTATTTCTTTTCATTATGATTTGTATGCGGATGGATATGTATAACATACCTTTTCTCTTTCAGATCCTGATAATTTCATATAATTCTTGATGCCTTTATGTTTCTATTTTAAGTTAACAGAATTTTCAGAAGTGTTTCTTTAACTTTGTATTGCCTGCCTGTAGAAGTCATCAATAACACAGGCTTGACCTTCTTAAAAAGTAAGGAAAAACTGAACTAGTAATAGTTCCTTAAAAATGAAGTTACCATTTTATATTGTAAACCACCACCATATTTTACACTACCTTCTGTTTAAGCTTGACAAATTGCACCTTCACAATTCTAATGAGGCTTTAAAACTTAATTTTATGAGAGTGTGGGGTGGGCGTTGAGATCTGTTGCAGGTGGCCCATCTGGACATAGCTTAGATTGCGAATTGATTTTTTTCCTCCTACCAGAGCTGTGTAATTAAACTTGGTCATTGCCTCATGAAACTTTACCATGTCCTGGCTGTTCATGTTATAAATATGGGTGACGATACGAAGAAATACCTCCTATGCTTGCAAAGTTACGTTGGAAAGACAAACTGATTTTCAGACCTGCAAATTCACTTGTTTTCCTGCCCAAGTTAGGTTCTTGCCTCGCAGCTTAATAAATCATTGGGAAGGTCACTTGATCTCTGGAGTACATCCCCAAATAATTTCACGACGATCACTAATACATTAAAACAAAATCAAATGGGATTTGATTAAAAATAAGCAGCAGGCCACCAAGTTTAATTCATGTTCACCGCTGCTGAGAGCTGATGAGACTCATCACAACTTAGATGTGTAACAAGATTAGAGACCTGCAGTCTAATGCATGCCTGCTGTAGAACAATGATGTAATGGATTTAAATATAACAACACTAATGTTAATCCACATGGGATAGATTTTTATTAAAGCCACATAAGATATTGAGCTACCAGGATGTCAGTCTTGCATTGCTGGCTAGTTATTTGGTCAGCTACGGTTATATTATTTTCTTTTCAAAGATTCACAAAGCTGGAAAACAATTTGGAAAATAATGTTTTGAAATGACTGTATGATTAAATTCTCGTTATTAAACAGTGCATCTGCCCCTCAATATCCATGATTAATGGCTTGTCTGTAAATTCACATTTAAGTCTGACCAGTACACAAAATGAATCACAATGCATGTCTGGCCACATCCTGTATGTAAAGAAGAACGTTGTATGCATGTAAGGGTGCCGTAGCCTATTGGTTCTGACATATCTGTCCTGAATCAGAAGGTTGTACCATCAAGGTCTACTCCAGTAGAATTGAATGCATAACGCAAGCTGAGTGTTCGGAGCAATGCTAAAAGAGTGTTGCAATGTCGGGTGGACATAGGAACAGCAGTAGGCCATTCAGCCCTTTGACATTCCACCATTCAGTAAGATTTTGGCTGATCTGTGGCCTAACTCCGTATACCTGTCTTTGGTCTATATTTCTTAATACCTTTCGCTTAACAAATATTCTATCTCAGGTTTAAAATTAAACTGATTAAAACTGATCCAGCATTCGCTGCTATTTTTGGAAGAGTGTTCCAAACCTCTACCATGCTTTGTGTGTAGAAGTGCTTTCTAACATCTTTCTTGAATAGTCTGGCCCTAATTATCAGACTATGTCCCCTAGTTCTGGAATTCTCTAAAAATGGAAATACTTTATCCAGCCTGTCTTCTCCTATTAATGTCTTGACAATTTTGATCATATCACCCCTTAACCTTATAAACAGGCCTAATTTGTGTAATGTCTCCTCATTACCTCACCCTGAAGTCCAGATGTCATTCTTGTAAACCTATATTGTACTCTGTCCACAAGGCCAATATGCCCTTCCCAAGGTGTGGTGCCCAGTACTCCAAATGGGGTCTACCAAGGTTTTGTATAACTGCAGCATAACTGTTAACAGTTGGAAGTGCCCTGTGGATGATACATTTCGGCCTCCTCCATAAATCCCCAGCATCAAAGATGCCAGTGTTCAGCCAATTTGGTTAACTCTACTTGATTGATTGATTGATTTTATCATCATGTGTACCGTAATACAGTGGAAGGCTTTGTTTATGACCAGTACAGGCTGAGCATAGCAAGAAAAGGATGTACAGATCAAACAGACTCAGTGGGCATACAGGTTACATTACTTGAAGCCAGAATCCATTCAACAGTCTGATAATGGCTGGAAAGAAGCTGTTCCGGAACCTGCTTGCGGGTGTGTTCAGGCTTCTGTATCTTCTGCCTGACAGAAGAGGCCAAGAAGTGGACCAACGCACTGCATACTGCAATAGTTTTGGGCCCCTACAACATTCTAGCAATAGTATTAAGGGTTTGTATTTCAGAACTTTCTGCATCCCTAGCCAAGCTGTTCCGCCACAGCTACAACACTGGCATCTTCCCAACAATTTGGAAATTTGATCATTTATGTCTTGTGCACAAAAAGCAGGACAAATGCAAACCTGTAATTATCGCTCCATCAATCTACTCTCGATGATCAGTATATAGTGCATCAAGCAGCAGCTACTCAGCAATAACCTGCTCACTGATGGCAGTTTGGGTTCTGCCAGGGCTGCTGAGCTGGTGACTTCGTTACAGCCTTGGTTCAAACATGATCAAAAGAACTGAATTCCAGAGGGGAGGTGAGAGTGACTGCCCTTTACATCAAGGTTACACTTGACTGAGTGTGGCATTAAACACCCTAGCAAAATTGGGTATTGGGGGCAAACTCTCCACTGATCAAAATCATACCTGACACATAGGAAAATGGTTATGGTGTAAGAGATCAGTCATCTCAGCTCCAGGACTCCATTATCCTGAAGGTTACCATTGACCAGAAACTGAACCGGATCAACCATATAAATACTGTGGCTATAAGAGTAGGTCAGAAGCTGGAATCCTGCTGCAAGTAAATCACAGTCTGACTCTCCAAAGACTGTCCACCATCTATAAGGCACAAGTGAAGTGTGTAATGGAATACTCCCCACTTAACTGATGAATGCAGCTCTAATAATATTCAAGAAGCTTTATACCATCTAGGACAAAGCAGCCTATTTGATTGGCGCCATGTCCAGAAACATTCAATTCCTCCACCACCGATGCTGAGTTGCAGCAATGTGTGCCGTCTATAAGATGAATTGCATTCAAGCCACACACCATCCTAACTTGGAAACATATTGCTGTTCCCTCACTGTCACTGAGCCAAAATCTTGTAAATTCGTCCTTGAACGCATTGTGGGTGCACCTACTTCAAATGGATTTCAGCAGTTCAAGAAGGCAGCTCTCCGCCAACTTCTTCATGACAACCAGGATCTGCAGCCAGTGATGCCAACATCCCATTCAGTTTGACTTAATAGATATTGTAGCAGTGTTTCAAAGAAGAATGGTTGGGGAATGGGGATTAGTTTTACTAATACTTATCATTCAGTCAACATTGTCCCACAACACATTGTCTGGTCCCATTGCTGCCTATGGGTTGCATACGAATGGAACGCTGTGTTAATCTACATTACAACAGTGGTTGCAATTTGAAGATACTTCTGAGGATGAGACTTATTAGACTTAAAATGTTGACTCTGTTTGTCACCCCACAGATGCTGATAGACCTGTTGAGAAGTAGGAACAGGAGTAGGCCATCTGGCCCATCGAGCCTGCTCCACCATTCAGTAAGATCATGGCTGATCTTTTTCATGGTCTCAGCTCCACTTACCCACCTGCTCACCGTAATCTTTAATTCCTTTACTGTTCACAAATCTATCTAACTTTGCCCTAAAAGCATTCAACGAGGTAGCCTCAACTGGTTCACTGGGCATGGAATTCCACAGATTCACAACCCTTTGGGTGAAAAAGTTCCTCCTCAGCTCAGTCCTAAATCTGCTGCCCCCTTGTTTTGAGGCTATGCCCCCCTAGTTCTAGTTTCACTCGCCCTGTTTCAACAACCTCCCTGCTTCTATCTTATCTATTCCCTTCATAATTTTATACATTTCTGTAAGATTCTCCCTCATTCTTCTAAATTCCAATGAATATAGTCCCAGTTTACTCAATCTCTCCTCATAAACCAACTCTCTTAACTCCAGAATCAACCTAGTGAACCTCCTCTGCACCCCCTCCAGTGCCAGGGCATCCTTTCTCATGCAAGGAGACCAAAACTGTACACAGTACTCTAGGTGTGGCCTCACTACACAGCTGCAGCATAACTTACCTACTTTTTCTGTACTAATCAAAGGTCCTTCGCTGGCCAACAAGTCCTAAAGTCATGAACGACACTGTAGAAATACCAACCTTTTCACTTCCTTTAAAGTGGCTTCAACTCCGAGTAGCATTGAACTACTATGCATATGCTAAAACTTACTCAACATTGATCTCAGTCATGAATTATATTCTATTATATTCTGTGACCTTAGGAATGTATTATAGTCTATTCTGGATTTGTCTCAGATATAAGTCAGTCATGAATTATTTTCCATATTACATTATAGAATTACTTCAGATGAGTTAATTATGCATTATGCTGCCAAATGCAATTGCATCATCTTTTTGATGTTTGATTTTCTTTTCTTTCTCTTTGTTTCCTTATTTAAGAACCTCATCTTTGCTATTTTAGATAACAAAATCATAAAATGATGCTGAGCATGCAAGAGTGGGGAGTGTTAATGGCACAGAATGAGGCTGTGGAAGCTTGCAAAGTCAGGCTAGTGTCCTGTAGTGGGCTGGAAGGGGGCGTGGGCTGGAATGAAATTGCAGCACTCATTACAAAGTGGGAGAGGGCAGGAATGGAAATAATGTAAAGGATCAAAGAATAGGTGAGGATGTTCAGTGGCCTGGCATTAGTGGTAACCATCTAAAATAATTAGAAATAAACCATCTAAAATAATTATGTCTAAACACAGCAACCCATTCTTCATATAGAGATAGTAGGAACTGCTGATGCTGGAGTCTGAGATAACAAGGTGTGAAGCTGAACACAGCAGGCCAGGCAGCATCAGAGGAGTGGGAAAGCTGACATTTTGGGTCGGGACCCTTCTTCACTCATGTTTTCCATTGCCAATGGTGGGACTTACATGGAATGTAATCCTATTTTTCATGTAATGACGTTTTTTTTATTTTAATGATGTCATCTTATTAACTAGTCAATGAGGAATCATCGTGAGAGATACAGAATCAAATTGCGCTGTGCTGTGACCTGGAATGTTTAATGAAGATACAGGTAAGGATGTTTGATGATGGTGTCTGGCCTTAATTATGGGTGTTAAAAAAAAGTCTTTTTTCTGTCACTTCAGAAAACCACATAAGCCAATTGAACAAACAACAACAGCTTGCATTTACGGAGCACCATAAACCTCCTAAAGGGCTTCTTGGAGCATTGTCAAGTAAAACTTGATACCGAGTCACAAATTGAAACAGGTAACAAATACCTTGACCACAAAAGTAGGTTTTAAGGGTCATCTAAAAAGAAAGATCGATAAACAATTTTATGGAGAGAATTCTAAATCTTAGAACACAGCAGCTGAATGCACAACTGTCAAAGATGAAGCAGTTAAATCAGGGATACATCAAATCTCAGAATTGGAGAAGGACACAAATCTAGCAGGCTTTGGGTCTGGATGAGGTTACTGAGGTAGGTGGAGGTGAGGCCGTGGACAGATTTGGAAAGAAGGATTAGAATAGGTCTAATGAACTTGATTTGTTCAAATCATTTGCACAGCAAGCATCCATTCTCTTTCCAGCCAGAATAGAGCAGAATTTGAATAGTAAAACTCATCTATACATCAGAATGCCTTATTGCTTCTCATTAAGTAGACTGTGACTGAAACATGCAATCACATAAAACAGTGAACCAGTTTATTAACACAAACCCAGAACTGGTTTCAAATGTAAGCTGAATGAAGACTACATTAATGCTTTATTAGGACTGTAACTAGAATAGTGGTGCCCTTCCTTTTGAATATACGCTAAGCCATAGGCATACTGATATATTAACTGTCCACATCTGTGTAGCCGTATGAACGCACCACTGTGGTACAGTATTTATAAATGTTGGTGCATGATCAAGAATGAGAAACTTTGGCTAAATGGAGAGATCAGAGAAATTGGGATTTTTGACCAAAATTTGACATGCAGTGACATTATGAAAGTCAAGTCCTATGTTGGCCTTTTTTTACAAAGGATTTGGAGTGTTTTTTTCCCTTTATTCATTCACAGGATGAGGGCATCGCTGGCTAGGCAGCATTTATTGCCCAGCCTTAATCGCCCAAAGGCAGTTCAGAGTCAATTACATTGCTGTGGATCTGGAGTCACATGTAGGCCAGACCAGGTAGGGATGGCAGTTTCCTTCCCTAAAGGACATTAGTGAACCAGATGGGTTTTTCCTGACAATCGACAATGGCCTCATGGTCATCATTAGACTGTTAATTCCAGACTTTTTTTTATTGAATTCAAACTCCACCATCTGCCATTATGGGATTTAAACCTGGGTCCCCAGAATGGTACCTGGGTCTCTGGATTAACACTCCAGCAATAATATCACTAGGCCATTGCCTCGCCTTATAAGTGTAAGAGTGATGAAGTCATCCTGAAATTATGTTGGACCTTGTTAAGACAAAACCTGGAGTACAGGATGCAGCTTTGCTCTTCCTTCCCTAGTAAGGATACACTTGTCTTAGAAGTCTCGCAGCAAACGTTCATCAGACAGAGCTGCATTGAGGAGAGATTGCGTAGACCAGGCTTATATTCCCAAAAGTTTAAAAGAATTAGGGATCTCTGCAGGTTAGATTTTGTGAGGATGTCTCACTCCTCACCTTGCTGAGAAGTCTAGCATTGGGTAGTCATAGTTTGAATAGGACTTTGGGATGAAAATGAGAAATTTCTTCACTCAGAAGGCTAATGATGCTTAATTAGTGAGTGCATTCAAGGCAGAAATTAATTAGATTTTGGATATCCAGGGACATAGTGATAGAACAGGAAGGTGGAATGGAGGGTCAAGATCAACCATGAACTTACTGAGTAACATTCACCTGCTCTTGTTTCTTATGTTCTTGTGTTCACTTTAGAGCAGAGAAAATTAATGGGAAATTTAATAGAAGTGTTCAAAATTATGAGGGGTGTTGTTTGGAGTATATTTGGTCAGCAACAAGAGGACACAAAGTTAAACTAATTGACAGAAGAGTCAAAGGGGAGATGGGGAAAATCCCATGGAAGGTTTAATACAATCTACTTTTTTTGTGATTATTCCAGGCTGCAACAATGCACCGATTCTATTGACTCTGGAATAGTTCCTACAGATTCAAGGGTAGCTAATGTATCCCATCCATTTCAAAAGGAAGGTAGAGAGAAAATTGGGAATTATAGACCAGTCAGCCTGACATTGGTGATAACAAGGTGTGGAGCTGGATGAACACAGCAGGCCGAGCAGCATCATAGGAGCAGGAAATCTTGACGGTTCGGGCCTAGACCCTTCATCGGAAATGGGGGAGGGGAAGAGGTTCTGAAATAAATAGGGAGAGAGGGGGAGGCGGATAGAAGATGGATAGAGGAGAGGATGGGTGGAGAGGAGGCAGACAGGTCAAAGAGGCGGGGATGGAGCCAGTAAAGGTGAGTGTAGGTGGGGAGGTAGGGAGGAAATAGGTCAGTCCAGGGAGAACGGACAGGTCAAGGGGGCGGGATGAGGTTGTTAGGTAGGAGATGGGGATGGGGCTTAAGGTGGGAGGAGGGGATAGGTGAAAGGATGAACAGGTTAGGGAGGTGGAGACGAGCTGGGCTGGTTTTGGGATGCGGTTGGGGGAGGGGAGATTTTGAAGCTTGTGAAATCCACATTGATACCATTGGGCTGCAGGGTTCCCAGGCTGAATATCAGTTGCTGTTCCTGATGCCAACTCATATTCAGCCTGGGAACCCTGCAGCCCAATGGTATCAATG